>CM073769.1:146498346-146599594 GCA_037158775.1 Hetaerina titia
GGTGGTGGGAGAGGGGTGAAGGAGGAGGTTATAGAGGGGGAAAGGGAGGTCAGAGGGGAGCGGAGATGGAATAAGGCGGATGTGGAAATAGTAACAAACGACACAGAAAACTAAAAATTCATCCACAGATACCACAACACCCATGATTAAGGCATCAACTCACCAAGTCATCATGAGGGCTCGACAAGTCAAAACCCAGGACAAGGATGACAAAATGTATGCGGATGAATAAATTGTCCCACCACCTCTCAAAAAACAAATCCACCTCCATCCACCCCAGCCCCCCCACCCATTTAGTGAACGACATTGAGACCCGGATGTTGATAGGTTTTACACAGCCATATAAATGCCAATTCCATTGTTTTTAATTTTATAGGGTTATCGAATGGGGGAAGGGATGCTAGCAGGGAAACATTGTAACCATGGTTGAAGGGGATGTTGTCGTGGGAGGCATGTTTTGGGATGGGAACACCCGCGGACGAGGAAGAGGGATTACATGAGGCGCGATGATTTTTCAACCTTTAGTTCAGGGGTGTAGAGCCCTGGCCTATATAAAATGCCGGGCATAGTTTTCACAAGATAGATTACATTTTGAGATGTGCATGAGGAGTGGGGGAAGGGCGGGAGAGAGTTAAAAGGTGGGATGGAGAGGGGTGGAGTGGTGAAAATAGGACAAGTGCTCTTGTCGACTCATCTTGCTCGCAAGCACGGAGTGGGTGTGGTTCTGGGGGTGGGAGGGGATTTGGAAAGAGGCTTGGTGGATTTGAGGAGATCTGATAGGTTGGCGGGCCGTTTGAAGGTAACAGAAGGGCATTTAGGAAAAAGGTTGTACAAAACGTTCCTTAAATCGTCATCCTTAAGTCAATCTTAGAATTGATTTACTGCAGCCTTCCCTTCTACTCTATCAAATGTCAGTTTCCTCAAACCGTGATACTTTCTCTGTTATACGTCTTTCCTAATTTGTCCTATGTCCCTTTCTCTTGGTCTTCCTTGTGGAATCTTCCCTCCTACTTTTCATTCTGTTATATTGCTAATCAATCCAACATGCCTCAATGTGTGTCCATACATCTAGTTCTTCTTTGCCGCTGAGTAAACAAAAAACTTGAAAAACTTTAAAGTTTACTGTCTCGGCATTCTTTTGTTTACATTGATTCACGACCGTAGCTACGTTCCTTGTATATTTAAATTTGCCGTAAAGTTCTCCATGAGATTCTATCCTCTTCTGCTATTCTATATACTTCCTCGTTCCTCACTTTGTCTGTCCATTTAGTCTCCGAATTCTCCTCCAGCACCATGTTTCAAAGGCTTTTATTCTTTGTTGGGCGACTTATGTAATGTACCAACTCTCGGAACTATAGGGCGCCATGCTCCACAAGAAATTTTTGACGAATTGCTTGTATGTACTGAAAACTGGATTGTAAAATTTAAAAAATGAAATGGAATGAAAATAGCTGTTTTTTTACTTTCCATAATGGATAAGTTCCAAAAGGTAGAGCCTGAAACCAGGAAGTTTATTAAAATCACCAATAAAAGGGTGGAGGACAGGGATAGTGCTTACTTAGGGGAGGCTCAGTCTGGGTTCAGGAATTGGAGAGGCACACGTGATATCATCGCGGTAATGAGGGCAGTACTAGTAGAAGGGAACATAGAACAATAAAAATATGTTTTTTTTGTGTCATAGATTTCAAGAAAGCGTTTTATTGCGCGAATTGGGTGGAATTAATGAATTTGTTGCAGAAAATGGGAGTGTATGAGAGAGATGAAAGACTACCTGTACTTGTGTAAGACGGCTCGGGTGCGAGTGGCAGATGTCGGTTCTGGATGGGCAGTGGCAGCCACAGAAAGGAATGGAATTTAACTGGTATTGTGTAAAAATTGATGAAATTGTATTGGGGGTTTCAAAATAAGGAACCCCAAAAATTGAAATTGAAACAATAAATTACCCGACTGTAGTCGAACGGCCCAAATTATTATTCTTAATTATCTTTAACTGTTAACACAGACCTTCCCTTCTTAATTCCCCATAGTAATTTAACCTTGCTGTAGGGTGCACCAATTCACCCTTTCCCTCTTAAACTTTCCATATCCTCGCACTGCTTTTTCCAACATGCTTCTTTTGCTTTACTTGTAACCCGTCTCAATTTTTTCTTTAACTCTTTGCACTTCATTTTTACTAACTCTGTGTTTACATTCTTCCATTTTCCTCTCTCATCCATTTTTGTAATAATTACATCCGTGATCCATGGTTTCCGTGTACTTTTCCCGTTAACGGTTCCTACAGTGTCTTTTGTAGCTTTCAGTATACCTTTGTTGACACATTACCATTTTTCTTCGATTGTCCTGAGATCTCTACCGTTATTCATGATTTTCTCTACAGCCTTCTGATACTTCTTCCTTGTTAATCCATTTCATGCTTCTACATTCCATTTCCTACCCCGCCGCCCCTGCCTTATCTTTTTGAAACTGACGGAACATTTCATAACAACTAAATTGTGGTCAGAGCTCGCAACCGATACAGGGAAGCTGTGCGAATTTATCACACTGTTCTTAACTAGAATATAATCTACCTGATGATTTTCTGAGTCACCTGTGATTTTCCTTGCATACCTACGCCTTTTGTGGTGTCTAAATTATGTGCTGATGATAAATAACCCTGTCTCCTGCTGAACTCAATTGCTTTCTCCCCGCGTTATTCCTCGTGCCTAAACTGTAGGACCCCAACTCATCACCATTTCTTCCTTCGCCAACCGTCGCATTCCAATCCCCCATCGCTATCAAGTGTTTCCCTGCAGGAACACACGCGATTGTATCCTCTAACTCATCGTATATCCTATCGACTTCTTCCTCCTTATAATTGCTCGGTGGCAAGTATATCTGAACAATGACCAAGTTTATCGGTTCTGATTTTTTCTCTACTTGTAATATTCTATCCGCTGCTTGCTCCATGTTGACTACGCTTCTTCCTACCTTTTTATTTAATATTACAGCAATCCCTCGTTGACCCGCCGGTCCCCGCCGCTGTATGTTTTTCTATAATTATCACACCAGTAATCCCCGCTATCTTTCCATCTCACCTCGCATAGACTTAAACTATCTATAGTACCTCTTCCCATCTCTTACTTTATATTTTCTAATTTTCCTGTCCGCGACATTGTCTTAACATTTCAAGTTCCTCCGCTTGGGCTGAGTCCTTCAGTTGCCAGGACTCATTTCTCTCTTGTGTCCATCATTTTTCTCTTGGGAATTATAAATGAGGTGATTTCCCGTTGCCTTCCTCTTTCGTATTTTTAGCGTGACACCATCACTTAATGGCCGCCCCACTGGGGTCGGAGGCCTTCGCAGCCGCCTCATTGAGGAACAGACAAGCCCTTCCACCACGTCAAGGCTGTAGTCCATGGGAGGGATATATATAGATGTATATAGACAAAAACAATATATATACCGGAAGGACCAGTATTCAAATCCCGGATAAGGGAATATTTTTACGTTTGTGATCTGCTCAAATCTGCCTTTCCCACATTTCCTGTGTTCGTCTTTTGTGTTTTTTTATCCCCTTCCCTTATGGCGAGATATTGTGTTTGAATGTGTATATATATATGCATACATAAAAATATACATACAAATATAAATGGTGGGGGAGGGGTGAAGGAGGAGGTTATGGAGGGGGAGAAGGCGGAGGGGAGAACAGGTGGTGGGGGAGGGGTGAAGGAGGGGTTAATGGAGGGGGAAAGGGGGGCCAGAAGGGAGCGGAGATGTAATAGGGAGGATGCGGAAATAGTAACAAGCGACACAGAAAACTAACAATTCATCCACAGATACCACAACACCCATGAGCAAGGCGTCAACTCACAAAGTCATCATAAGGGCTCGACAAGTCAAAAACCAGGACATGGATGACAAAATGTATGCGGATGAATAAATTGTCCCACCACCTCGCAAAAAACAAATCCACACCCATCCACCCCAGCCCCCCCATTGGCGGGGGGCTGGGGTGGATGGTTGTGGATTTGTTGTCTCTCGAATTTATCAAGATATTACGTGTGAGTGTTCTTTTTATGTGTTCTCGTGCTGTGTGTTGCTGTCTAAGTTTTTTATTCAACACTTCCGTGTTACTTCGAAGAAATCATCTCTCTCTCTCTCTTTCTATATTTATATATCTATATATTTATATATAAATATCTCTCTATCCGCGGGAACCGCATTTTCAACCATTCCGATTCCCTCAACAAATGCCTCAACAACCTTCAACACTCCCTCCTCCAACGGGGATACCCAGATTCTCTCCTTCACAAAAAAGTCCTAAAACATTCCTGCACCCCCAAGCCTCCCTCAACCACAGATTCCCACCCCCTCTCAATGTGTACCACCTACTTCCCTGGCAGTCAGTCCCTCAAATTCATCCTCAAAGACCTGTACCCCATCCTCAAAAATCACGTTTCGTCCAACCTTCTTTCCAAATGCCCCTCTTTCAGGTTCAAACGGCCCGCCAACCTATCAGATCTCCTTAAATCCACCAAGCCTCTTTCCAAATCCCCTCCAACCCCCAGAATCACACCAATATCAATCATCAACAATATTTGCACTATACTAGTAATCATCCTTCTTACAACAAACGCTCAATTCCCAACTCTCTCTATCCGCGGACATCGAATTTCCAACACCACAGCTACCCTCAACAAATACCTCCACAATCTACACCATGCACTCCACAAACGCGGTTACCCAGAAAAGCTCCTACAGGATAAAATCTATCCACCGTACCCGACCCGACCACACAAACCACAGAATAACAACCCCACATCTGACGGAGGACTCAACAAACTTTGCACAACCTATTTCCCCGGATCCCACAGACTGAAAACCCTTCTTAAAGAATTTTATCCTATTTTTCACGACAATGACGCGACCTCACCCTCACTGCCCCAATGCCCCTCTGTCGCTTACAGACGACCAGCCAATCTCAGAAACCTTCTGAGATCCACCAACCATTTGGCACCCCGGCCTGACAAATTTCCTCAAATTTCCCCAACTTGCAATCGCCCCCGATGTAAAACATGTCTGCTGATCAGATCAGCTCCCCTCTCCCCACATCCCCTCATTGTCCCTTCATCCCGTACCCACGCTAACTGCCTCTTGAAAAAAATTCTCTATCTTTCTCTATCTAAAATTCTTTATATATATATAAACCATAAACACAGTAATCAACCCGAAGGTCGGTTTAGTAGGTGATGGTAGAGCTCACCCATGTACCAAGCCCGACGGCGTGTGAATATTCACACATCAGGGTAGGGGGGCCAGTTCCTTTCCCTGTGCCGGTTATGGTTTCCCAGGAAGATCTGGTACCCGAAAAATCAACTAGCTTGGGTGGAGCTGCAGGTGCCCAAAGTGCCTTGCCCGGGAATCGAACCCGGGACCCTCTGGTCAGCAGTCCAACGCTCTACCCGCTAGACCACCGCGACCCGCTATATATATATATATATATATATATATATATATATATATATATATATATATATAAACACTAGGTTAATAAATATTAAACACACAGAAACATAAAAGAAGGACACTTGCAGTAGATATTACTATCTACTGTAAGTGTCCTTCTTTTATGTTTCTGTGTGTTTAATATTTATTAACCTAGTGTTTGTGTGTTTGTGCGTCATTTTCAATTTATATATATATATATATATATATATATATATATATATATATATATATATATATAAAACATTTGGACGGCACAATAGAACACAATAAAATATATAACAAGGAAAATAACATATATATACCCATTCACATGGAAGTAGATATATGGAAAAGGGAAACAGTAGAGGGGTTGAAGGCGTAATCGAGCAGATCACAAGAGCAAAAATATTCCCTCAACAGTATTTGAAAACCGGATCTTTCGATTTGCCTGGCCGATGCTATACCACGTGAGCCATTGAGGAAATGTAATTTACACTGAAATCTACGGCGGTTATGCAACCAAGTGCCCCGATTCTATGGCCAGAAGATGGCTCTTGGGAGCTGTTTACCTTCTGGATATCAACAGCCACCTCCACATCAACGGAAACTAATATGACTGGCACCATAGGCACAGCTCGACAATCTGCCAAGCACAGATGGCTCATTGGGTCTCGGGCAACTAGCACCGATAGTGGGCAGAGCTATAGTCCCCTTCATGGCCCCCAACTCACACAAATTTGCGTATTTATTGCGCAGACCACGTAGATGTAAGCAATTGAAAAATTTTAGCTCGTAGAATATTTGTAGTTGAACCGATTTATATCTTCTTCTCTTATGTTATTTTACAGCGGAAATATGGCGCCTCAATATCTTTCATTGTTGTTCTGAATCAATTTCCTTTTATCTTCAGGTATGTGAAAGCGATTGGTGCGTTACTCTGGATGTCACGTGGGCGGCCAGATTTGAGTGTTGAGGCGGCAAATGACGCCGCATTTCCTAGGATTATCTTTCTTTGACTGAGAAGTCTACTGTGGGCAGGAGGTGAGCATTCAAGTAAAGAAGGAAACGTTCCCACCAGAAGTTTTCTTCTCTCGCTTCAAGGGGATGCTTGGCTCCGCCGGCGGGGGGGGGGGGATGCGCTCGGATGGTCGATGCGACCCTTTCGCGCACCACTGAGACTAGTTTACCGCGCGCAGTATTTTAATTGATTTCCACGGCTGCCATTTCCTATAAATACACGATTCAACAATTATTTATAAATCACAAGCCAGAATATTAATTATCCCAGCGCCAGAATCATCGTCCTTCGACCTCTTTATTTCCAGAAATGAATGAATTATTAACGGGAAGGACTTGAGCGCAACTCTTTTTCTGCAAAAAAACGATTATCTATACTCGAATTTAATTGTGGTGTATCTAATTTGCGGATTAATGATACTTTATAGGTTGTGTTAACCGAAACCGGCGTTTCTTTTCCACGAGGCGTGAATCCCATCGATACGCGTCCGTCAAAACCGGGCTTGATTCGGTTTCCTCCCCTCCCCATCTCCACCCCCTCCAGCCTCATCCCCTCCGTCCCACCCTAGGTCCCTCGCCCTCACTCTCTTGCACAGAATTGATCGCGGCGGCTGATTTAATCTTCCTCCATCCGCCCCACGACGTTGGGCGTCGATGGATGGAGAGGAAAGCGAAGGGAGTGGGTGCCCGTGCATATTCAACCCAGGTTTTTCTTCACTTGGAAGCGTAGGGGCAGTTGTTTCCTCGTCGCCTTAATTTTTGGTTCGATGTTTTCGCTCGAGTTCAACTCGAAATGATTTGCAAGCTCTGAAGTTGTAGAACAATGGTTTCATTAACTATTCTCATGAAGGGTAATACAACCACAATGCTCGGCTATTTTTCTCAATGTGGCTACTAGTATTATGATATAAAAAGTCAAACTAATATTCGTAGAGAAGTGTCGTTATTGAGATTTTGCATGTATGGCTGGTGACCCAACACTCTGTCACGTTCAGCTGCGGTGGTTTGCGGGCTACTATTATGTAGTTGTAGAAAAGCCTCCACATTGCGAACCCGAATCCCCCGAACGAGCTTTACGATATCACAACCAGGGTACACAGAAAAATAAACAAACTTCACCATTATACAAAAAAAGAAATCACATTGATTATGGGCCAAGTGATGATGAGATGAAACGCATGGTACGCCCACCCCTCTTCCCCTCGGACTCCCATCCTTCCCTCAACACGGGGGGCCCAATATGCCAAAGTATGAAATTTAACTCAATTGATTTCTCATAGGTCATTCGCATTTCATTTATTTTCACATCGGGCTTTCAAATGTCTCTGAATACATTATTTCCTCTGTTGGAAAAAATACCGGGGGTCATAAAATGGTCCTCGTAAACAAATATTTATTTATAAAAACTGTGCAAAAATTCAAAATATCGAATGCTAATAAGAAATTAATTAGTTATGCGAAAATTAGAAATGCTGCCAGAGCAGAATGACCTTCCACCCCGATGGGAAGCAATGGCGGGTGCGTGGTCATGCGCCGGCGCTAGCTACCTCCTCGGATTCGATTCTTGTCTGACGGGCCCCAGGCGTCTCAGCCTTCGTATTTGCGACTCAATCGTCTGTAATTGGCACCCTGCGAAGCCCCATTAGGACCCGCTGCGGCGCGAGGTCACTCGATCATTTGTTTTTTGTGAAAGGCATGGAATGCGTGGAACCAATTTCATCTGATGTTGGAATGAGATGGTTTTGATGCCATAACGAATACTTCTAGTGAAAAAACTCGAATGTAAAACTACAAGTACTACAAGCTGTAATATTTTAGTATATATTTTCGCTTCGCGGGTATCTTTCACCTTCTCCCTACACCCTCTTCACCTTTTGGTCTCAATTTCGCCCAAATAAAGACCTCTCTCTTTCTTTCTCCCCACATTTACTCATCTATTTCAATCCATCCTAAGTTCTTGCCAGCTTTTCCATATGTTCCGCAAGTATATGTCACCCCAAGTGAGGTCGTGGGTAGCACCTAGGTATTTTTATCGAGTCCACACTTTATATTTCGGTATTTTTGATAAAATAAACGTTTGGTGCGAGAATCACTCGCATCACTGCACAACTGTTCAAATTTTACCATTTAGTGCCGTGTGTCGCATAAGAACTCTATTACATGAAGGCCATTTCCTTATGTTACTCTATCCTGCGGACTTCGATTATTTCCGTCTTCGATAAATGAGCGAATTTTACTGTTAACTCTGGGGGTAATTTTGTTCATGCAAGAAGGAATAGTGATGATACTTTCTCGAGGAACGACCAATGCCATTTTGACTGGATTACGAGGCGCGTGTCCAATATTTGACGTCATCTAATTTTTTCTAATAAACTCCATACAGCAGGAAGTCGACACTTATCACCTGTTATGTCTCAACGTACTCCCCCTCCCCTAGACATTTTTGCAAACGTCGACCTTATTATTCTATGGCGGGCGGGAGGGATCGGCGTCACCTTGAGGGACGAATAACCGTGTCCGCGCACCGCCGCACGTACTCCCTACAGAAAAGGTTGACCTCAGCTTGATGTCAGCCGCCCTCGCTCAGCACGGTACCGGCGGATGCACTAGGAAGAGCGGCGTCATCCACTGGCCAAGCGTGGAAGGATCAGCTCGAGCGCCGATTGGTTGACGCGGAGCCTTCGCCGTTAGGAGGAGTCTGCACCGGGCGGGAGCACCGATGGGTGCGCCCTGCCGTCCTCGACGACCACGCACTACGCTGCCGCGCGGTCTCGGCGCCGTGCCGTGACGCCTCTCTCCAAGGTGTCCCCGATGCAGCATTTTTGAATGTGGAGGCGGCGCTGTGTGGCAAGCCACTCGGCATCCAGGGGAACCGCACTCCCCCACCCCCAACACCCTCTCGAAATGAACGAATTCCTTGCATCGCATTCTGAACCTCCTCCTCTTCCCAACCACCGCCTTTCTTCCCCGTCTCCGGGCCCTTCCCCCTGACATCCACCACCCTCCCATTGCGAAGAAATAATAAGAATAGATTAAATTCCCCTGCTCTCAGCGCCCCCCGAGGCCGCGTCGTAGGGTACGAACGTGAAGTGGTGGACGCAACGTCCTCTCGCTCGCCCCCCGCCACCCAACTGCCCCCTTCCCGCCATTCGCTTGGGGATGAAGTGACGGCCGGGTCGCCTCCTTCGGGACAATGGGCTTGGGTACGGGTCGTTTGATTCTCCAGACGCATGAAACAACTTCCAAAAGCCACACATTCGTTTCCCTATATAATTTTCAAATCCCGCGGTAGTGTATGGATAGAAAATGCCTTTCCTGAAACACGCTATTTTGTTTATTTGGAATCTGTTTACGCTTTTTCCATGGACATATAACTGGGAGCAACAACAAACAAATGAAAAAAGAAAGATTTTGTTGATGGGGCAACAGCTGTTATTCCATAAATCAAACAAAGAAACAGGACAGGGAGACTCCATTGAAAAATAAAGACTTTGAGTGAGGTAATTCGTTTATTTATATTCCATAACTATCAAATATCCGAGAACTTTTTGTTCTTGCGCGGGGTGCCATGCATTCATGCAAGATGCGGAGTAGATGTTGTGTGAGGGTAGTTTGAAAGGTTCTCGGAATCACCGCCATATATCAGTGCTAGCGCAACGAGTTTTCCGCGTAGTAATAGGTAATCCTGAGTAAACACGTAACGCGTCAGTGCTATGGGAAGAGATCTACAACCCAAACTCCTTAGTCCAAATCTGACTTCTCTTTTGAACAAGGGCCTCTTTTTCACCCCCACCCCTAGGCACCCACGTGACAATCCTCGTGGACCCGCTGCCGGAATCTCCGGTGTTAGGCTTTTTGGGAGTCACCATCGGCACTCCAGCACATCTCCAGACCCCTTCACAACGCCTAACGTAAATTCAAGCCAGTTTTTGCCTAAGAACCCAATCCCCCCCCCCTCAAATCATCCAATTGAAATTTTTTAAACCTCCTGTCCAGAATTTCCAACTCGTCTTTCCTCAAGTCCCTATATCCTCGACCAAACCCATCTCCTTCCGAATCCTCAGAGCTAAGAAGTTTAATTAAGAATCCTAATATCATAATTATTCTGCGAACAAAGGGTCAACAGTTGTTGTCTTAAACAGATCAAATTTCAAAAGGGAAGTTACCACACAACTCCTGGGCACCTCTTCCTACCAGCAAATTTCCGAAGATCCAAATCCCGCACTTCAGGAGGAACTAATTGAATTCCTGGTGGCCTACGGGCCAACGAGGGTCTATCTCCTTGGGACTTGACCCTCCTCTCTCCTTCCCACTCACGCACTCCTCATTTCTATATCTTTCCGAAGATTCACAAGCCGGGTAATCCCGGTCGGCCGATTTTATCCCCCCGCCACTTCCCAACGGAAAGAATCTCTGCATTTGTAGACCACTATCTCCAGCCGATTGTCCACCCCTACCATCATTCACCAAAGATTCTTACCATTTCCTGGAAAGGCTAAAATTAACCTCCCTCCCTCCAGATACCAAGATTACTATGGCCACTATAGATGCCACATTTCTGTATACATATATTTATCACTCAGAAGGTCTCTCCGCCATCCAAAGCCGTCTCTCCCAATGCCCTGAGCCACACATACCCAGCACAGATTTTCTCCTTAGCCTTTCAGAGTCCATCCTCACCCGTAATTCCTTCTCCTTTAACGAAAAATTCGTCCTGCAAATCAAGGGCTATGCCATGGGTAGCAGGTTCAACCGTTCCTAAACCTCTTTCTTGGTCTCGGAGAGAATAAATTCCTGTCAAAACAACCCCTGAAACCTGATGATGTTTTCCTTCTTTGGCCACATGGTCCTGATTCCCTGAAAACTTTCATTTCCGACCTCAATGATTCGTCCTCTGTCTCCTTCACTTCTACGGTTTCCTACTCCCTAATCGCCTTTCTAGATGTGAACATACCATTAATAGACCAACAATTTCACACTTCCGTACTTTTAAAAGCCACCAACAATCAACAATACTTACATTACAAGAGTCTCCACCGATATCACACCAAACGCTCCATTCTTTATTCCCTCTCCATAAGGGGACACAGAATTTGAAATGACCCCGACTCCCTTGATAATTTGCTCTCAAATCTACACCACTCCCTCCTCAAACGAGGTTATCCTGAAGTCCTCCTTAACAAGAGGATCCGAAGACATGCCTACACTCCCAAACCTTCCAACATCGCGGAAACCCACTCACTTTCAATTTGCACCACATACTTCCCTGGCCTAGAATCTCTGCAATTAATCCTAAAAGACGTCTACCCAATCCTCAAAAGCCATAATTCCACCGCCAACCTTTTTCCCAAATGCCCCTCTGTCACTTTCAAACGCCCCGCCTATTTATCAGATCTTCTCAAATCAACCAATTCACTCCTTAAATCCTCGCCCCATCACAAAACCACTCTCTGACCCTGCAATAAACCAAGATGTAAAACATGCCCTATTTTCCAAACCAGAATCCCATCCCTCTTCCACCCGCTCTTTAACTCTTCCCTGATTGGTATGCTCCCAATCCCCAAACACGCCTCCGAAAACAACACTCCCTTTGACAAATGCAATAGTGTAACCATCTTAGCATCCCTCCCACTTTTAGACCCTCCACTGAAACTCAAAACAATAGAGCAGGCGTTCATCTGGCTCCTGGATTCCTGGAATAGCCCAGGTATTACTATTAGACATTAATTACCCCTTTCTTCACATAATTTCATCCCCGCTCCGCCCCCAGCACCTTCCATATCATTTGCACCCTTCTTTAAAAATCCCGCGCTTAACACTTCCCCTCCAAACTCGTCACTTCCAAACTCTTCCCCTCGCATACCTCTCCCCACCTTCTCCTTCCACCTTCTCCTTCCATCCAGTGCTTCCGGGCCCTTCTTTGCCTCAGTTCCGTCTTCATTTTTCCTT
The DNA here is from genome assembly GCA_037158775.1 of Hetaerina titia. Lineage (NCBI taxonomy): Eukaryota > Metazoa > Arthropoda > Insecta > Odonata > Calopterygidae > Hetaerina > Hetaerina titia. Next base: position 146,510,779 of record CM073769.1, read on the forward strand.
AGAATCATGGTTTAGACCAACGAAAATTCGATACCTAGTGAGTCTGCTATGAGTAAATAAAGAGTTTACGAGTGTTATAAGCGTTTCCAAGAAGGCCGTGAAGACCTTGAAAATGACGAACACCCTGGACGCCCCAGCACATCAACAATCGATGAAAACGTGGAAAAAGTGAAAGAAATGGTTATGAACGATGGCCGAATCACAATTAGAGAGGTCGCTGATGATGTTGTAATATCGATTGGATTATGTCATTACATGTTTTCCAATTTTATGGGTATGAAACGCGTGGCAGCAAAACTCGTTCCTAAATTGTTGAATTTTGAACAAAAACAAGGCGAATGGAAGTTACTCCGGAGTCACAAAATGAAGTGAACGACGATGCAGAATTACTAAAACGTATTATAACAGGTGACGAAACATGGGTGTATGGATATGACGTTGAAACTAAGGCTCAATCATCCCACTGGAGGCATTCTGGCTCGCCAAGACCAAAAAAGGTTCGACAAGTGCGGTCGAACGTGAAGGATATGCTCGCTGTGTTATTCGATTTTAATGGCATTGTGCATCATGAATTCCTGCCGCCAGGTCAAACGGTCAATAAGAAGTACTACCTACAAGTTCAACGCCGTTTGCATGAAGCAATCCGGAAAAAAACCCGGATCTGTGGAAAAACCATTCATAGCTTTTACGAGTAAGGCTCCGAAAGCCACAGGAGAGGGCGTGTGAACCATATACGTTACGATATCATGAAATAAGTCCCCCTCAAGATGGCCGATTATGAGCGCGCACGGCCAGTGAAGTGAATCGCAGGGGAACTCTTCTCCGACGCCCCCGCATGGCGCGGACATACGGAGAGCGAGCGGGCACGTCCTTTGAGGAACGGGGAAAAGTAGCATTTACGTCGAAATCGCGCCCTCTCGCCTTGAACGGAAATGTTTGCACCCAATACCCAATCGTGCGCAAATGAGGTCGTATCCATGGTCAAAGACCTCGCGGTGTCAGGGGCGCAGCACCAACAATCCAGATTCCCGGCCCCAGGAGAGGGCGTGTGTGTGTGTTCCTGGCGTACGCCTTAGTCCCAAAACTGCCCCGAACGTAACGCATCCATACACTGCGAACTCACAAAGAGACATTATGATAAGTGATCGTGTAGATTTCCCAAATAAACTTTGCGAATCAAAGAATATGTATTTGATATCGGTTTGTCATCCTTTACGATGCAAACTTTCAACATCGGATCTGTTATGTCGTGAAAACCTTGTCAGCAGAAAAATATAATTCTTTGCACACATGGGAATTTATCACAATAATGACCATTATTGGCCTTCAGCAAACTTTCATGAAATACAATTCATCGCCATTTTAATAATGTTGACAGCAATTCGCAATTATTTCTGCGCTCACAATACACGAGTGACAAACCGCAGGCGTGTAAGAACCAGTTACCTCTTATAAAATTGAATGCATTCCAACGATAGGAATGAGTACTGGAGTAGTCTTCGCTTATTCATTCATGAATTCAACCATTCATTGAAGATGGGTTTCAGCCAGCCCCCAATCTCTATTTTCTTCTTCTCATGAGCCTCTTCTATCTTCCCACTTCCACCCCGCCCGACCATCACTCTCCCTTCGGCCTTCATCCACCTTCACCTATCAATACTTTCCCTCCCCTTTTTCTGCCTCTTTCCCGCAGCCACTCCCTCTCTCTCTTTCCGCCCACAACATTCAAAACTTCGGCGTTTGTCTTCCTCTCCGTCCATTTTACTTTCTTCAAATATATTCCACAAATCCCACATCCACTTGGCAGCCTCTATCCCACGCTCATCCTCTTCCTTCCAGGACCACGTCTCCCATCCATAAAACCCTACTCCCCACATGAAAGTCTTCGCTCAGTATATCCGTCGACAATACCCTTTCCCTCGCAAGTGCTTCCTTCTCTAACGCAAACCTTCCCTTGATGTCGCCACAAATGCGCATACCCTTTCACTGCTGTTCCCTTTTACTCCTGCTCTAAAATACGGCGAAAGTACGCCCGCTGCTCTACCTGCTGCACCTTATTCCCTCCTGCTTTACGTAATGTTAACTTCCCTTTCCTGGTTCTCGAGAATCTCATTACTTTTGCTCTCTTGTCATTGAATTCCTCAACCCATGACTCCTAACATTGTTCCTGTGAAGCACTACCCGGAATCCCTTGACCGCCTCTCCTGCGACCTCAACTCACCTCATCATCTCGCCGCCCACTTTCATTCCCAGTTACAGCGCTCTCTTCACACCACCCCCGATGCGTATGCAAATGCTGAGCCTGCATGCAGCAAAGTAAGAACGAGCCACCCCCCGTTGCCCCCTCCCCCCTGCCAATCACTGCCCACCCCCGATTCTCTCCCTGCTGCCCTTCCCCCCTGTGCCGTTGCATTCAATGCACGAGTTATACCTGACTATCCCTCCTCCAGTCCACATCCACCATTCCTCAAATTCTCCGATAGCTTTGCCCACTCTACGCGGCCAAAAGCCTTCTCGAAATCCACGAATTACACAAACACATCCAGATTACATTCCACGACTAGATGCATCAATTATATTCGAAGTTCTTAGTAACAGGCCAAAATATGCGTATATTTCTTTCGGGACGCCACCTTACTTTGTCCCTTTTGGTTAGGAAATAAAATGCGCAGGATATTATAATGATCGGATGATGAAAAATGTGCGCCGTGTCGTATTTGAACTTTAATTTCAAGACCATTTGCACAACGTTTTTGGCGCATGAGAAACCTAGAAAATGCGTACACCTCTGCGAAAAAGAATCTGTGATTAACACAAATCTTTTTTAAACTTTTGTTCCGAGAAAGCATTGAGTGTACCTGTACATACGAGTACATGGTCTGCCGAAAGCTACCATCATAGTGGAGTACAATAATTTTCACCTGCGGTTCACCAAATGGACCGTCTGTCATCGTTTTCAGTTCGTCCAGTGAAGATATCTTCCGTGGGACAAACGACCTCTTCGAATGGAAAACTTGTTCCTGCCACTGGAATGAAAAATGCGGCGCGGGAGATTTGATATCGCGACGAAAACGATTCCAAGTCTAGATTTTACGAGAAAACAATGCGATATGGGTATTATTTGGTCCGAGTGACACCAGTACTAGTAATCTATTTAAAGACATTGGCAAGCATGTGGCCTTAATCATCTCTACTAGTTTTAAAAAATAAGCGGCTGACAGAGGTTTCTGATTCGACGAAAACTAACCCTAACCTTGCATTGCAAGAGGAAATTATCGCTTTCCTCCGCGACAACGGCCCTAATGGACCTATCCCCCAGTGACATCTCCCTCCTTTCACCTTCCCAACCAAACACCCCCCACTTCTATATCCTCACCAAGATACACAAACCCGAAAAACCAGGGCGGCCTATAGTCTCCTCCCGCAACTCCCCGACCGAAAGAATTTCCGCCTTCGTCGACCACTATCTCCGACCTTTAGTTCACTCGTTACCCTCCTATGCCAAAGATACCTACCACTTCCTCAATCTGCTCCACTCAATTTCCCTCCCTTCGGACACCAAGATCATTATGGCCACAATTGACGTCACATCCCTATACACCTCCATTCCTCACGAAGAAGGGCTTGCTTCCCTACGCCACTTCCTCTCCAAACGCCCTAGCCCTCAAACTCCAAGCACCGATTTTCTCATTGGCCTTTCTAACATCATCCTCACCCGTAACTCTTTTTCTTTTAATGACAATTTTTACCTCCAAATCAAGGGCTGTGCCATGGGAAGTAGATTCAACCGGTCATACGCTAACCTCCACCTCGGTGTCCTGGAAGAGAAGTTCTTTTCCAGTTATCCTCTAAAACCCCTTCTGTGGCTTCGGTACATTGATGTCATCTTTCTACTCTGGTCACATAACATAAACTCCCTCAATTCCTTCATCTCCTAACTTAATGATTCTGCATCTCTTTCTTTCACTTCCAACATCTCATCTTCATAGATCACTTTCCTTGATATAAATATTTCCCTAACCTACATCAAATTTCTAACCTCCGTACATACTACACCTACTAACAAACAACAATACCCTCATTTTAACACCTGCCACCCCTACCACACCAAACGCTCCCTCCCTTACTTCCTCTCTATCCGCGGGCATCGCATTTGCAACCATCCCGAATCCCTCAACAAATACCTCAACAACGTTCACCATTCCCTCCTCCAACGGGGATACCCAGATTCTCTCCTTTACAAAAAAATCCTAAAACAATCCTACACCCCCAATCCTCCCTCAACCACAGACTCCTACCCTCTCTCAATATGCACCACCTACTTCCCTGGCATCCAGTCCCTTAAATTCATCCTGAAAGACCTGTACCCCATCCTCAAAAATCACAACGTGTCGTCCAACCTTCTTCCTAAATGCCCTTCTGTTACCTTCAAACGGCCCGCCAACCTATCAGATCTCCTCAAATCCACCAAGCCTCTTTCCAAGTCCCCTCCCACCCCCAGAACCACACCCACTCCGTGCTTGCGAGCAAGATGCAAAACTTGTCCTATTTTCACCACTCCACCCCTCTCCATCCCACCTTTTAACTCTCTCCCGCCCTTCCCCCACTCCTCATGCACATCTCAGAATGTAATCTATCTTCTGACTTGCAAACTCTGCCCGGCATTTTATATAGGCCAGTGCTTTACACCCCTGAACCTCAGGTTGAACAATCATCGCGCCTCATGTAATCCCTCTTCCCCGTCCGCGGGTGTTCCCATCCCAAAACATGCCTCCCACGACAACATCCCCTTCAACCACTGTTACAATGTTTCCGTGCTAGCATCCCTTCCCCCATTCGATAAAAACCATAAACACAGTAATCAACCTGAAGGTCGGTTTAGTAGGTGATGGTAGAGCTCACCCATGTACCAAGCCCGACGGCGTGTGAATATTCATACATCAGGGTAGGGGGGGCCAGTTCTTTTCCCTGTGCCGGTTATGGTTTCCCAGGAAGATCTGGTACCCGAAAAATCAACTAGCTTGGGTGGAGCTGCAGGTGCCCAAAGTGCCTTGCCCGGGAATCGAACCCGGGACCCTCTGGTAAGCAGTCCAACGCTCTACCCGCTAGACCACCGCGACCCGCCCCCATTCGATAACCCTATAAAATTAAAAACAATGGAATTGGCATTTATATGGCTGTGTAAAACCTATCAACATCCGGGTGTCAATGTCGTTCACTAAATGGGGGGGGTGGGGCTGGGATGGATGGAGGTGGATTTGTTTCTTGCAAGGTGGTGGGACAATTTATTCATCCGCATACATTTTGTCATCCTTGTCCTGGGTTTTGACTTGTCGAGCACTTATGATGACTTGGTGAGTTGATGCCTTTGTCATGGGTGTTGTGGTATCTGTGGATGAATTGTTAGTTTTCTGTGTCGCTTGTTACTATTTCCGCATCCTCCTTATTCTATCTCAGCTCCCCTCTGGCCTCCCTTTCCCCCTCCATAACCTCCTCCTTCACCCCTCTCCCACCACCGGTTCTCCGCTCCGCTTTCTCTCCCTCCACATACCCCTCCTTCACCCCTCCCCCACTACCGGATTTTCCTCTCTCCCTCGTCCCCTACTCACTCTGCCACACGTACCCTTTTCCTCAGTCATATCTTATCTTCCGAAGAAGACGGAGTTCGAGTCCGTCGAAAGTATGAAGATATTATTGTGAGTTCTCTTTTTATGTGTTCTTGTGCTGTGTGTTACTGTCTAAGTTATATATATATATAATATATATATATTATTTTATATATATATATATATATATTATATCCTACAGTTATAGATATGAGGGGTTAGATTTTAGTTGAACCAGAAAAATTTCAAGAGAGATGGAAGGAATATATAGTAATACTCTATGGTAGAGAACTTAGGCCGGCAAGGTTAGACTATACACCTCCATTCCTCACGAAGAAGGTCTTGCTTCCCTGACTGAGGAACCGTAAGTCAGATCTCATGGGGACGTAACTTAAAGTAGTAACCTTGGAAGTACAGCTGCATCCTGACTCGTATGTCGGAACACTTCGAGAATAGCGGCTCTTCGACGGTGCTCCGGACTTGTGCGTCACAGCTCGGCCATTTTGAGATTATGACTGTTTACTAGATGCCTATTGCTTTCATGAACGCCAATGGAACGTCGGATTCGTGACCTCCAATGGAACTACGATATGGTGGGAAATTCAATTTAAAATTTGTCCGGATTTGAACGCCACACCCTGTATATAATATAGGCTCAACCCGATGGCCTACACGACCCACGTACATTATATATGTTTTTTAGTACACTCATATATTCATAAAAGCAAACGTCCTGAATGCAAATTGAACGGTGGAGTCATCCTATGAGAAACGCTGCGTTCTTAATATCCGGAGGGGCCAAGCCTGCGGCGGAGTCATTATTAAAAAAAGGTTAGTCATTGATATTTTTTAGAAAACGCAGGTAGCTCTGCTATGACGTCAGTCAAGTCAGATGGGTATCCATCGAAAAATATGAAATGCCAGTAGCTCCCACCAGTTGTCTTCGTCATAGTGCAGTGCCCTTCGTGGGAACGAACGTTTTATTGACTCTTTCCCGACGCGATCCCAAACGGCTCTTATTCGTGCATAAATACACAAGTACTTTCTTAATTCAAAAGAATAATATAATGGAAAGTGAAAGACTTCGGCGTTTATATTCATCCAATTCTATGGAAATAGTAGCTGTACGATTGTATTGTCGTGACAGATATATTTATAAGCAATACTTTGAGATGTACATGCTGCTAGGATTGTCGAAAGTGTTCCAGATAAATATTGCGTTGCCTCGGTTGCAATCCTCTAGTGGCACAGAAATAGCAGGCAGTTGGCCACAAATTTGCATGGGAGATGCTTTCACTCCCGCCCCCTCCCCTGCTCTTCTCGCCATTCCCTTCCCTCGTGGCCCCGCCCACCCCACCCAGAAAGCGAGAGACTCGTTGTGTTGTGACGTCAGGAAACGGAGGCCCTTCCCTATTCCTATCCCCCGCCCCCGTGGTAATGTTTGGCTGGCGGGAAACATTGGCATCCGCGGATTCCGCGCTTCGTCTGTTTCCTTGAGTAATCGGTGTGGAGTGCAGGGCGGCGCGCGCGCAGGAACTCAGGGGCGGAGGCCTCTTCCTTCCACGTGCCAGTGAATGCATTGGCACGAGGCAGCGCTACCCCCCGCCCTTGGCGAAGCACCCCGGCTCCCCCTCGACGTGCACAGCGGACGGCACGGGCGGGCCAGGAGCATCTTTGCTGCTTCCTTATTCCTCTTTTATTTTTTATCGAAACCTGGCGTCGATTGACGTCCTTTTGGTCGGAAGACGCAGAAGTCATATAAGAAGACGCAGAAGAAGACGTAATTAGTTAGAATAGGAACAAGGAACGTCAGGACAATGTTGAGGACAGGCAAATTAGAAAAAATTAAGCGAGAGATGGAAAGAGGTATTATAGATGTTTTAGGTCTCTGCCAGGTGGGATGGAAGGATAGCGGGGATTACTAGAGTGACATTTATAAAATAATATGTAGCGGAGGGGACGAGAGCCAACGAGGGGTTGCCGTAATATTGAATAAAGGGGTAGGAAGAAGCGTAGTCAACATAGAGCAAGCCCCTGATAGAATCTTACTCGTAGAGATTAAAGCAGAGCCGACGAACTTGGTCATTGTTTAGGTATACATGCCACCGAGCAACCACAAAGAGGAAGAAGTCGTTAGGATGTACGATGAGTTAGAGGGTATAATCGCGTGTGTTCTTGAAGGGAAACATTTGATATTGATGAGGGATTGGAATGTGACGGTAGGCGAAGGAAGAGAGGGTGGTGAGGTGGGGGACTATGGGTTAGGCAGGAGGAACGAACGAGGGGAGAAAGCAATTGAATTCTGCAGGAGACAGGGGTTAGTCATCACCAACATATGGTTTAGACACCACAAAAGGCGTAGGTATACATAAAATGCCAGGGGACTCAGAAAGGTATCGGTTTGATTATATTATGCTTAGGCATAGGTTTAGGAACACTGTGATAAATTCGCACAGTTTTCCAGGAGCGGATGCGGACTCGAACAAAAATGGGAATGCATCAAGACAGTGATTTCGAAAGCCGCAAAAAACACTATAGGAACCGTTAACGGGAAAAGGATAAGGAAACCAAGGATAACGGATGAGATGATTGCATTGATGGATGAGAGAAGAATATGGAAAAATGTAAACATAGAGTTAGGCAAACTGAAGTACAAAGAGTTAAACAATAAATTGAGAAGGGTCACAAATAGAGCAAAAGAAAAATGGCGGAAAACGCAATGCGAAGAAAATGGAAAGTTTACAGAGAAAGGGTGGAATTGGTGCGCTATACAGCAAGGTTAAGTTATTATCGGGAAATAAGAAGGCAAGATTTGTGCTAATAGTTAAAGATAAGTGGGGTAAGATAATAATTGAACCAGGAAAAATCAAAGAGAGATGGAAGGAATATATAGAAACACTATATGGTAGGGAACTTAGGCCGACAAGGTTAGACATAGAAAAGGAACATGACGTAGAAGAAGATACCTTAGGTCCAGGCATACTCGACGATGAAATAGAAAGGGCATTAAGGAGATGAAAGTAAATAAGGCCGTGGGGGTAGACAACATTCCTGTGGAACTGTTGAAAAGTGTAGGAAAATGTGGGAAGGAGACTCTATATAGACTGATTCGTAGTATCTATGAGGAAGGAATCTGGCCGGAAGATCTTGTGAGATCACTGTTAATTCCTATTCCGAAAAAGGTAAAGGCTACATCATGTGAGGATTACAGAACAATAAGTTTGAAATTCCACGTAGCTAAAGTTATTCGAAAGATCATCAACAAAAGGATAGAGAGTAGGGCAAATGATTACTTAGGGGATTATCAGTTTGGGTTTAGGAAGGGAAGAGGTACGCGTGATGCCATTGCAGTAATGAGGTCACTAATCGAGAGAAATATAGAATACAATCAGGACGTTTTAGCCTGTTTTGTAGATTTCGAAAAAGCGTTTGATAGAGTGAGTTGCGAAAAATTGATGCGTGTATTGCAGAAAATTGGAATGGATTAGAGGGACAGGAGACTGATCCGCAACCTGTACATGTCTCAGACTGCTCAGGTGCGAGTGGGGAACGGAGAGTCCGGATGGGCAGTGTTAGGAAGAGGTGTAAAGCAGGGTTGCCCATTGTCACCGGTACTGTTCAACGTATATGTAGAGGAAATGATTAAAGAGGCATGGGAAGGCCTGGAGGTAGGAATGAAAGTCGGAGGGGAATTCGTAAAATCGGTTAGGTTTGCTGATGACCAAGCATTAGTAGCTCAGTCAGCCAAGGGGTTGCAAGCATTGGTGAGTGAATTGGAGGTTCAGTGCGATAAATATGGGATGAGAATCAATATTTATAAAACAAAGGTTATGCGATTTTCCAGAAAAAAAAGGCTAAGCTAAACATTAAAATAGGAGGGGAAAAAATAGAGCAAGTAGAACAGTTTACATATTTTGGAAGTGTTTTGGACCAATACGGTCAAAGTGGTAGGGACGTATAGAGAAGAATTGCGCCAGGCAAGGAGGCTTGCTCAAGGAGGAGGGAGTTGATGACGGGGACGTTGAGTAGGGATGTTAAGATAAGACTCGTAAAAACTCTGATATGGAGCGTAGCTATGTACGGCGCGGAAACGTAATCACTGAAGCAGGAGGATAGACGTAGATTGGAGGTTTTTAAATGTGGGTGTGGAGAATAATGGAGAAGGTGAAATGGACCGAAAAGAAAACAGATGAGGAAGTACTGGAAATGGTGGTTGAGGAGAGGGGTTTTTTGAGAGAAATCCTATGGAGGCAGGAAAAATGGGTGAAAGGTGTATTAAGCGGTAGTGTGATGTTGAAGAAGGTAATATAGGGGTGAATGTTGGGCAAGCGAGGAAAGAGCAAGAACAGGATAGGGATGTTGGACGGGATGAAGGGAGGAAAGAATTACACAGAGATGAAGGGGACCTGATGTAGATTAGGTTGCTGGATTGGGTGTTTTTTGGAGTTACAAAATATTTATTTGATAGTTGTGTCCATCCAAAAACCTACCTTAAACGGTAGATTACCTAATATATATATATATATATATATATATATATATATATATATATATATATATATATATATATATATATATATATATATATATATGTAAAGGACGAACACAATAGACGTGACATATACACACGTACACGGAGATAAAAGGAAGGTTACCGAACCTTCGGAATTGTCACATTTTCAGGATCCTCCGGCGTTCCCCTGCTGCCTCCTTGCTTCTTTTTTCCCCATAGACTAGAACGTCGCCCCACGGGGGGCAGTAGCTCTCAATTTGGGAACCACGGATGTAGAGTCATCGTCCTCATTGTCCACGCCCGAATAACACGAGTGTGGAGGTGGAGTGTGTATAGGAGTATGAGATGGACGGCAGACAGACCAAGTGGACACGGATGGCGGAGAGAGTTCCCTCGAAAGACGCAACGCGCACGTCATCCACGCGTCGCGTGTCACCGAGGCGTCGGGGGCAGCCAGGGGCCGCCACCTGAACACGCGCACGTAGATGGATAGATGGCAGTACCGCCGATCGCCCTCGTTTCCTCACAGGTTTCGCAATTAACTCTTGGGGTGACCGACGGGGGCACTAGTGATTGGTAACGGTGTGGCAAAATCGTGCAGCAAATGCCTCGCATCCAATGGGTGCCGGAAATACTCCGTATGCCACGGAAGCAAACGGCTCTCGAGCGTGAAACCAGTCCCGTGCCAGTGCTGTGTTTGAAGGTTGAGAGTGTGTGTGTGGCGGAGTTTTGGTGGGAAGAGGTCCGCGGACATCTTCCTTTATGAAGATGCTGCCTGGAATTAGGCGTGGTGATTTGTCTTTCATCAAGATAAGTGGCCACATGGGAGGGTAACCCGGTAGCCCTGGGTTCACCACTTGCCATTCACGAAAGATTAGCAAAAATATTTTCAGAAATTTTATTTTCGAGTATTTTTTGCAGTTTTACACTGACTTAGAGAATTTACTAACTTTTATATATAACTTCCCCCTCAACACCTAGTCTCCATATGCCCCTGTCCCAGTATCTCCAAGAATCTCCCCACGTTGGCTTCCGTGGCGATTGTCACCCGAGCCACTCATCCTGCAGGGCCGGCTCTGCCGCCTCGAAGATTCCGCCGGCGAGTGGTGTGTTGTGTCATGCCGAGACGCGATAGAGAATGTGCCCGAATCTTAGAGAGGAGCGGAAAGGGGAGAGAGGCCAGTGATTTTCTTTCCTTAGGTTCTCCAATCATCTGATATTCCTGTTAACTTTCTCCCTGCGGAGTAAGAAGAAATTTTCAAAGAAACTCCTCCTACATGATAAATATTAAGTTTAAAAAATCTTCTGTGAACACTTCTTGATACAAATGACTTTCAAAAATAGTGTAGCACGCGAGACTACTCAATCGCGATTACCATCGATCTATTTGGAAATATTACAAGTTAACCGTATGAAGTCATGAAAAAAGTAATTCTTTTGGGTCCTCCGGTAAAAGAAACATTTCAATCCATCTAAATCGACTCCGTTCATTTTCTCTCCTTTCTTTCCCGGCGCACGATCCCTGAACCTAGGTGCGCCGCGCGAACGGGTGGGACGTATCCCATACTCGCCTGCCTATTTCCTCCACTTCGCGGGGGTGGTGTTCACGGTCCAACGCACCCACGAGTGCGCGGGTTGGTGAAAGAGAACGCGGGATAGATGTGACTTAAAGAGGTCCGGGAAACTCGAGACTGTGCGAGAATATAGTGTGACATCACCCTCGCTCGAAACCTACAGTTTGTGCGCGTTTCAAGATCGAGTGTCCCATTTAACGTTCGAATGCAAACGGGGTTTTACCCTCTCGCGCGCCGCCGAGAGTGTGCTGCCCTCTGGGGAGAGAGAGGGAGGGGCGCGCACGCCTCCGCCCTCTTTTTTCCATGTCTGCGGATGGACTCCCGCCCCTTCCCCGCCCGCACACCTCGACTGTGCGCGTCATTATTGCGACGGAGAGGGGCGAGGAAGACAAAAGGGGACTTAGGGACATCGAATGGGAGAGGGCTCCGGGGTTGGGGCGTATGGTTTATTGGGAGGGTGGGGCCTCCGGAATGTGTCCGTAGACGTGCAGTATATCGGAGGAGTGCTTTTGAGGAGAGTTCAATGAAAAATCCATACGTACACATGTGGCCCACGTTGTGTGGCTGCCTCGGCTCAATGGGAGATCCAGGACTCGGCGTGGGCACCGAGAGAGAGGGAGATCAGCTGTTTCTTTCACGAATAACCTATCACTCGAAGGTCGTGTTGCGTGGACAGGCGTGCATCGTAGCACCCGTTCTTACGGCACAATACCACTGCATATGCTTCCTGCCTTCCTACAGTCCGTCCACCATGACTATTCCTTTCCTCAGTCTACGACGCTTAAGCAACGTTCCAGCCACTCAATCGCAGCCCTCTTGCGGTAGTAATTATTTGTGGTCGGTCTTGTGGAAGTGGCAATTATGAAATAGGTCGCCTAGGCCTGACGTTTATAGAATCTATACAGCCCTGGGGGTGGAAGGATTGAGGGGACTTAAATAAAGACCGCGATCGTATTTCTTCATTTGAAAATGTTAAACCTTTGAAGTAGGGGTAGGGTGGAGATGTTTCGGTGTGTCTTAGTGATATTCAACAGGAGAGAGCAAGATGAAGAGCATTCCCCCTTGCTCCCCACCCATCCACGCATGGATCCGTCGGCTTCCCTTTTTCAACTTGCGTCTCACGGCGAACCGCTGAGGTGTCGGGGAGAGGGGATTGGAGGTGGAGGGGGGTTGGGGTCTCTTTTTGTTTCTCGATTCCCCTGCTGAGCACGCCGCTGTTAGCAACGAGCATTGATTTCTACTGACGGCGATTTAATAGTCCACCATTGTTATTCTGTTCATATTGAACAAGGCGTAACCCGATGGGAGTTAAGGGATCATACGAGGGCTTTCCTGAAAGTAACTTCCGTTTTCATGCAGCTTGAGAAGTAGTGGGGGAGCCGAATGCTTGCTGTATAGACGCACACGGTACGCTTCCAGCTGCACTGGTTGCAAAGTGGCTCCACTAGTCGTTTTTTAACATTAGCAAGTCAGAACGAACAAGACAATTCATATTGTGGTGTTCGTTCAGTGATAAAAATTTTACGGATAAAAGAAAGCTTCAAAGGTGCTGGTACATTCATAATTGGGACAATTGTGCCCTGTACGGACCAAATGTAATTAGTGACAAAAGGTGTGTGTTATTGGTGTCGACTGACTAAGTCCTAAATAATCTTCCGAGGAACACGGAACACAATTCCGTCAAAATTATCAAGAACTAACGTCTGAGTGTACTTTTTTTGTTCTCATATTGCGCTTTGCTGTCTAAGTTATATATACATTATACGTTATATATATACATTCACATAGAAATAGAGATAAGGAAATGGGAAAGGAACACACATAAAGGACGAACACGTGTTGGCGGGAGCAATTCTTATTACTCCCGCCAGCACAGCTCTAGGGGTCATCAGAACGCACAAGCCTTTTCACCACGACAAGGTTGTAGTCCATGGGAGGGATATATATATATATATATATATGTATATACAGGGTTCATCCGGAAAATAAGTTTATGATGCTCATTGTCTTTTTTGACAAAAGGGGAGTCGTCCACTACGAATTTGTACCTGAACGACAAACTGTAAATGCTGCATTTTACGTCCAAGTGCTCGACAGGCTTCGAAAACGAGTCGCCCGCGTCCGGCCAGCGATCAAAAACATCTGGGGGCTGCATCACGGTAATGCGCCGTCTCACACCGCGCTTTTCGGGTCGGATTTCTTGGCCAAGCACGGCGTGGCAACGCTGCCGCACCCGCCCTACAGCCCGGACTTGGCACCACCGGACTTCTTTCTGTTCCCGAAGATAAAGAGGAGTTTGAAAGGAACGCGATACGGGACTTTGGACGCCGTCAACGAGGCCGTGACGACGTGTCTTCGAGAGGTTCCCGATGATGCCTTCGCGGGAGCGTTCCAGGAATGGGAACGCCGCTGGAACAAGTGTATCGACTCACAAGGGTCCTATTTTGAGGAATATTAGCTTAAGATATGTAAAAGTGTAATAAATTTTTTTTCCTGAGCTCAGTACACTTATACTCCGGACGAACCCTGTATATATATATATTTTTCATATATATATGACATCGGATATATATCGGATAGATATATCGTATATAGCGAGAGAATCACCATATGCCTTTGTTAACATTTCACACACTTTGTTACACTTTATTTCATTTTTTACGCACATTTTTTTTACAAATTCTTTGATCCATTTCTTTTAACAAACGAAAATCGCCGGGCTCTTAAAACAAGTCTAACCTTAGTGGCTGTCACAGACAAAGTCCTCAATGAAAACAGCTAAAAGTTTTATCGTACTTCAGGGGCAGGTATACCAACATAATAAAAAAAAGGTTTGACAGTCGGACTGTCCAAGTCCGGTGAATTAAAAATTTCCCGTTAACTTTTAAACACACCTCGTATATATATGTATATTAATATATATTATATGTATAATATATGTATATTAATATAATAAAATAGAGTATATATATAATATATATATATATATATAAATAATATATATATAATATATAAATAATATAAATAATATATAAATATTATATATATATAATATATATTAGATGTATAATATATGTATATTAATATAATAAAATAGAGATATATATATATATATATACACAAACACATATGATATCTTAGAAGAAACACAAGTGTTGAATAAAAAAATCTTTAACAGCAACAAACAATATTTTATTGGGTAATCCACCGGTTAAGGTAGGTTTTCGGATGGACACAACTATCAAATAAATATTCTGTAACTCCTGATAAAACACAATCCAGCAACCCACTCTACATCAGGTCCCTCTTCATCTCTGTGTACTTCTTTCCTCTCTTCATCCCGTCCAACATCCCTATCCTGTTCTTGCTCTTTCCTCGCTTGCCCAACATTCACCCCTCTATTACCTTCTTCAACATTCCACTACCGCTCAATACGCCTTTCATCCATTTTTCCTGCCTCCATAGGATTTCTCTCAACAAACCCCTCTCCTCACCCACAATTTCTAGTACTTCCTCATTTGTTTTCCTTTCGGTCCATTTCACCTGCATTCTTCTCCACACCCAAATTTCAAAAGCCTCCAATCTACGTCTATTCTCCTGCTCCAGCGACCACGTTTCCGCGCCGTACATAGCTACGCTCCATATCAGAGTTTTTACGAGTCTTGTCTTAACCTCCCTACTCAACGTCCCCGTCATCAACTCCCTCCTCCTTGAGAAAGCCTCCTTGCCTAGCGTAAAACTTGTCCTTACGTCCCTACCACTTTGACCGTATTGGTCCAAAACACTTCCGAGGTACGTAAACTGTTTTTCCTGCTGTATTTTTTCCCCTCCTATTTTAATATTAAGCTTAGCCTTTTTCTTTCTGGAAAATCGATAACCTTTGTTTAATTTATGTTGATTCTCATCCCATATTTATCGCACTGAACGTCCAATTCATTCAGCAATGCTTGCAACCCCTTGGCTGGCTGAGCAACTAATGCTTGGTCATCAGCAAACCGAACCGATTTTTCGAATTCCCCTCCGACTTTCATTCCCACCTCCAATTCTTCCCATGCCTCTTTAATCATTTCCTCTACATATACGTTGAACAGTACCGGTGACAATGGGCAACCCTGCCTTACACCTCTTCCTAACACTGCCCATCCGGACTCTCCGTTCCCCACTCGCACCTGAGCAGTCTGAGACATGTACAGGTTGCGGATCAGTCTCCCGTCCCTCCAATCCATTCCTATTTTCTGCAATACACGCATTAATTTTTCCCAATTCACTCTATCAAACGCTTTTTCGAAATCTACTTTTAATTTGAACGGTTCCACAGGGATGTTGTCCACCCCCACGGCCTTATTTGCTTTCATCTCCTTTAATCCCCTTTCTATTTCATCGTCAAGTATGCCTGGACTTAAGCTATCTTCTTCTACGTCATGGTCCTTTTCTATGTGTACCTTTGTTGGCCTAAGTTCTTTACCATACTGTGTTTCTATATATTCCTTCCATCTCTCTTGGATTTTTAACAAACAATTTGAAAACATATAAAAGGAACACATGAGTTGATAACAGCACGGAATTGAGCTCCATCTTCATCAGAAGATTAGCCAGGACTGACTGCTGAAGGCGGTGATGTAGGTGAGAGAGAGAGAAGGGTACCGGGGAAGGGGAGAACGGGGGTCGTGGGAGGGGTGAAGGAAAGGGTTTCGGAAGGGGAGAGAAATAACCTGCAGTCGGGAAGGAGGGATTGTACGAGGCGGGATGATTATTTATCCTGAGGTTCTGGGTTGTGGAATATTGGCCTATGTAAAAGGCCGGACAGGGTTTACGAGGAAAAAGATAGACCACATTCTTGGATGTGCAAGAGGAGTGGGGGAAAGGCGGGAGAGTGGTAAAGGGTGGGATGGAGAGGTGTGGAGTGGTGAAAATAGGACCAATATCATCGCGTATCGTGGCATCCCTTCTCCCCTGCTGCGGGTCTCCCCATCCTAAAACATGCCTCCCATCAGAACACCCCCCTTAACCAGTGTTACAGTATTTCCGTTCTGGCCTCCCTTCCCTCATCTGATAACCCTATAAAATTAAAATTTATGGAAATTGCATTAATATGGATTTACAAGGCCTATCATCATCCGGGACTCAACGTCGTGATAATAAGAATCTGGGTTTTGACTTACTAAGTCCTGATGATCTCTTTGTAATATGACACCTGGTTCTCGGATGCTGTAATATATGTGGTGAAACGAATTGTTTTCTTTTCCGGTTGTGCATTAAATCCACCTCCTCCCTCTTACTCCTTTCCTATCTCCGCTTCCCTCTGGCCTCCTTTCTCCCTTTCTCCTTCCCCAGCCCTTTCTTTCACCCCTCCCTCCTCCTCCATTCTCCCCTTCCCCCGTCCCTTCTCTCTCTCTCGCATACCTCACCCCCCCTTACCAGCAGGCAGTGCCTATATTTCTTCTGAGGAAGACAGAGCTAAATTCTGGCGAAATTATTAAGAAAGAACGTGTGAGTGTTCTTTTTATGTGTTCTTTTATTGCTTGTTGCTTTCCAAGTTTATCCATATATATAACATTTGGATGGTAAAATGGAAAAAGATAACACGTAAAAGGACGCTCACATTTCAGAAAGTTTACGCCTTCGCCCTTCTCTGAGGTCTTCTTGAGAGTCTGACCTGAAGATGGCCTCAGAGAAGGCCGAAAGCTTAAACTTTCTGAAATGTGTCCTTTTACGTACTATCTATTTATATTTTGTGCTCCATTTTGCCGTCCAAATATTATATTGCTCTTTTGGGTTCTACATAATCTTTGTGTATACACACACACAAACAAACTATGGTTCAAAAATATCTATTAGTTATAAGTACTAAGGTGGAGAAGATGAGGAAAGTAAATCGCGGACCTCGTACTCAAATACTCATGTATTCTGTACGCATCACATGCCCCGCCAACCCTTGCCGTGAACTCGGGCCGCTCCCACCGACGGCCACCCTCCGCAGGGTGGTCGGGGTGGGGTGTTTGAGGTTATGAATAATGAGGAGCGGGAAGGGGACAGCCTTCTTCGCGAGAGCGTCTTGATTAAAAGTGCGGTATCAAGGAGGGAGGG
This sequence comes from Hetaerina titia, assembly GCA_037158775.1. NCBI lineage: Eukaryota > Metazoa > Arthropoda > Insecta > Odonata > Calopterygidae > Hetaerina > Hetaerina titia. The sequence continues at coordinate 146,528,559 of CM073769.1, forward strand.
TTTCCCCTTCTCCCTCATACCCTCTGCTACATCATTCCCTGCACCCTTGAAAACGGAACAGTGCGTGGGGAGGGATGATTGAGGGGTGCCGGGAGGGACCCCCCCCCGTGTGGTTCCCCCCCTCACCATTTAGGGCCCTTCGACGGTTGCAATCTCGCACAGTCGCCTTGGTACTTATCGCACCGGGGACGCAAGCGTTTGCAGAGTCGATGCCCCCGACGATATTTCACGAGGCTGCTACTCGTGCATTTGACTTTGTTCACGAGGGAATTATATTAAGTAAATTTGCTTGAGCATGCCAATAACACAATTGGCATGTTCTAGCAACCTGCTAGTTTGTTCGCAGCGGTGTTATTACTAAACGTAGCCCAGATATTAGAAATTTGCATAGGCATTGTACTACCAATTATCATACCAAACCATAATGACTCCAAACATAACCAAATACCATAATGACTCAACATCTGACTGTATGAAGATGCCTTCTCCGGGCCTTCCTTTGAAATGTTTACGAGTGACGCCATCACTTTCAACGGTCGCGTCACCGGCGTCGGTGCCTTTACGGTGCAGTCTCACTCGGGAGCACGCGTTGCGCATTTTCTCTATCCTTCGGTTCGACTGTGGCACCGGTCCTGGGAGGTGGTCTTGCCAGAAAGGCCATCGTGGCTATCGCATTTAGGGGCGTGATCCACTGATATGACTTTTCATTGGAGATTGACCATTAGGGGTGGAATTTTTTGGACCGAATCGGACGCTATCTACGTAACCATATTGTTGTGCAAGTGGTGTACATGGAGAGGGAGCAGACGCTCCTCGTGGCGTGCACGTCACAGCGTTAATCGGAGTGTGCTGGGCCAGTTTCGGATTTGGCGCTTATTCTTTGGAAATCCAAAACGATGTTCTTGTATCCCGGCGAGCGAACGATTACCATGCGTAGGCATTTGCGTCCAGTGGCAGGCCCTCTGCAGACCATCCTCCGCTACCGAGATGGAAGTGTGACGCACTTTTTCTGTTGCGTGGTATGCCCTGTAGTAGCCTGATTGATTACGAGACCTTGATCTGGTGATCTGCGAGGTGTGTTCGGAAACTAACGGGAATTTTCAAGTTTCGCGGTTTGGAGACCCCGATTGTCAATATTTTTATTATGTTGGTATACATGCCTCTGAAGTATGATATAATTTTCAGCTGTCATTGTTTTGCTTTTTCTGTGGCTGACGCTAAGGTTAGACGTGTTTTTAGAGCTCGAAGATTTTCGTTTGTTAAAAACAATGAATCAAAGAATTTGTATTAAGCCTTAATTTCAACGTCATATCCGTACAACCATGTTTCGTTATTTGTTATGACACGTTTCAGTAATTCTGCATTGTCCTTGAGGTCATTTGGTAACTCCTGAGACACTTCCATTCGCCGCTGTTTTTGTTCAAGATTCAACAATTTTGGAACAAATTCTGCTGTCACGCGTGTCATACCCAACACATTCGAATATATTTAATGGCATGAGACAATCAACATCATCAGCAACTTCTCTGATTATGATTCGGCGATCATTCATGACCATTTATTTCCCTTTTTCCACGTTTTATTCGGTTATTGATGTGTCCGCGACGTTGGTCATCCTCAACGTTTTCACGGCCATCTTGGAAACTCTTATATCACTCGTCAACTCTAGTTTCACTCCTAGCAGACACACCATAGGACTTTTTTTTAAATATTTCACACACTTTGCTACACTTTATTTAATTTTTACGCAAAATTTGATACAAATTCTTTGATCCATTTTTTTTAACAAGCGAAAATCGCCGAGCTCATACGAACACGTAAATAACCTTAGTGGCTGCCATTTGAAAACAATAAACAATGAACACAGCTTCATATTTAATCAGACTTTAGGGACATGTGCACCAACAATAAAGTATAACAATCGGGGTCTCCAAACCCGCGAAATGTAAAAATTCCCATTATTTTCTGAACACACCTCGTATATATATATATAATATGTTGCTGTCTAAGATATATATATATATATAGAAATATATATATATAGAAATATATATATATATAGAAATATATATATATATAGAAATATATATATATATATATATATATATATATATATATATATATATATATATATATATATATATATATAACTTAGACAGAAACACACAGCACGAGAACACATAAAAAGAACACTCACAATAATATCTTAATAATTTCGACGGACTCGAACTCCGTCTTCTTCGGAAGATAAGATAGGACTGAATCCCGGATAAGGAAATATTTTTACATTTGTGATCTGCTCAAATCCGCCTTCCCCATCTTTCCTTTGTTGGTCTTTTATGTGTTTTCTTATCCCCTTTCCTTATACGCGTATATCTATTGCAATGTGTGAAAATAATATTTGTTCGCCGTATGGCGGGATTTTCGTGTTTGAATATTTGTTTGGCCAATGTGGCTCGTCTCTTCTTCTGGCTATGCGTGCCATGAAACGCACCGATCCTTTCCTTCATAATATCGTATGAATGCTTTTCTACTATGCTTTCCCCTTCTTGTGTGCCGTCTATTTCTCCTTTGGTGGGTGATACAGCTCCCTAACGCCATCTCTCGGGCAACAACTATCGGAGCACTTTGGCGCTTTATAAGATCTCAGATTTCAGTGTAAATCTGGTTTCCTTAATAGCTTAGTAGGTAGAGCATCCGCCCGGCAAGTGGAAGGTCGGTGGTTCGTATCCTGGATAAATAAATATTTTTAAATTTATGATCTGCTCAAATCCGCCTTCCCCACCTTTCCTTTGTTGGTCTTTAATGTGTTTTCCTATCCCCTTTCCTTATATATCTATTTCTATGTGTGAAAATTATATATATATATATTGTTTTCGCACATAGAAATAGACATATATATATATATATATATATATATATATATATATATATATATATATATATTATTTTCACACATAGAAATAGATATATAAGGAAAGGGGATAGGAAAACACATTAAAGACCAACACAGGAAAGATGGGGAAGGCGGTTTTGAGCAGATCACAAATGTAAAAATATATCCTTATCCAGGATTTGAACCACGGACCTTCCACTTGCCGGGCGGATGCTCTACCAGTTGAACTAATAAGGAAACCTGATTTACATTGAGATCTGCGATCTTATAAAGCGCCAAAGTGCTCCGATAGTTGTTGCCCGAGAGATGGCGTTATGGAGCTGTATCACCCACCAAAGGAGAAATAGACGGCACACAAGAAAGGGATAGGATAGTAGAAAAGCATTCATACGATATTATAAAGGATAAGAACGGTGCGTTTCATGGCGCGCATAGCCAGAAGAAGAGACGAGCCACATTGGCCAAACACATATTCAAACTTGGAAATCCCGCCATACGGCGAACAAATATTGTTTTCGCACATAGAAATAGACATATAAGGAAAGGGGATAGGAAAAGACATAAAAGACCAACACAGGAAAGGTGGGGAAGGGTGGAAATATATCGGATCTTATTTCGGCTTAATCTGTGAATTCAATTTTAATTTTATTTTGTCCTTTGCGTTTCATTATTGTATAAAGTTTAGACGTCATTACTTGATTAGGCTGCATCGTATGATCAAGGAGTGGAAAATGAAACGTTAGATTTTGTTTTCTGCGTTCTTCTAGAGTGAGGGTATAGTGACAATGACAAATGTGAATGAGCGTATTTCAAAACCTATTGAATTTTTGTAAGAATAAAATGGGTTTTGACTTTAAATTCGTGCTCCTTATTATCCTTGCTTAGAGTTCCTATGGGACGCGTGAAGCACGTGCTGATCGCACTATAATTATTAATACATCTCTATTTCCTCTTTGGAGCATTGACATCCTTTTGAACTATCTCTCATTCTCTGTGTTATTTTTGTTTCCGAAGCGCGTCTATCGCGCGGAATATTTTGAATTTTAAGATTAATTCCTCATATTTAAAATATAATTTGTTTAAGTTACCTATTTGTCGAGTTTTTGGATTATCATATAGCTTTTTTTAATTTTTCCATTTTTATATTCTTCTCTGGCATTTTTATTTAGTCTGTACGTTCGTTAAATCCCTCGTATTTGATCATAGGCTTTTATGGTAAACAAGTAATAATATGCAAATAAATAACAGCATACGAATAAATTACATCGAATAAATCGCATCAAAATACGAACACATCGCATGTTATTTCTTAGAAAGTAAATAAAATCCCTTCGCTCTATTTCGAGCCAACTGCTTCCACGACAAGTGGAGATCCGCGATTGAAAGAATTGGCTTCCGCTCACCTTAACCTCTCCTTCCCTTTTCATATCAATTATAAAGACACTCAGTTTCGCTGAAGGAGTTCTTTTCATTTTGAAGCCGAGACATTGGCCGGAGGGGTTGGTCGGAACAGACAACAAGAGACGATCGAAATTGGCGCATTGGGGTTCGCTCGCGCGTTCTAATCCATTGGGGAGGGGGGGACGAGTGCTTTGGCTTCTGGGGTTTTTTCGGATCGCGGGGGTGGGGAGGGGACCCGCTGCCGATTGGGGGGGGGGGGTTTGTTTGACGGTGGGCGGTTGCTATTGATTCAGGAAGGCAGCCACGTGGTGGGAACGCCGCGCAAATGAACCCGGGCCCTGAGTGGGTTAAGCGAATGGCCGCGAAAGACGGAGGAGGACCCTCGGCAAGGCGGCTGCTCCGGAGGAAGGGCTTAGCGAAAGGACGACTCTCTCTCTTTTCCTGATGCAATTAGAAACCGTTCCAGGGGTTTTAGATCAGATTTAGAATGGACGGCTTCCGGCACCCTTTGGACATAGTCTCTCCCACGTGGCATCTGGACTCCCATACCACGTTCCCGGACCCTACCGCACACGTATGGCAAGGAATGCCTACATTTTCTTGAAACACCGCTGGGGGCAACCTCTTAGGCATATGGCAGGGGGTGATTGCACGCTATCCACATATTGCTGAAAGGTTCGTGAATAATTGAAACGTAATACGATTCAAACGGTGGGAATGTCTTACGAAAAGTATTTAATGGGGCGAAACGCATCTAAGATCCAAACAACTGCTACAGTGAATATTCATCATGCAAGCCATTTTAAATGCTAATGGCGATAGTTGGTTTAAAGGAAACACGTCTTATATAACAATTATTGTTTATTTCAGATTATCTTGTGTTCTTATACTTGGCCGAAATATAACGTTTTTAACAGCACAGACCTTTATTTTATTTATAAAATATTATTTTTCTGGCCCCTCCCACCGTAGTACGGATGATGGGGTTTGTCGTGTGTTAATAATTTCGTCACGTCGGAGAACTCACGTGAAATTCGCGTGCGAGGCGATTTAATATTATATCCGCGAGTGATTCCTACGTCATCGCGGGATGGATATGAACACGTGGATCGCTTCGTGTCAATTTCTTCATTCCCTCTTAGCTGCTGCTTGCACCGGCATATTTCAACGCCTCTCTCCTCTGTCATTCCTCCAATCTATGCTTCCTTCAAATAATGTCCTTCGGCGAAGTGTCGTGCCTCATGGCAAGTACCTGCGATATCCCTCTTCTCCCGTCACGAGATCCCGCCATGTGTACACCTTTCCCTTCTTCATTTGGTCTTCGAAGTGTTTCTACTTCACTGATTTGACAACTGGGAAAAGAAAATGAAAAATATGGCCAGCAGCAGCTCACTTATTTTATTTCTTTTATTCCGACGTATTTCTTGTAGTAATAATCTAGACGATCAGGTCATTACACGTCTTGATCTTCACACAATGTAATTCGGCCATCATACCAATCGACATCCTGTGGATCCCATATATTTATCAGCCGAATAATCTGAATGAGGCCTATGGCAAGCGGAGAATTTTACTTTGGCATTATGGTCGTCTCCTCCAGAATTCCGTATAAACAATGCAAAATACTCTTGTTCACAGAGTCAGAGTTACAACCAAATATTTTAAAAACTTATGCTTACAATATTTTTCATCCCGTGACGCTCGTGAGTGAATTATTATCAATCCAAAACCTCTTTTCTCCACATTTAAAGTAATATTTTAATTGGAACGGACAAGTGTTGCATCTGCCTTGGATGAAATATCAATATTTTTCTTACGGAAATATCTTTGTGACTGCGATAAAACCGGTGCGATGTGGCACTCAAGTTTCTTCTGAAATCGCCAGGGGTCCTCAGCTTCCGAGATTTGCTGTTAATATTTTCTCATAAAAAGTATTTTATGGATACTTTACATGCATGCTGAACATGGATGGCATATCATTTGACCCATGAACCAGAGTATGCCATCCTTTCAAATGCATGTGCTTACTATTCATTGGTATCTAATGTACCGTGATTGAAGTCATTCGGTATACAAGTATCGGCGATCCTGGCCTTCGTTAAGAGGATGACCTAAGAGGAAAGTTTTAACATTTTACGTGGTATTATCCTTCAAATCGTGTGCTTTAATTTTCGTAATGTAGAAATGAAACATTATTTGTGGCGTGGGCATTTGACTTCGTCGCCCTGGACTCCCTTCTTCAGTCGTAGCTGTTCGCGAAACCTTTTATTTATCCTCGTGGACCCAACTCAATGAATGATTTCTCTCTTCTAATTGCTTTCCTTCGCACGCGAATTACTTGCGCCCGCCAGCCGTCCTATTGTTCATTTCTCACGTTTCAGAGCAAATAATCGGGCCACGATTTTATAATATTCGTGATTTACAATACTATAGGGGTGAATTTTATTATTTAATTTTTCCTAACCGACAATGACTAGAGCACAGTGACAAAACACCTTGATGATTGTTTTTAAACTATGGTGGGTTTAGATCAAATGTGAACAAACCTGTTCTAATCTTTCATCATTACGTTATCAAGTTCTCTGCCGCCAGTTTGCTGTCCAATGGTCGCGTAGCAACGACGCACGCGAATGCGCACGAGTTCAAATCGCTCTCGTGACCAAATACACCCGCACAATGCGCACAGATCTCATGGACTGTCTGCGAATTCGCCTCAACCAGCGGGCAGCGTCAAACGCGGTCGACGTAGCATTTAGCTCGCCTTGAAGAAACGCATTTCTGTAGAGTTGAACATTGTGCTTCCAGAGCATTCACGAGAGTAACATGAGCCTCAGAGAAGACACTCGGCAATACCGAAAAAATAATAAATGTGAATTTTGGTCCAATTAACTTATGTGGACATGTTCCATGGAGTGATTGCATGCTTACTGTGATGATGGTCGGAGTCGTTCCTATGTGACTGCAGCTTGAAGTTCGGATCACCAATCGCTGGGCATCGAGGCGACTCCTCGCTCTCTCCCCGTCGACACTCCGCTTGGCTGTTCCCTTTCCTTTTTTTTCGAAAAATAGTCTAAATGTTCGCTGGTCGTGTTCCGAAACACTTTCATGTGGCGTTCTTCAATTGTGCCGCAGAGCTCAATTATCGCGAAACAAATTAATTCACAAGTCAAGCTGTACCTTTTCGTCATTCATGTCATAATTAACTTCCTCTTCAACCTCTCCTTCTTCCTCCACCGAAATTGCCAACAGCCGCGCGGCAGTGGCCGCGATCAAAGCTTGATTACTTTTATACGCGCCCACGTATACATAGTGCACCTATGTAATGATTTTCCAGCGGCGCGTGTGTTTGCCCGTCCTTGATGAGGGGGCGGGCCATAATGAGGGCCCCTCTGGAAGTCGTAGCTGCGGATGCCAATCAAGCGGAGATTTGTTTGAAGGTCTCCAGATGGGAAATTGTATTTATTGGGGGTGAAAATGATTAGTCGGAAGCGAAGGGTGAAGGGGGAGTTGCTTGAAGGGGGCAGGGGAGAGGGGGTTTGTTTGCTGAAAGAGAGGCGAGGGGCGGGAATGTCTGTGGGCCCTCTTCCGCTCATTCGCGGGCACGAAGGTATTTTTCTTTTTTAAGGGCCCTCTCCTCTCACTTTTCCTCCGCAGAGAGGAGACTCTTCCCCCCCGGCAGCTCGGCTCACGGCGTCCTTTCTGGGATCTCGGGAGTCGCGAGAGCGGTCGCGTGGTGCACGAGAGGGGCGGGCGACTCCTCCGCGGTGCGCGTTTCCTCCGTGGAGCGCCCTTCGTGATTGGCCGAGGATGAGGAAGGTGCACTCGATAGGAGCTAATGTCGGTGGGCGCGGAGGAAAAGTTGAGGAGATGTTGATCGTGATGGGAGACATGTAATTGGGCACGACTGTGCAGTGCCCAGCGTGCGCATCGAGAAGCACAGAGGGGGAAAATATAGAAAGCTAATAATAATAATTAAGGTGCTCTCGAGAATCCATCCAGTCTTGGAACAAGTACGCTCCAAATGGAAAATGAAGTTGACTCGATGTCGATTTCCCAACTCTCGGCTTTGTTGGGTGGGTGGAAGTTTTGCAGGCAGACGTTTCGAACGGAGGGAGACGATTGAGGAAAAGAAACGGTTTCCTCTTCTCCAATTTCCTTTGGCCCTGGCTACTCATTTACGTCCTGTTAATTCTACGAATCGGAGCAGCGAATCATCGCCCGAAACATCCTCAGCACGACAAACGGCGCGCAAGAGAGACAAAGTGCTTCGTTGGGATCAGAGAAGCGCTCTTGAGATCCGAGCGGCATCTCTCGGCAGAATGAAACCATTGAACAAACAACCCCTCGAAGAAACCTTAGTCCAAATCTCCCCCCCCCCCCTCCATTGAAAATGTATTTTATTCTTTAAGCACCCAGACGGATGCAATTTGTATCGCACGAGAGGACATGATCTCTCCGGATTCGAAATATTAATTCGCGCATCGGTGGATATTTATGGGATCAAGAGAGAGGAAAAGCCAGTGGTTTAATTTCGAGTGCAACGTTCCTCCATGTATTTTGGGGCATAATATTAATTCAATAATATCGGATCGGAAAGATGGGAACGGAAGGATGAAATATAACTCCCGGCGAATCCAATTGCTTTTCCGTTTATCATTATTTTTTAAGGCGGGCGTATCTTGAGATGGGGCGAAACACACTTCTGCCCTTTCGCAGCAGAAGTAAAACTGTGGTTCGTAGTTGAATGAGCCGTTGAAAGTTTCAAGTGTGCGCGAATGTATCCGTGGAAAAAATAACGAGAGATCGTGAGCAGACCCCTTATTCCTGCATGGGGACGCGAGATCAGCCACCTTCGGCAAGGCATTGGTTACGTCGCTGCTCCTCGGTACTTCAGGGTAAGTGCGGCCGAAGGAAAATTCTGAATGTGGAGCCACGTGGGCGAGTATCACAGATGGCTGCGATTCGTCGTCGATTGGAAGCGGACTCGGTCGAAACTCCGCGGCTCGTCTGAAGCACACCACTTACCCGGGGGGGGGGGAGGAATGCACCCCCGACCAACAGTAGACCGTAGGGGAAGATCCGTCGCCTGCGCGATCCCCTGCATGGACCCCTGTAGACGCTGTGGGCGTATGCGGACGAATCGGACATCGAAATTCGGAGCACAGCGTACCAGTTTTTAGCTGCAAGGGTCGTGCGGTTTAAGCGTTTGGAAGTGACGTTCCATGGTCATTAGGAATATTAGGGGGAAGCACCCCTTGGGGACACAAATCGAAGGCAAATGAAGCTGAGGTTGGTTTCCAGGAATTTTTAGCGACATATTTGTTTAATTAATCCAAGGGACGGAGAAAGTTACTCTCATTGATGTCTGGGTTTCGAGGTTTGTCTTCTACTGTGTACTTTGAGAGTCCACTTTTTATTTTTAGAAATGTTATGCTCATTTTTTTCAATTTATTATGTTTATTCTGAGGTAATCTATCGGTTAAGGTAGGTTTTTGGATGGACACAACTATCAAATTAACATTTTGTAACCCCTAACAAAACCCAATCCAGCAACCTACTCTCCATCAGGTCCCTCTTCAATTCTGTGTACTTCTTTCCTCCCTTCATCCCGTTCAACATCCCTATCCTGTTCCTGCCCTTTCCTCGCTTGCCCAAAATTCTCCCCTCTATTACCTTCTTCAACATTTCACTACCGCTCAATACGTCTTTCATCCATTTTTCCTGCCTCCACAGGATTTCTTTCAACAAACCCCGCTCCTCCACCCACCATCTCCAGTACTTCCTCATTTGTTTTCCTTTCGGTCCATTTCACCTTCTCCATTCTTCTCCACATCCACATTTCAAAAGCCTCCTATCTACGTCTATCCTCCTGCTTCAGTGACCACGTTTCCGCGCCGTACATAGCTACGCTCCATATCAGAGTTTTTACGAGTCTTATCTTAACATCCCTACTCAACGTCCCCGCCATCAACTCCCTCCTCCTTGAGAAAGTCTCCTTGCCTGGCGCAACTCTTCTCTATACGTCCCTACCACTTTGACCATATTGGTCCAAAACACTTACGAGATATGTAAACTGTTCTCCCTGCTCTATTTTTTCCCCTCCTATTTTAATGTTTAGCTTAGCCTTTTTCTTTCTGGAAAATCGCATTACCTTTGTTTTATTAATGTTGATTTTCATCCCATATTTATCGCACTGAACCTCCAATTCACTCAGCAATTCTTGCAACCCCTTGGCTGACTGAGCAACCAATGCTTGGTCATCAGCAGACCTAACCGATTTTACGAATTCCCCTCCGACTTTCATCCCTACCTCCAGTTCTTCCCATGCCTCTTTAATCATTTCCTCCACATATACGTTGAACAGCACCGGTGACAATTAACAACCCTGCCTTACCCCTCTTCCTAACACTGCCCATCACGACTCTCCGTTCCCCACTTGCACCTGAGCAGTCTGAGACATGTACAGGTTGCGATAAGTCTCATGTCCCTCCAATCCATTTTTATTCTCCGCATTACACGCATTAATTTTTCCCAATTCACTCTATCAAATGCTTTTTCGAAATATACGAAACAGGTAAAAACGTCCTGGTTGTATTCTATATTCCTCTTAGTTAGTGATCTCATTACTGCAGTGGCATCTCGCGCACCTCTTCCCTTCCTAAACCCAAACTGATCATCCCCTAAGTAATCATTTGCCTAACTCTCTATCCTTTTGTTGATGATCCTGAGAATAACTTTAGCTGCGTGGTGTATCAAACTTATCGTTTTGTAATCCTTATATGATGTAGCCTTTACCTTTTTCGGAATAGGAACTAACACTGATCTCACAAGATCTTCCGGCCAGATTACTTCCTCATAGATACTACAAATAAGTCCATATAGGGTCTTCTTCCCACATTTCAGTAAACATTTCAACAGTTCTACAGGAATGTTATTACCCCCACGGCCTTATTTACTTTCATCTCCTTAAATGCGCTTTCTATTTCATCGTCGAGTATGCCTGGACCTAAGCTATCTTCTTCTACGTCATGTTCCATTACTATGTCTAACCTTGTTGGCCTGAGTTCTTTACCATACAGTTTTTCTATATATTCCTTCCATCTCTCTTTGGTTTTTCCTAGTTAAACTATTATCTTACCCCACTTATCTTTAACTGTTAGCACAGATCTTGCCTTCTTACTTCCCGATAATACCTTACTGTATAGAGCACTAATTTCACCTTTCTTCTGTAAACTTTCCATATCCTCGCATTAGGTTCTCCATCATTCTTCTTTTGCTTTATTTGTGGCCCTTCTCAATATATTGTTTAACCCTTTGTACTTCATTTTGCCTTACTCTGTGTTTGCATTTTCCGTCTTCTTCTCTCATCCATCATTGCAATCATCTCATCCGTTATCCTTGGTTTCCTTATCCTTTTCCCGTTAACGGTTCCTATAGTGTCTTTTGCTGCTTCCGATATCCCTTGCTTGATACATTCCCATTTTTCTTCGATAATACTCAGTTCTTGACCGTCATCCATCATTTTCTCTACAGCCTGCTGATAATCCTTCCTCGTTAATCCATTTAATGCTTCTACATTACATTTCCTAACCCGCCGCCCTTGCCTTATATTCTTGAAACGGACGTTACATTTCATAACAACTAAATTGTGGTCAGTGTCCGTTTCGCCCCTGGGAAACTGTGCGAATTTATCACACTGTTCCTAAACCTGTGCCTAACCATAATATAATCTTACTGATACCTTTCTGAGCCACCTGGCATTTTCCATGTATACCTACGCCTTTCGTGGTGTCTAAACAATGAATGTTTTGGTGATGACTAGCCCCTTTCTCCTTCAGAATTCAATTGCTTTCTCCCCGCGTCATTCCTCGTGCCTTACCCATAGGACCCTTCCCCACCTCTCCACCATCTCTTCCTTCGCCTACCGTCGCATTCCAATCCCCCATCACTATCAAATATTTCCCTCCAGGAACACACGCGTTTATATCCTCTAACTCATCGTACATCCTATCGACTTCTTCCTCCTTGTGGTTGCTCGGTGGCATGTATACCTGAACAATGACCAAGTTCGTCTCTCCCTCAAGTTTGGGTCTTTTCCCCGCCGCTGTATATAACTCTATAATTGTCACTCCAGTAATCCCCGCTTTCCTTCCATCTCACCTCGCAGATACCTAAAACATCATATTACCTCATTCCATCTCTCGCTTAATATTTTCTAATTTTCCTGTCCTCAACATTATCCTGACGTTCCACGTTCCTATTCTAACTACTTTCGTTTTCTTCTGCGTCTTCTGTCCTTATGCTGTTATTTCTTCCCTGCAAGGGTTTCGTGGGATGACAACCGCGGAAGCCTTGCCTCCCCCGCTGACGGGCACGACACACGGCCGCTTTGGCCGAGTCCCGTAGTTGCCAGGACTTATATTATTAATAGTGCCCATCATTACATTCCTGGGAATGATAATTGAGGTGGTTTCCCGTTGCCTTCCTCAATAGTGTTTTTTACGTGACACCATCACTTAATAAATGGGGTCACACGCCTTTGCAGCCGCCTCACTGAGGAACAGACGCTGCGTGGACTACCTTTCCTCTGGCTCCTAACCTTCGACCTATCTGGCATGGGTGACCCTATCAGGAGCAATTATATTTACTTCCGCCAGCACAGTTCTAGGGGTCATCGGAACACAGAAGCCCTTCCACCACGACAAGGTTGTAGTCCATGGAAGGTGAGTCGATATTAGGAGCTAAGTATTTTATCACCCCAGCTGGTATGCTTTCGTGACCCGGGGATTCGTTTTGTTTAATTTCTTTGTGCAATTTGACAATTCCTTGATCGTCCGCTGTTATTTTTACCATGAGTTCAGTTTATATTGTTTCTCGGAAATACGCGGTGGCTACATCGTTCATGAAAACGCTTTGGAAGAATTCGTTTAGAATGTTGGCTTTACCCTCACTGTCAGTATGAATTATATAGTTACAATACCTTAAGCAAGCCCCGGTTTGTTGACCCCCATTTACTTCCGTGACATATGGGGTTCCGTAAAGCTTTGGGGTCAGTGTCCAAATACTCGCAGAGTACTTTACGTTTAAAGTCTTGTAAAGCGCTACGTAATTGTGTTTTGGTTTCAATTTTAGAGGATCTATACTTGTCCAAAAGCTGTTAATTGTCCAACGCTGATGGGTTCAGACCTGCTTTCTTTACCCTAGAATGTAACATTCTCTGCTTTCGAAGGGCGTGTTTAACACCTTTGTTGTACCACCAAGGGTCACGATTTTCTTTAACTTATTTTACAGGGATGAAATCTGTGATTCGTTTTTGCATAATTTTTACAAACTGTGTCCATGTTTCCTCCACGGTGGCATTAATTAAGCGCGTTTTGAAATCGTGTAGTGAAGAGTTTAAATGGCTGGCAAAAGTTTCAAAATCTGTTTATGATAATTATAAATTTTTCTTTTTGGCCTAACATTCTTTTTTATTTCTACGTTCAAGTTGATAATAACAGATTTATGGTCACTTATACCCTCGTCAGTTGATACACTACTAATGCGTTCCGGTGTGTTCGTAAGAAATAAGTCCAAGATTTTTGTTCCACGGGTGGGAGTGCGTACTGCTTGATGGAGCGAGTTTCTTTGAACCAATTTTAGTAAGAAATTGCAAGATTTGCGATCACGGGTCCGAGATTTAACGCTATTGCTGTCCCAGTCGATACCAGGGAGGTTAAAGTCACCACCAATTGTATTGATGCATTTATTATTTTTGCGTGTAAATTTATTTATTTGTTCATTGAGGGTATTAAGTGTTTGAAAATCTGAGTCTGGGGGTCTATAGAAAGAGCATAAATTAATGTTGGGGTGATTGGATCGCAGTATGGTGCACCAAACCCTTTCTATGTTATTATTTTCAAATGCAAATTGTCTGCTTTCAAGATTACTTTTCACAGCCACGAAAACTCCTCCTCCGGGTCTTGTACCTCTATCATGTCGGTAAACTGTAAAGTTTATTGGGAAAATATCTTGGTAATTGATGTCATTACACAGCCAACTCTCTGTCCCTAATACTATATCAGCCGAATGACATTGGATTATGTGCTCGAGATCCGCTATTTTATTTTTGAGTCTTCTGCAATTTAATACAAGTATATTTAAATGAAACAGTTTCTGGCGTAACTTGGTGGAAAATCTTCATGCTGACTTTTAAAAATCAAACCACTTTACTTTTTCACATAAACTTTTTAATTTTTACAACCCAGGTTTCGTTATATCATAGCATCATCAGGTAAAAATACTGACTGACTGATGCTTAAGTACTGCGCCGTTTGGCGCATTTTACACCGATACCCAGCTATGCTGATAAACGGTTGTGTGATATAGGTGGCTTAAGGGCGAAATTAAGCTAACGAGTATACTATTTGGTGATTATTAGGATTCATTTAGGCTTGTTTTGGCACGTTTGTATTTAAAATGGGGATTATCAGAATAGTCCCATAAAGGTTCTATGAGAGGGTTACCAGTATTTCCTATTGCTTGCTGAAATGACAGGGCTAGGTCTCTTAGATAGGTTGGTAGGTTTGGTATTTTGAGGTCCTTGTGAATGTCTGAGTTTCGGACGAACCAAGGGGCGTTAGTAAGAGTTCGCAAGATTTTATTTTGAAAGCGTGTCAGTTTGTTCAGGTTTTTTGCGGCTACTGATCCCCAGGCTGGATAACCACAAGTCAAGCACAGCATATAGCAGCTAAAGTCTATGGTTTGAGCCGGAGAAGGAGGATTGGTAATATTGAAAAATTAGTAATAATTGGATAATTAGATTAGATAAAAACAAATTAGATAATTAGCAGGCTGGAAGGATAGGGTCAATACAATGTTGCAAAAAGCCCAGCAGACATCAGATTAGTTGGCAGAGGATTAGGGAAATGATTATTATGAACTGGGAGAACGGCACTTAGTAATTAGTTAGTTGACACTGTAGCGGGCTGGGAGGAGTCGCTACATTGTTTAAAAAGTTTCACTTGGCTTCAGGTGAGCTAGCAGGGGGTGAGGGAAAAAACAATAACGGGAAATGAGAAGGGTAAAGAAAATCGTTGGTCAAAACATCTTCCCCGTAATAGTGCATGTCAAATGTCTTTCTACTTTAATGTCAGGGTTGTCGGTTACTATTACATGTCGGTTGCATGTTGTATTAAAGCATTTGTGATTTTTCTGTTTTTTTTTGGGATCTGTGAGGTGTAACCTGATCTCAAGTGACAAAAAGCGCTGGATTCTACTTTATTTATCCCAATATATGGCCTGCGCTCTTGCCTTCCAACTATGCTAAATCCTAGAAACGTGTTCGTGTGACCTACACGCTACACACTGATTCCACGGTAGTATAATGGACCCGGAGCGATTTATGGGTACCCGACACGATGAGAGGACAGGCCCCAGATCAACAAATTCCGCTCCGATTTCCCGACAGAATCCCAACAATCTCTCGTTTACGAGGCACAATGCTACAAATACTTAATTTAAGAGGGACCTTCAACTCCGCCTGAACCTGTTTCTCCTCCGAGTGCATCTCCTTAAAGGAGCGCAGGATCTCTTCAGATCCACGTTCTGAGGCGTCGTTTGTTCCCACATGAGGCACAATGCGTAGCTTTGAGCAACTCGTATTACTGACGGCCGCCTTCACCGCCTGCGTCGCCTGGGGTACCCCGCCGCCTTGTATACACCAGGACGATTAGAATCCAACACCTCCCTCCTGTTGGACTCTGCAGCGCAGCGGATGCATTATACGCCGGACGTTAGAACTGCCTAATATAACGATTCCCTCCCTTCCCGAGCGCTGATGTCTTACTCTAGGCAGCGCCCTCGGAGTAGGGGTAGGAGCTGAAGGTACGGTGGTACTGTCATCCGTCAGCACCTGGTACCTGTTGGAGACGGGGATGTTATCTGCCTCCGCAGAGTCCAATCCTCGCCGCAGCGTTACCTTCCCCTTGCCCCTAGAAACAAGCCTCCAATCGTCCGGCCCACGGACATGAGATACTCCCTCGTTGAGAGATGGGACACGAGGTAGGTCTCTGATCGCCCAGCCACGTGTAGCTTTCGGACGAATCCGTGCATCCCTATGGGCGTGGCGGGTTTTCGTATTCCCACACTGAGTACCATCTCTCCCGAGGGGAGCCCTCCCGCCGGCGATCTCCGAACGAAGCTCCCGCACCATTCTCTCCAACATGACGATACGAGCCCTTAGAGCTGCGCATTAGCCAGTGCCTTCGAGCATGGCAACAGGGGACCTAGGTGAAGCCATCTTTGTTAACAACCGAGTGCCCAACAAAAGCTAACCTGTATACACTATGCTAAGATTTCTAAGACGGACGGCTCCAACGAGTTCCCCCCAAAAAAATAAAAGTAAAATCTAACCTAAACCTGCTTTGCTAAATATATTTTTTTATATAGGGCGGTTCTATTAATAAAAATGTACGGAACTGGTTACTTAATGTAATGGACTCTGTACTTTTAATGGCTACTCAGGGGAAAATAAGAGAAAAAGAGGGAGAGGTCTCAGCAATAACCAGTCAGAGGAGCGGGAAACAAATAACTACAAGTCACTAAGAATACCCACTAAAATTACCGCCACAGTATTCAAAACTAATAACAAAAAGCACAGAGCCTAAATAAACGAAGCTCATTTACAAAATTAAAGCTAACACCACACTACACTTCACTAGGGAAGAATATGTACAGAGACACACAAGTAACAGCAGGCACGCAGATAAGCTCGGCTACAGTCTAACCGGTTCCAGCGAGCGAGGTCAGGCACGTCTGGTCTCGGCAGAAGCCAGGGAGAGAATGAACAATGATAAGGTACAGTCTTCCCACCTATAGGGCCTGGGTTCGAATCCCGGAGGTGGCAGATATTTTTTAGTGGTATTCTGATCTCTACCTAGGGTGTTTGGTGGAGAGCACTTTGCGTGAGTACGACGTCCGTCGGATGTGACGTTAAACGGGGGACCCCTTGGGGCCTTTCGTCATCAAGAGGAGGCTGATACTGACCCCGGGTTTCCCTCCGTCCTTCCTCCTTTCCCATCAATCTCTAATGGCGCAAATGACCTTAGAATTTGGTCGCCTCCCCTAAAACAACAACAGTAAAAAAATTGTGTATAATTGTACGTTTTGCATCAAACTTTTATACATTGAAAACATTCCAGTTATCTTCGATAAACGAGTGCGTTTATCAAATATAAATATCATAAAAAACTTCCTTTGAGGGTGACAGTTTATTTCCCAAAGATTGAACTTTTTCTGGACAGCAGCAGACCGCAAGTGAACTTTTGGGCAATAAAGTCGCAATATGAAACTTTTATGCCCTAATGGGTGTAAGGTCTGATACATACAACTCATTGCTAAAAAAGTGCTAGAAGGCCTTTCGTTTTCAATTGTAAATTAAACGTTAAAAATAACAAAAAAATGTATCCATTGACTGGCAAGGTCTTACAAATTTAAATAACACGATATAATAATTTTTAGAAATTTTAAAATTTATACTTTATGCCATACCGCATTTATACAAATTTTGTGGTAGTTCACCCATAGTTTGCCTGAAATACTAAACATGGTGGCAATCAAGTTATTTTCTAAATAATAATAATGAATCAGAAATTACAGTTGCACAAAACCACATTTTGCGTCGCTGAAAGACAAAAGCTCAGCCGGGCTGCAGGCGGTACCGGAAGTGGATGATACCATGGATATATCAATAATTGATTTCCTTATCTATCTAGGAAAATGAAACTACCTTTTGAAAAATTTCCATTTATTTTTATTAGTTGAATTTTGAGATCAAATGCTCCATTGTGCTCCTGCCCAGGTTCCGATATTTCCGATAATAATGACATAGATGCACAAGTAATGAAATTATATCGTCACAGCGATGGACTTTGCAATCTCGATGGGGAATGCTTTCAATGATAGCGTATCTGAAAATATGATTTGTAACATTTCATAGTACCTATCTTATTTCAAGGATACGTCCATATTTATTAGAGAACGTAACTCTTCCCTACCATGGAGATAATGGGATGTATTCCCGGGAGGGGGAAATGCATGTATTTATAGAGTTTTGCTAATCACAAGAAAATTTTCAGATGACACCGGCATGCTGAAAAAACCC
Organism: Hetaerina titia; assembly: GCA_037158775.1. NCBI lineage: Eukaryota > Metazoa > Arthropoda > Insecta > Odonata > Calopterygidae > Hetaerina > Hetaerina titia. Next base: position 146,546,999 of record CM073769.1, read on the forward strand.
CAATAAGGGAATCACTGGTGGTGAATGACGTCATTTTGAAGAAATCAATGTATTCGGAGGAATTTGGCTTCATGATGGAATGTGTGACGGATGTAATTCAATTGTAATGTCATAGAAATGGTTACCGATTTCCACGTATGCACAGACTTCGAGCTAGCGAAAACCTTCATGGGCTTCATGGGAATGAATCCCATTCTCTCCTTGCCATGAGTGTGGATAACCTAGAACTCATCGTTTCCTCTATGTATGGACTTAACACTTTTTAACAGTTTTTGCTTGCAAGTTTTTTGCGTGTGTGTGTTAGTTTTGAATGCGGTTTTTCATTTTTCCTTTTTTGGGTGGTGACCTAACACCCCCCGCCACACACCCTTGCGGCGGCTTGCGGGGTATTATGTAGATGTAGATGAACAGTTAGGCATGATTGTTCAAGAATAGGCAATCTGTTGAAGGATATAATGTTTAAGTATAGGGCGCGTTCCAAAAGATATGCTTTTATTTTTATAAATTAATTTATTGAAAATATTTGCACTAACACTTACAATTCTTCAGAAGATTGTCGTTAAGCTTCTACAGATTTTTTCCAGCGACTCTGCCATGACCGGTACGCGCCCTGGAAGGCGTCTTCGGGGACCTCTCGCAAGGTCTTTGTCACGGCTGATTGGATCTCTTCTATGGACGAAAAAACGGGTCCATTTCAGGGCTGCCTTAATCCGAGGGAACAAAAGTATGTCTCCTTGGGCGGCGTCAGGACTTCAGGGTGGGGGGGTAGCGTTGGCACTTGTGTTTGGTCAGGAACTCGTGGACTCGTAGCGCGTTGTCGTGATGGAGCTACAAGGTAGATGTCTTTTCTCGTCCTGATTACCCTTTTTCGGAGTCTTTCCATCATATCCACGTAGTAGGCAGCGTTAACTGTCTGTCTTTGAGCAATAAACTCCTTATGTATTACCCCTTTACTGTCGAAAAACCCAGATTTCATCACCATGTCCATGACCATGACCATGTCCATGACCATAACCATAACCATGACCATGACCATGTCCAAATAATCAGGCTCATTTTCAATACATTGCAAAAGTTCACTTGGAATTTCCGCTCAGTTGGTCTTTCCTGACACGGTTGGCGCATAAAGGCTTACAATAACTGACGTCCTGCCGCTTTTACAGCTTGGAGAGCACTAAGACCGGTTTTGCGGCACGGCGTAGCGTCCCCCACACCTAGTTCAAGTAACAGGATCCCACTCCGACCAATAGGAGCGGCGCGAACATTTTAATTGCATTGCTTTTGGAACGCACCCTGTATTTGGTTTTAGTTGAGGCCAAACTTCTTGTTTAGATAATATATCTGACGCTGATGGATAAAGATTGCCGTCAAATAATTTTGAAACTTGATGAAGGCAGTGTTTAGAAGCGTCAAAAATTTGACGTCACCACTTGCAGTTTATTAATGCATGTGTATATTGCATTGGGTATTTGCAAAAATACGGCAATCTAGTGGAGCCAATGATCATGCCAGCGTTACTCCAATTTGAGTTCGTAGGGTTTTATTAAACGCCCAATGAGTGGCAAATATACCAACCTAGATATTGATCCCACGGACACCCTCATCATCGAAAGGCATAAAGAAAAGGTATTGGTATTCTGCAGGAAGTGAAATGTTGACGCAGCAGCTAAAGAAGAACCTAGACGTAATTACGAAATGTAACGACCGTGAATGAATATGAAGTTGCATCGCTTATGGTTATGCATCGCCAGAAGATGTTGATTGCGTAATTGGTTATATTACAAGCTACATACTTGGAAATATGTAATATTTGGCATATTACTTCAGTTCATCCTCCAGTCATCCGTCCGGGATCCAATTTCTCTACTTGTAAATTGAAAACCCAAGGAGGTCTCATTCACGCAAATCTTAGGCTATATTATTTCATTAAATGAAATCGAAACACATTTTCTTCGAATGAAACATTTTCTGAAGCGCTCACTTTGGTCATATGGATCTGGGTACTTGGGATAAAAAATCGATACCATTTGTGTGTTAATGATCGAAGTTGCCATATTTCGCATGGCAAACCACAATGTTTGAGCCGCTGAACCGTAATAAGGTTAATAATATGCAGCGAAAGAGAAATATAAGCCCTTGATAATACAGCTATTACCTATAAGTGAATAAAAGTAACTCAATAGGCTATTTTGTTTCGTATCATATTGTTATAATATGCGTTGGCTCTAGTATAGGTAGTGTCAAGTCTTATTTACGATTTATTTGGACAAAATATTCGTAATAACAGCTGAACTGACAGCCAATTTATCTATACATCCCAATGTGATTAATGGCCTTTCTGAAGTTCAGCTAGTGTTTTTGGTCACGTGAACTGCATGTTTACATTCTGAAGTATTGCCGTGCAACATGTGGAACTATTCAGTTTTTCACTTTTAATCAAGTTCTGAAAAATTTGCACTTATTGCTGTTTGAAGCAGGGCGAGAGTACTTCTAGTCCCAGAGGACTATTATGTGAACTAATAGGACATTAAGAGTTGCCGGTAATTATTTCATGTTCGTTTATGTAAACTGTTCCAGTTAATATTCAGCCGAACTCCGCTCCTAGCTGGAAGAATATGGCATGCATAATAATATTCGGGGGTGAATCAAAAACTTTTTGGATTGTCGTGAACAAAGAGCAGTCATAATTAGAGTTATTTCAAATGCAGTAGAAGTTGCTTCGGGTGCTCCCCAGGGATGTGTCATCAGACCTCCTTCATTTCTCCTTAACGTTAATGACATTAACTGCGTGGTTTATAATACGTTTAATTCTGGAGGATGAAGTGGTCTACAGAGATTCCAGTAATCCTGAGGATAAAGAGCTTTAGCAGATGACCTATGATCTATTTCCGAAATAGAAAGTGTAGACTTGATTAGGTGTAGAATTGTGGGTGTAGAATCGACCTTATTTTTCTTTTGATTGGTTCTCATACCGTGATTATCACACTGCTCCCATAAAGGGCTGGGTGATTAACTTCAGTCCCTTGGCTGACCGGATGACGGTGACCCAACGGCAAGGCAACACGTTATCCTCTTGCGGCGTCAGGAGTGGCGGCCTTAAGGTGCAAGGCCGTAGTTTAATCAAGTTTTTCCCTTCTTGCTCTCATGTTCTGCATGGCCTGCCTTAGCACGGTGGCGATCTGTCATGTAACTAACTGGTTGAAATTCATTTTTATTCCCTCCTTTTTAATATAACTGAAAACTTTGGTAGTGGGCAACATTTTCAAAAATTTTCCGCTAACATGCTAATACATAATGTGTGCACCACCATACGCTTCCCTTTCAGGGATTTGAAGGGGATGCTCTCTCCCTTTACAATCTCCATCTCAATTATGCCTTACCCTTTCCTTGTCTCCCTTACCGCGCACCTTTTTGTAGAATCGCGGGGTATTTACGGATATGTAGATGGTTGGTTGATAAAATTACACCAATAGTGATACTTTTCCCCCGCCCCGTAGTACCAGTTACCCCTATTATACGGGTGTTTAATATCTTTGATATTAAACACCGTCTTTCCAACTCGGATCACGTGGTATCCCTTCCTCTTCCTCTGCCCCGACCCCACCCCCCTTCTCTTTCCCCGAAGGGAGCGGGGATGGGGGTCGGGCCGTCTCCTCGGTGTACACCGCGGGGATTAACCGCATTGTATGGCTTTTAAGGACCGCCAGGGATTCTGTCATATTCCATTTGCCACTCTTCCTTCGCTCACGTGACGACTAATCAACAGCCACCCACTTTAAACCCACCCCCTAAGGGTGACATCCAGACATTCAGCAGCTTTTTTACTTTACCTTTGAAAAAACCGTCGGAAATTTCGCAGGAAATACCCCCTTTTTATGCCATCGGAAGTATAATTTAAAAATCGCGAAATTTTGAACGAGCTAAGCGTTATTGAATAACGGTCCAGTGAAGTAAAAAAAACTTTTATTTATGTTGTAATGTTTGTTTTTCACGTTGCTAAAATATGGATGTAATTTATTCTACGCATTAATTGTTGCCAATAGATACACTGATATTTCTACTTTAATTTAATGGTTTTTCATTCATCCAAACTGATGGTGAGGGACAAATTAACAATAAATTCTTCCAAATGTAAATTCACCAACGAAGTAGCCACCGGGAGTCTCTTAAATATTCTGCATGCCGAAATAATGCTAATGTAACAGCGGAAGAACAAGGAATTTTAAAATTGCTTCAGGAGAATGTACCCAACAAATCCTCGGGTCCCGAAAATATACCGGATAGGGTGTTTAAACAATTATCTCCTAATATCGCCCCGTATCTCAAAGTGATATTTAACAAATCCCTCAGAGAGTCCATAGGGATTGTCAAACCTCGTAGGTGACGACTATTTACGAAATTGGAGTCGAGGAGGATCCCAGTAATTATAGACTCATTGCCCTTATGTCGAACTTTTGGACACAGTATTGTCAGTTCGAAAATGGTTTACCTAGACAGTATTAATATCATAAGTAACAATCAGCACGGATTCAGAAAAGGCCGCTCATGCGAGACTCCATTACGTAGGACTATTCACACTTGGACCTAATTACCAGGTTGGAGTGATAAGCCAATGGATGCGATTTTTTTAATTTTAAAAAGACATTCAACAGGAATCCCCATGGTAAACTAATTTATAATTTAAAGCTCGTCGCAATATATAAGAGCGAATAAATTTGATGGAAGACTTTCTGTCAGAACGGGGTAATGAGTGGTAGTAGTAGCACAAGTGATCCCTGACGTACCTCAGGGAAGTGTGCTCGGGCCCAGCTCTTCTCGGTTTCTTGTGAATTCGAGACACGACAGGGAGATAGGATGCTCGCGGATGACACGGTGATTTTTCTGGGGAAGACCAAGGACCTCGATAGTATTTCGAAATGGTACACAAAATTACATTAAACCGCAGCAAATGTTCCGTTAGAAAAGTTAAAATATATATCGGTGAGATGGCCAGAGGGAGAACACTATAAGGAATGCCGATGAAGAAGTGAAGGGGCAAAAGGAATGGTAAACAACAATTAGGCTGAGGACATAAAAAAAGTTCATGTATTAGCCACACTCTTCTCACGAAAAGGAATGGTTGTGATTTACCTCGGCAGTCAAATACCAACTGAAATTCACGAATGTGTTTAATCGCCGACAAAAGGGGAGAAAAAAATGTGTTCGAGAAGGTGGAGAATATCACGGGGAAGGGTTGAGACACCTGAGGGCATCCTGCATCGAATCCATCACCTATTCGTGCTGTTCCTACCTGCACGAGTAGGGGTGAGGAAGAATCTGACAGTCGGGGTCACGAGTCAGTCATGCGTGCTGAGAATTGTGCCCCGATATGTGTGAGCCATTCACCTTCGAATCGTTCACTAATCACTACAACGGAGCCCTTCGCTCCCTCGAGAGCGGTCTGGACTCGTCAGTGGCGGCTGCGACAGTTCGCTCTTCGGCTATTTTCGTGCGTGTGTTCATGCTGAACTGAATTGATTCACGAAGCAGCTCATCTCACTGATGTATCTATCGTATGTCGTCAGCGACTTTTTCTCCGTTTAGCTGCGAGATATCATTTGTTTTACTCCGCCTGATTCGCGGTTCGTTCAATGAATTAGTTGAATTTGAGTTTTTTTAATAATTGTATTTATTCGACCAGTATATCAATGTTATTATTCCCTTCCGAAGTAGTGCACATGAGATACTATTATACGACGATACATACACTTGTACACCAGCGCCTTTTCCATTCCTTGACCTTTTATGGAACTCTATCTTTTGTATAGCTTTCAGCTCTCTCTCAGCGATACATTTTTAATATCTCATCTGTGTTTGAACAAAGATGGCGGCCCTTTAAGGTTCTTCTCTTTATATTTTTGGGAACAGATAAAGTTCACACTGGACTGTGTTTGGCGAATGCGGAGGCAGGGACATCATGCTGCTTTGGACAAAACTTCACGAACGACATGCAGTGAAGTGGTGAATAAGCCACGAATTGTTATGCCACAAAAAAGGGAGTTGTTTTCTTATTATTTTATGCGAAGGGCTTTGAACTTTGAAAGCAGTACTCTTTATCGATCGTTTGATCTTGTGCCCAGAACTCAAGGTGCACCATACGTAATTACAAAATGCCCGTTGCTTTTTGAAACCACTCAAATCCCCCTTGACTTAATGTAGGCGTGAGACCCTAGTGGAAACATTTAACAGTTATTCTAGTATATATTACCAAGTCGGGTGAACTCATTCCCCGTGAGGCGATTCCGTAAAAAGAGAGCAGTCATTCCACAGCAGCCCTGGCGTCCTACCCCCCGGCCTCCTCATCTCCTTCACTGATTGCCCTCTCATTGTTAGTGAGGCTGCCTGCCTCCTTAAAGGGGTTTGAGTGGATTGTGTTCATTGCTGGCAGGGGGGCGGCGGGGATATAAACAGGCGCATTGTTGCCGGCGAGGCCATGTGCCGCGCTGGTGGGAGCGGGTGAGTGAACCCCCCCCGTTCTTCTCCCCCCCTCCCCATTCCATCTCCCCCTCGGCAGCCCGGAACAATTCGGAGGAGGACCAAGATCTCTTCTTCCTTCCTGAGCCTTCCTCCTCCCCTCGCCTCTTACTCGCTCCGAAGTGCCCCCTTCCACTTCCGAACACCCTGTGGAGATGACGGGGCGCTCCATTCAACAGAGCTGAGGGTCGAAAGGGCGGCCGCAGTCGAATGGGCCGTCGGAACGGGTCGAATGGGCATGATTAGGTGAGGGGGTGCTCGGGATCTGAGGTGGTCGTAGAGGAGGTTTCACTAGAGGAGGTTTCCCTGACTTCGCTTCTTCGATTCGATTCGATAAACAACATCGATATTTTTTTCCTTCGATAGCGACCGACTTGTAGTTGAGAAACGTTTATAAAACGCAGTACTGACTGTTTGAGGCGACTGATGGCTGTTACGAATTTCAGAGTTCACTTTTATTGCAATTCATTTTTCTTGGGCATTAATCGCGAACCTTTGAGCTCCATTCCCCTGCCATGCAGTGCAATTCATACGAAAAATAATTCACTACTGCCAATTGGATAAGGGATGCGATTTTAGATTTTTACGAAAATTTCGGTCTCTATATAAGTAGCTGTCAGAAGAAACAGATGCGTATGATGACGTTTCAGAAAAATAACAAGAGTGCAATGAACTAATTGTCATTACATTCCATACGAGAAGTACTCACACCTCTGCACGCTACGTTTAACTTCCTGTCCTTAAAATACCCATATTTTACGGACTGGAAGTCAAACATAGAATGCTTTTGATTTTCGCTTTTTCAAAATGAATTGCCCGACTCTCAATCCATCCGAGAACCGATTTTCACGTTACACCTCTCCTACCTCATCCAAAAACGATAAGATGGCTGAACCACAATCCGAAAGGCGTTCCATTCGTATTCAGAAGCAACAGCAATGTGTTTGTGGCGAAATACTATAACCACCGTTTGGCAACCGTGTTTCCTTTTCCACTATTCAGAATTTTCAACGATCTTGGCAAAGTAGAAACCTCAAAATAAAAGGAAATACTCAAACGTGTTTCTTAAGAGTCCCACGACCACTTTGGGCCATCCAATGGAAGTTTTCAAAGCAAACTCCCGGTGAAATTTTATTTTCAGATTGAATCTTTTAACGGCGAACTTTATTTCTCCCACGTCACCGTTCGTTGTTTGGATGTGTCGCAATCCGCAAGATATTGTGCCCTTGCACAATTTACTGTGGGAATATTGCGAGTTTTTGTCCTCAAATTTCAGAAAAAAGGATGTCAATGTTTACTGAAAAGAAGGTAAAGTTAAAAATGGCGCTAAAAAGTGGAAAAAGGAAATTGTTTCCGAGCATGGTATTGTCCATGAATTTTCCGTGCTCGCCCGAGTTTCAAACGGTTCGTCATTTTTGCTGCTCGTTTTGTCGGTTGGGTCTTCTTCCACCATTGTGTTCTAAAATGCTAATTGCTATTGTCGTCGTGAATCTGCAACCACGCAATGTCCGATACGAACCGCCAATGGGTGTGAGCAACTGAAAATCAATGAGTACGCGGGAAATGACGCGACGGTGACTTGATCGGCGTCGCACACGGCTGTGCGCACAAGGGCGCGTGGTGTAAAGAAGCCGCCCCTGCTACAGGAGCTTGCTTGTTTGTGCCTGGGGCCAACGCGACCCGCGGTTGGAAGTTCGCGCGGTCTCCGGTAGTTGGCGCCGGTCGCACCAACGAGGACACTTTTCCCTGGCATAGTACGAGGTATGTCCAATAAATACGCGAACTGAGGCCGTAAAAACTTTATTATGTAAAAGTTAGTCTATATCGGTTTTGTCCCTTTCAAATTACTCTCCTTTCGTTGCTATGCACTTATTCCATCTTCATCTCCACTGCTAAAAGTACCCTTGGAATGTGCACACATTTTGTTAAAACCCAAATGTTCGGCTAAAACAGTGTACACTGTTGATTTTCCTAAATTCTATTCAACAGCTTTCATTCGGGTAGTTTTGCGACGATCGGAAAGGACAAGGGACCGCACAAGATCAATGTTGTCGTCAACACAGGTGGTTGAAGGTCGTCCCGGACTTGTATCATCTATGGCCTCTGGTTGGCCCTCTTTAAAACGGTCAATCCACTTAAAAACGTATGTTTCCTTCATAGCATTGTCACCGTAAACAGTTGTTAGCATTTCAGTAATTTCTTGATAACTTGTATGCTGCAATTCGCCAATAACTTGACATTGATTCGCTGCTCCGTGACTTCATCAATTTCCATTTTTGACAAACAGTAAAAACAAGGACAACAGAAACGAACATAACTGGCACCATACGCACAGCTCGACGATTCGCCAAGCACAGAGGGCTCATTGGGTCTGAGGCTACTGGCGCCCCTAGTGAGCAGGGCTATAGTCCGCGTCTTCGCCGCCAGATTGTACCAGTTTTCGTATTTATTATACAGACGACGTATGTGTACTCCAGAACATCTCGTGTCGCTCAGAACTTGGAAAATTCACACACGCCCACCGATTCAACTAGCTGAAGCACTTGAGCGGAGATCGAGGGATGCGGGTTCGAATATTTTTTATTAAAGCGAGTGAGTTGTACACTCTCAAATGTTTTGCGTGTGTGGTTCGACGTAGGTTGGTTCATCGTCCTGCGTCGATGCATTCAATCATCTTTGGATCAAACAGCAAGCAAGTTGGTGACTTGATTGCAGTTTGGCTTCCGAGGCTCTATTCTGCCGCTGTGACATTCTACGAGCTCCAGGCGATGCGATCTTACCTTCTCTTCCTAGCTTTTACACCTAAGATCACCCAGGCACACTCTGGGTGTTCTAATCCCCCCTCCCTCCTCTTTCTGTCTCCACTCCCTCAGTAAACCACTGGAAAAAATCATTCTACATAGACTTAAAAACCTTACACATCCCTTATACCGACCCGAACAATTTGGTCTTACTCCCCGAGCATCTACCGTACACCAAATCAACCGTTTTACCGAATTAGTCACCTCTGGATTCAACTCCAAACTTGTCACCTCTGCAGCCTTCCTCGACATCGGCCAGGCTTTTGATAGGGTCTGGCACGATGGGTTGCTGTATAAGCTGAGCCAAAAAAACATCCCTCTGTACCTTCTCAAACTGATTCAATCCTTCCTTACTGACCGCACCTTCTCCATTTCCCATAACTCCTATACATCTTCCTCCCTACCTATTCACACTGGTGTACCCCAAGGCGCAGTACTTAGCCCCTTGCTAAATACTGCGCCTGTACTGTAAGTACTGAAATGTACATAGACGACATCCCCACTCATCCCTTAACCCACTTATTTCTCTATGCGGATGATACTGCCATTGCAGCACAGAGCTGGTGGCCACATAAAACAATAAATGCTCTGCAAGACCACCTCGACCTTGTCAAGGACTGGCTTGCTGAGTGGCGGTTATCAGTAAACCCAACCAAATGCACCCAAATATGCTTCACCAGACATCCCTCCAAATTCACCAATACCTACCTCACCCTAAACTAACAAATCCTTCCGCAAAAATCCTCCCTCACCTTTTTAGGAATAGTACTGGACTTAAAACTTTCATTTACTCCCCATATCGGCCACAAAATATCCGAAATCCGTGCGTCCTCTTTTGCCTTCCAACCCCTGCTGACCCGAACCTCGAAAACTTCCCTCAACAACAAAATAGATATCATAAAGTCGATATTAATACCCCAAATAATGTACGCGTCGCCAGTATGGGCTACAGAACCTGATTTCGCTATCAACAGCCTCCAAACATGGCAAAACAAGATCGCCCGCAGGATCGGTGGGGCCCCATGGTTTATTCCGAATAGGAACATATTCCAGGAATTAAAGTTAAACACCATCAAAGAAGCCGTATCTACGGCCCTTACTAGCTACAGAAGGTCACTTAAACTAGCTAAAAAACCCTATAATCTCGAATCTCTGGTCCATGTCCTTACCTAAAAGTTTATATAAATACCGGCACCAAGTTATGAAATCCTTTCCCCGCACCCCTAAAAAGAAAAAAACGATGCAAGCACCCCCACACCATCACCCCCCACCCTGCTCTGAACCTTCCACACCGAGACTTTCCCAGATCTCATGCTCAACCACATAACAAGGAACGAAAAAATCATGGTCCGGGCGCTCCCAATCTTCCTAACCTACTCCCACCTGACCCAACTTAAAATCTGCAACCCAATACACCCGATCAAATTACTTCACACCTTATGACCAATAACCAGGCAAGATGTACCGTTTAAAAAGATAATGAAAAAGTAACAAAAATAAATAAATAAATAAAATAATAAAAATATAATAAAAATAAATAAAAATATTAAAATTTAAAAAAAAGCAAGCAATAAAAAAACCAAAAAATCCTGTATATGCCCTTTCAAGAATTACCGCACATAAATACCAACCATGCCTCAAAAGGATTCTTTGAATCCGATCGAGAAGAAAAAGGTTTCCTTCCACCTGGTCTGGTCTGGATTCGCTCATCTCTTTCTCTGGTGCTTGCGCGGACAGAGCTTAGACACCATCTCAAGAGTGTAGTCCAGTAGTTCAAGGGAAACGCTCTCTATTGTGGCATATCGCAAACATTAATCAGTATAGTTATACCATCTCAAGCAAGCGAGACTTAGACTTTTAGAAAGGTTCAGAACCAGCGATTTCAACGATGACACTAAAGGAATTATAATGTCCCCACACTAATTGGGTATATCAGCCCATAGAGATAAAATAAGGGAGATAGATTCCAATTCAGAGAGATTCAAATACTCATTCTTCCCCAGAACAATCAGAAATCATAATAGTAAGAAACCACAGTCACTGTGGAAATATTAAAAACATTTAAGTTACAAGTAGGAACCAAATTAAATATTACAATGACATCAGGTATATTTGTAGGTGCATGTGTATGTTAGTTGGTAGTTTGTGTTCTTCCATGTGTTTTTGCATGAATGCATATCATGTTCTGCTTGTGGACTGTATCAATTAGTTTCTTTTGAATGCGGTCTTTTTTCTTAATTACAGGTGGTGCCCTAACACCCCCCGCCATGCGCTCCTTGCGGAGGCTTGCAGGGTATTAAGTAGATGTAGATACCAATTAATACGGTTGTGGCAAAGCGTTTTTACGGATGTGAGTTAGTTAAGTTCGTACGCATGTACATAACAGCCAATCACTCACTCGGGCACTCTAATTGGAATTCTTCATATGGATTATACTTTTCGCTTGGCGAGCGGTCCCTAGTTACGGCGAACATCTCTCTCACACTCACAGTTCCACGCTTGGAACAATAGTCCGACTTTCTTCTGTTTTTTCACGTGATCGGGCGTTGCCTTGCAACAGCTAGTTTCTCTCTTGCGCATTTCACTCGCATTTTGGAATTATTAAATGCATCTAGACAGAAATGACAGGTGGGCTTAGTTCTGGATACTTAGGTCTGTGTCGAAAATATTTGTCTGATCTTTTCGCTCGGGGGTCCATCCCGCTATTTCACACTTTTTCACCTTTCACACTTTCCCTGAAGAGGATTGCTTGCCAGTCGAAACACCATGTCAGTTTCTGGGTACCTCCCTAAACCTTCCTCAAGTGCGAGTTACAAAACTAACGTCGGAAGCGACTCCACGGACAGCCGGTCTGTAAGAGTGACATTCGCCAGGGTTAAGGCGTTTACGCATGCCCAAGCAAGAGAGTGACTGAGGGGTCACTGACGTAGGAAGGAATGGAATTAAATTCCTCACCTTGGGTAGGAGAGCGTTTTGTTTTGCACGTTCTTGTGGAGGTGGTATTTCGCCTTGCTACCTACTTGAATCTGCCTTGCACGTTCTTGGATAGATTTCTTGCTGCGTCCTAAGATACAATTGTTTGTTGTAATTACGTATGTGTACTTGCATGCTTGTGGAGTGAAGGGAGGTGGATGTGTATTGGCATGCGTGTAAAATGATAGGATGTTTCTATGAATGTATGCACAACTGTGGATTTGGGTTTGCATGTGTGCGTTAGTTTTGAATGCGGTTTTTCTTTTTTCCTTTTTTTTGGGTGGTGACCTAACACCCCCCGCCACACGCCCTTGCGGCGGCTTGCGGGGTATTATGTAGATGAATCTCTCGTGAGCTCTCTGTGCGTCAGTATTGAGGCTGGCGAGGGTCCATAATGTTTAGCATACTTGTACCCAAGCTAGAGAGTGCGTGGTTTATTTGTTTGTATTTATTTTTATTTACTTTATTGCGTGCGATTGACTGGGTTGGGGTTAGGAGAAATCTCTCGTAAACCCTGTGTTTGAGTGCTTGCGACGGGCGAAGGTCATTGCCATCTAGTACACTTTAGCTAGAGTGTCTTTTGCTATCGTATGTTGATTTAACCGTTTGTCCCGTCCTAACTCACGATCATTTTATGCTTTAATTTAATTTTCATTCATTTATTTATTACCCTGAATATTCCCTTACCATATCCGTTGCCCATTGTTAAGAGTACGGCTGGAGTTTATTTTTCGCATAATATTTCACAATGATGTTAATTTTCATCCTAGGTATGTTTTCAACTATACTAACCGTCGGAATGAATCATAAAACATCATAGTTCCAGGTAGATTTATCCATATCGGGTTTCATTTAGCAGGCATTTAAAAAGTTTGAAAAGTAGTTCCCCACAAAATTGAATTGCTTTTTATGGATCAATGTAAACGGTATCTAAGAAGAATAGATATACGAGAAAATAAGTATTGCTTATAAGACATGATTTCTCCCTTCAGCAGGTTAAGCTTCAGTTAAATCAAAATAATAAGGGGGAAAACTCCAATGGCCGTAAAAAACAGTCGCAACTCTCGTCAGACCAAATGTTGTGTTGGTATTCGCGGGAACCACGTAAGGGACCAACCACAACCTCTCGACCAAGAATACCCTCTGTGGTGGTTTACGGGAAATTAACCCACGCCAGGGACCTTTCAGTTAAATCATTTGGTGTCCAGGACCTTTTCGATATAGAACTATTTTATTGGTTTCATATTTTCACCCCAGACAGATTTTTGACAATGATAATTATTGGAAGATAATAAATAGTGATGGGCCGCGGTAGTCCAGGGGGTATAGCGTTGGACTACTGACCGGGAGGTCCCGGGTTCGATTCCGGACAAGGCACTCTGAGCACCTGCAGCTCCACCCAAGCTAGTTGATTTTTCGGGTACCAGATCTTCCTAGGAAACCATAACCGGCACAGGGAAAGGAACTGCCCCCCCCTACCCTGATGTGTGAATTTCACACGCCGTCGGGCTTGGTACACGGGTGAGCTCTACCATCACCTACTAAACCGACATTCGGGTTGTATACTGCGTGTATGTTATTATTTAATAAATGGTGAACCGTATAGTTTCTGACTTAAATTTTTAGAAATTTTCCATTTTAAGAGAAATGATAGCTAATCCCTGTAATTTTTACTAGAGTACAGTATATTGGAAATCAAACGTGTTAAGATCACATCTCTTCAATTGGAAATATCGTCAAGTGCATCAATATCCGTAACGAGATTTACTAATTCTTCTGATATGATGTTCATTCGTTCGCTCTTGTTTACGCTGCATCCAACGCAAACTAATCAACCTTTTACTGAATACCATGAGTTCAGTGTGTGATTAAAAAAAACGTGTAGACGATCACGGCCACCTAACGAAATTCAGTGGAAACACATTACTCACTACTTATCGCCCAATAATTATAATTTCCTTTCCATTTGTCTCCACTACCTCTTCTGTCTTGGGTTCACCCTGGCTTCCGCCACTTCCTCCGTCTATGTGAACTGGTCCTGTTTCCAACCCAAAACATCCCTCAAGGACCTCCTCTCTCCAATTCGGCGGATTCCATCACCGTATGATTCACATATTATCTTTCTTTATTTCCATCCAGTTAATGAAAATTGTTACCTCCAACTCTTGAAGCACAACTTGCAGTTTTTGTTCATGAAATTCTTAATTCGGGAGAATATAATGTTCCAGTTGACGCCATTTTCCTAGATTTCGAGAAATCCTTCCACAAAGTACCTCATAGTAAACAACTCGCAAAGCTAGAAGCATGTGGCGTAGATATATTCTCCTTTCAGAGCGGGAACAGAGGGTAGTCCTTGACGGCGCTAGTTCTACCAGCGTACGAGTCACCTCGGGGGTTCCTCAGGGAAGTGTTATCGGACCGTTACTATTCTTGATTTTTGTTAACGATTTGAACCGGGAAGTGAAAAGTAAGATAAGGATGTTCGCGGATGACACAGTGATTTATCGGGAGATATCTGGGGATGAGGATCGTTTAATTCTAGCACGTGATTTAGATAGCATTAATGAATGGTGTTCAAAATGGGGATTCCCTTTAAATCTTAATAAATGTTCGGTGGTAAATTTCTTTAAAAGATCCACGGGATTCGTTTACAAATTAGCTGGAGTTGACCTTGAAGTAGTTGATACGGTGAAATACCTATACATTCACTAAAGACTTAACTTGGGGGACCCATATACGTAAAGTCTGCGGGCAAGCATTTAAAAAATTAGGATTTATTAGACGCATTGTCGGCAGAAGTGACGCCAAGGTCAAGGAACGTTGTTATCACGCTCTTGTAAGGCCCCATTTATAATATGCATGCAGCGTATGGGATCCGTGTGAAAAAAGCCTCATTCGGGAAATTGAGAAGGTCCAACGCCGGGCAGCTCGTTTCGTGGAAAACTGTTACGATAAAACGAAAAGCGTCACTGAAATTCTTATGGAGTTGGAATGGGAACCATTGGAAGAAAGACGACTCAATGCTAGGTTAAACTTGCTAAATAAATTCAGATTCGCATGTTTCAGCACCGAGGTCTCGAAAATTATTCGCGCTCCAACATACATTGGTCGCTTGGATCATGTGTACAAAATTCGGGAAATAGATGCCAGAACTAGCAGACTCAAGGACTCCTTCTTCCCACGGACAATACGGGACAACAACTGTAGGGTCACCCTCGGCGTCTGGGTGACAATTGGTTATTGTCAATTGCATGCGCATTCACTAACCTCCTGTGTGTTGTTGTCAAAACCCTTCCCACACGACCGCATTGAAATGCCATTAAGTAATGTAGTGCTGTTTACAGTGTTGTTTGCTCTGTTTTTGGTACCCTGAATTTCCCCTTCCATCCCTTGTCCCTCTCCGTGGGGGTGCCCTCTTCCTGCCTGCAGCGTTGGGCCGGATTCCTCGCCTTGGGTAGGAGAGCGTTTTGTGTTGCACGTTCTTGTGGTGGTGGTGTTTCGCCTTGCTGCTTACTTGGATCTGCCTTTCACGTTCTTGGATAGATTTCTTGCTGCATCCTAAGATACAGTTGTTTGTTATAATGAAGCATATGTACTTTCATGCTTGTGGAGTGAAGGGAGGTAGATGTGTATTTGCATGCGTGTAAAATGATAGGATTTTTCCATGAATGTATGCACTACTGTGGATTTGGGTTTTCATGTGTGTGTTAATTTTGAATGCGGTATTTCTTTTTTCCTTTTTTGGGTGGTGACCTAACACCCCCCGCCACACGCCCTTGCGGCGGCTTGCGGATAATTATGTAGATGTAGATGAATATACTTAGGAAACAGCAAGGAAAATTGAAGCAACACACAGGGGAAACACACCAGAAAACAGAAAGGAAGCTTAACGAGAGTTAAGCTAAATTCACCTGCAAATCACACGCAAATCTGTACACTAAGCTCATAATTTATGTTAAATTTAATAGACATTCGCTACTACATAAGAGGGATTTGATTCAGGTAGTTGAACCAAGTACCTAACACAAGAAATACGGGCTAAAAATAATATGCAAGGACAAGGTAACACGGCAACTAAAAACAACGATATCACTATCACAACAATATGCGAAGACGTTGCTGGTAAGTAACGGAAAGTAAGGGAAATATATAATGTAATTTTTAAGATAATCAAACGGTATATATCGTATACTGAAGTGGATATACGATAAAATAATTATCTAAGATAAGGATAACACAATAACTAAAGCAAACGATCGTAGATCGGAGGCACCCATGATTTTTCCATGAATGTATGCACTACTGTGGATTTGGGTTTTCATGTGTGTGTTAATTTTGAATTCGGTTTTTATTTTTTCCTTTTTTTTGGGTGGTGACGTAACACCCCCCGCCACACGCCCTTGCGGCGGCTTGCGGGGTATTATGTAGATGTAGATATAAATATCCGAGGTTGGATTAAAGACTTTTTAACGGTCAGGTACAAAGGGAAGTCATAGATGGAGTTAGCTCAAATGCAGTATAAGTTCCTTCAGGTGTTCCCCGGGGAAGTGCTATCGGACCTCTTTTATTCCTACTTCGCTTTAATGACGTTTAATCTCTAGTCACTAGTAAGACACGTTTATTTGCCGTCAGTTTGCTGATATATCCGAGATTCTGAAGACACAGCAGCTTGATCAGATGACCTAAATGCTATACAACGCTGGTGCGACACTTGGCAATTAGAATTAAACTCCAAAAAGTACGTAGTGATGCATTTTTGGAAAAAGAGCAATTCTCTCCCGAACGCCAACTACAGAACTACAACTACCCTGTACACAAAAAAACACACAATATACCACCCCCACCCTTACCAAACCAACCAACGGCTGTTAGACCCTAACGGTGAAATAGTGAGAGGACGAGAGCTGAGGTATATATACCGGCAGAATAGCACGAAAGATCACTTTGCTCTTGAAGACGCTCCCTGCAACGGGAGAGAAACGTTGAGCCAAAAATGACTCTCACGCAGTCTAACCCGAGAACCACCTCTGCAACTAAAGCAAACGATCTACTATCACGGCAATAAGCAGAATTCGGAGAAGCAATGAACTATGTAAAAATATAACTATCGATATAGCTAAACACTTTATCTTACAATAAAAGAACGAAATAAAATAAAGTTATATAAAATATATAAAAATATGTACTACTTATCACTCCTGTTAACATATGGGTAGGACTAGGCAGCTATTCTAGGTGCGTCGCAAAGGATTCTGCAGTTAGCAGCGTCGCAGGCGAGGTCCGGAGCTCGGAGAGGCACGTCCTTTCACTCCAAGAGTCAGACGAGAGGGGAGGGGTTAAGTGGCAATGAGGGGATGTGGGGAGAGGGTAGCAGATCTGAACAGCAGACATATTTAAATCGGGGGTGGTTGCATGTTGGGGAAATATAAAGAAATTTGTCAGGGCGGGGCGCCAAAGCGTTGGTGGATCTCAAAAGGTTGCTGAGATTGGCTGGTCGTCTGTAAGCGACAGAGGGGCATTGGGGCAGTAAGGATTCCTTGTATATGCATATATCCTTTTAGGAAGGAGGGTATAAAAATATATATAAATATATATAAACATACAGATATAGAATATTAAAATATAGACACACAAAAAAAGGACACAGTGTGTAGTTTAAGCTTCGACGGCACGACTGTTCGTCATCAGAGTGGCGTTCTCGAGGAAGAGTGGAGAGGTCATTTGCGGGGGAAGGGTGAGGGGAGGAAAGGTAAGGGACAATTAGGAAACGGGCAAGGGGGGGAATGTAGGCAGCTATTGGATGCATTCAGTAGGCTTGGTTCAGTCCGGGAGGTTTAAAAGACTGAATCACCCAGATATGTGCCATCTCGCGGGTTCCCACCTCCATGCTGCTAGCGGAATTGGGAAGGGTTTCAATCACCGAAGCAGAGAAGCAGTCATCAAAAGGCTGGTTGTAGGAAGCAGTGTGAGTAGGGATGGGATAATTAAGAAAGGGTGGAGATTTGGTGAAATAGCGGTGGTTATTCATTCGGAGGGAAAGGGTGGTCGTGCATTCACCCACGTAGAAGGAAGGATAGAAGTTACAGGAGAGGCGATATATATTGTTTTTTGAGGTGCAGGTAGCGTTGGGTTGGGACTTGGTAGTGAGAGACGTGGAGGGTCTTAGGAGATGGCAGCATTTGCAGCGTGGGCGGTTGCATGGTGTGGACAGGGGCTGGGAAGAGACAGGGGTGCTCGAAGGTGGTTTTGTCGACTTGAAGATGTCTCGCAAATTTGATGGGCATTTCAACGAAACGAAGGGACAATGTGGGAATAGAAGTGATGTGAATTGACTGTTGTTAATAATTGGGAAGAGTTCACGGATTATATGCTTCGTTTTGTGGGTTCCGGGGAAGAAAGTTGTGATAAGGTTAGGGCATTTTGGGCGGTTTGTTTTGGGGAGAGGAGTGTATTGAGTTGACGGTTTGAGAATATTCCTATTCAGTAGTTTTTCAGAGCACCCACATTCTCTTAGAGAGTCGTGTAGCTGGTCCATGTATTTCTGTTTGGAGGGGGTGTTGTTGCAGACACGCGAGGCCAGGGACTGAGAGTGAGAAGGGGATGGAGCGTTTTGTGGGCGATGGGTGGCAGCTATTGAAATGGGAACATTGTTGGTTGTTGGTCGGTTTAATGTGAACTGAGGTGTTAAACTTATTATTCTGTAGATGAATGACAATATCTAGGAAAGTGATATTCGAGTCAGATATAGAGGAAATGAAAGATACCGAGGAGGACTTGAGAGAGGAAATGAGGGACCATTAAGTTTCGCTACCTTGGGACCAAAGGAGGAAAATGTCATCAATATAGTGGGCCCAGAAGAGTGGTTTGAGGGTTTGTTGCTTTCGAAAATATATATCCCATGAGAAAAAAATGAGAAAGAAAGCAAAATTTCAAAACCGCATGGCATTTTGAGATTATTAGGTAATCTACCGGTTAAGGTAGGTTTTTGGATGGACACAACTATCAAATAAACATTTTGTGACTCCCCACCTAGCAAACTAATCTATATCAGGTCCCTCTTCATCTCTGTGTACTTCTTTCCCCCCTTCATCCCGTCCAACATCCCTATCCTGTACCTGCCCTTTCCTCGCTTGCCCAAAATTCTCCCCTCTATTACCTTCTTCTGATTATATTCTACTGATTCATTGAGAAGCTATAGCAGCATTTGTTTTGTGTCAGAAGTCGTTTGCTTGCCCGTGCATGCAAACAACAATGTCCGCGACAATCGTTGATCCCGCCAGCTGTGAAGTGCGTTCTGTCATACGATTCTTGTATGCAAAAGGATTGTCGGCTGCTGAAATTCATCGGGAATTATGCCTAGTTTATAAACCTACAGTTATGAGTGAAGGAAAGGTTAGATAATGGCGCTGTGATTTTAAAAACGGACGAACAAATGTCCATGACGAAGAGCGAAGAGGTAGGCCCAGTATTCTGACCGATGAAATTGTTTCGCAAGTGGAAGAAAAACTGCGATGTGATCGTCGATTGACAATTTATGGCCTGGCTGAACAATTTCCTCAACTTGGACGCACTACTGTCTACAATATTGTTACGGAAAACCTCTGATACCACACATTGCGTGCAAGGTGGGTACCGAAAATGCTCACCGACCACGACAAAGAGCAAAGAATGTCCAGTGGACGAGAGTTTTTGGGTCGTTGGGAACTCTTTAAACCACCCACCGTACAGTCCTGACCTTACACCCAGCGACTACTTCCTCTTCTTGCACTTGAAACAGTGGTTCGGTGGACAACGTTTCGAAACCGAAGAGGATCTCAAGAATGGCGTTGTCGATTGGTTCAACCCTCAGGCGGCGAGTTTCTATGCAGAGGGGTTAAAGAAGCTGGTGCAGCGGTACGAAAAATGCTTAGAAGTGAACGGCGATTATGTAGATAAGTGAAGTAGGTTTGTAGCTAACTAAAAGTGCCAATAAAATGTGTTTCATATGAGTATATTTTTTCTTGTGACCCAACGGACCTTACTTTATGAACACGCCTCGTATAAGATATAATTTTTTCCACGAACGATAGGGGATCACATTAACATTTTCCGACCACGGTAGTGGGGGAAAATATTTTGTGTGAAAGGCAATCTAATGTGTAATCATCCCTTGCCACACATCCTAGTGGTGGCCTGAAGAGTACCATGTATGTACAGGTACGTAGGAATGTAAACGTAAATGAAAAAGGTAAGCCCACAGTACCCTATCTCGATCACGAATAATGTATTTCTTGAAGTATAACGCAAAGAGCGTCAAAAAAATGCCGAGGAACAAGAACTCCACGCCGAACTTCCCGACAACAAGGTTGGGAAGGGAAAGGAGCAGAGAGGTCACCGCGGAGAGCGTTGCCTGGGCGACTGTGATCTGCAAAGCACGAAAGGAAACAGGGAATGTCTCGGGAGAGGATCCCTGACGACGCCTTCACTCGCAAATAGGTAAGGGAGTGGGAGTGTGTGGAATGAGAGGGGTGGGGCATGAGAGAGGTGGGGAATGTGAGGGATGGGGAATGAGAGGGGTGGGGAATGAGAGGGGAGGGAAGGGGACGGGCGAGGAGAATGAGTGGAGGGAAAGAAAACGAAAAGGGCTCGAGGTGAAGCAGGGGAGATGACTCTTCGTTCGGGAAAGTCCCGTCGGGAGGCGCCACGCTCGACGCAATTCTTCCCAGAGCCTCCGCCCCCCTTCCTGCCACTCATTACTGCCGCCGCCGCGCCCCCTTTCAGTACGCCCCTGGTGCGTGTGCCCGCCACCCTTGTCGAGAGAGAGGGCATAATCTTCCGCAAGGGGCGGCAGTTTCAGGTGGGGTTTCAATTAAGCCCAGGGGGAGGAGGACTACTGCGCCATTAAACCCCGGCCGCACACCAAACCTCTCAACCCCCCTCCCCCTCATTGAACCCTTAACCCCCAAAGGGCACAAAACCCTCTTCTCTCTTTCCCCCCGCACCCCGCGGATTGAAAGGGCGGAGGGGTCACACGCAGCTACGATTCATGCCTCGGGTGCATTCGTTGGGGAGTGAGGCGCAGAATCGATACTCGGCTGAAATATCGATTCAGAAAATAAATTCACGCGTTCGTGACTTCAATCACGGCAGTGGCCTTACATCCATCCGCACCCGCGAGTCGCCCTGCACTCGCAAATACGAACGAGGGCAGCGTCTTTCTCACGCACGCGTCAAGGCGCCAGGCTACGTGGGCAACTATCGGTGCGGAACGCGCATCGGAGTAGTGGTCCAAGGAATAAGCGGAAGCTGTGAATATTTGGTTTTGGTTTTTATTTCCGTTTCCAAATAGATCTCTCATATTCCTCCCACCCCCTTCACTCCGGTCAGCAACATGAAATGTCGCTGGATTTCTTGCAGCTTAAACTTCATCTTAGGAATTTTTTGTTGTCTCAGGCGTGACTTTATGGAATTTGCATGACATAATGAAATGAAATAATTTACTTAGTAATTCCACACAATTTATTTAAAAACCACGACCCAGGTTTCGACGTTGAACGTCATCATCAGGTGATCCTCCTAGAAGCACACTTGGTTGTATACCTTCTGAACAATGGAGGGGGGAGTTGGTCAGAGAGGGAGGGTGGAAGTGTAAAAGGTTACCATGTAGCTGGGAAGAAAAGAGAATTATATTTTCCGGTGTCAATCGTTGACTTGGAAGAGTGGTAGGTCTAGGAGTGGGAGGGATCCCTGAATTACGTTGGCAAGTTCATCTTTGCAACGGACGCATTTCAACATTTCCAACTGCTCCAGAGCATCGAGCCTGTGACCTTTATTTTCCAAATGGATAAATTTAGCCATAAAGTCACTTCTGTGGTCACTTTCAATTAGGTGCTTTGCAAAGAGGGATGTTATGCTCTTTCTTATTAGTATGTATTATGCAAGTGTGCTTTTAGGAGGATCACCTGATGATGACTAGCTACTTACTAAAATCTAGCTTGCACGTTCCTGATAAATTTCTTGCTGCATCCTGGGGTACAATTATTTGTTGTAGTTAAGCGTATGTACTTGCATGCTTGTGGAGTGAAGGGAGGTAGATGTGCGTTTGCATGCGCGTCGAACGATGGGATTTTACGATGAATGTGTGCACTGCTGTGGATTGGGGTTTGCATGTGTGTGTTGGCTTTGAATGCGGTATTTCTTTTTTCCTTTTTTGGGTGGTGACCTACACACGCCACACGCCCTTGCGGCGGCTTGCGGGGTATTATGTAGATGTAGATGAGATGACGTTCAACGTCGAAACCTGGGTCGTGTTTTTTAAATAAATTGTGTGGAATTACTAAGTATTTCATTTCATTCATCTTAGGGAATTGTAAAAAATGTTCTAATAATTTTTCTTTTTGATCTGGCGAAGCAGGAGGATAGACGTAGATTGGAGGCTTTTGAAAAGTGGGTGTGGAGAAGAATGGAGAAGGTGAAATGGACCGAAAGGAAAACAAATGAGGAAGTACTAGAGATGGTGGGTGAGGAGAGGGGTTTGTTGAGAGAAATCCTATGGAGGCAGGAAAAATGGATGAAAGGCGTTTTGAGCGGTAGTGGAATGTTGAAGAAGGTAATAGAGGGGAGAATTTTGGGCAAGCGAGGAAAGGGCAGGTACAGGATAGGGATGTTGGACGGGATGAAGGGGGGAAAGAAGTACACAGAGATGAAGAGGGACCTGATATAGATTAGTTTGCTAGGTGGGGAGTCACAAAATGTTTATTTGATAGTTGTGTCCATCCAAAAACCTACCTTAACCGGTAGATTACCTAATAATCTCAAAATGCCATGCGGTTTTGAAATTTTGCTTTCTTTCTCATTTTTTTCTCATGGGATATATATTTTCGAAAGCAACAAACCCTCAAACCACTCTTCTGGGCCCACTATATTGATGACATTTTCCTCCTTTGGTCCCAAGGTAGCGAAACTTAATGGTCCCTCATTTCCTCTCTCAAGTCCTCCTCGGTATCTTTCATTTCCTCTATATCTGACTCGAATATCACTTTCCTAGATATTGTCATTCATCTACAGAATAATAAGTTTAACACCTCAGTTCACATTAAACCGACCAACAACCAACAATGTTCCCATTTCAATAGCTGCCACCCATCGCCCACAAAACGCTCCATCCCCTTCTCACTCTCAGTCCCTGGCCTCGCGTGTCTGCAACAACACCCCCTCCAAACAGAAATACATGGACCAGCTACACGACTCTCTAAGAGAATGTGGGTGCTCTGAAAAACTACTGAATAGGAATATTCTCAAACCGTCAACTCAATACACTCCTCTCCCCAAAACAAACCGCCCAAAATGCCCTAACCTTATCACAACTTTCTTCCCCGGAACCCACAAAACGAAGCATATAATCCGTGAACTCTTCCCAATTATTAACAACAGTCAATTCACATCACTTCTATTCCCACATTGTCCCTTCGTTTCGTTGAAATGCCCATCAAATTTGCGAGACATCTTCAAGTCGACAAAACCACCTTCGAGCACCCCTGTCTCTTCCCAGCCCCTGTCCACACCATGCAACCGCCCACGCTGCAAATGCTGCCATCTCCTAAGACCCTCCACGTCTCTCACTACCAAGTCCCAACCCAACGCTACCTGCACCTCAAAAAACAATATATATCGCCTCTCCTGTAACTTCTATCCTTCCTTCTACGTGGGTGAATGCACGACCACCCTTTCCCTCCGAATGAATAACCACCGCTATTTCACCAAATCTCCACCCTTTCTTAATTATCCCATCCCTACTCACACTGCTTCCTACAACCAGCCTTTTGATGACTGCTTCTCTGCTTCGGTGATTGAAACCCTTCCCAATTCCGCTAGCAGCATGGAGGTGGGAACCCGCGAGATGGCACATATCTGGGTGATTCAGTCTTTTAAACCTCCCGGACTGAACCAAGCCTACTGAATGCATCCAATAGCTGCCTACATTCCCCCCCTTGCCCGTTTCCTAATTGTCCCTTACCTTTCCTCCCCTCACCCTTCCCCCGCAAATGACCTCTCCACTCTTCCTCGAGAACGCCACTCTGATGACGAACAGTCGTGCCGTCGAAGCTTAAACTACACACTGTGTCCTTTTTTTGTGTGTCTATATTTTAATATTCTATATCTGTATGTTTATATATATTTATATATATTTTTATACCCTCCTTCCTAAAAGGATATATGCATATACAAGGAATCCTTACTGCCCCAATGCCCCTCTGTCGCTTACAGACGACCAGCCAATCTCAGCAACCTTTTGAGATCCACCAACGCTTTGGCGCCCCGCCCTGACAAATTTCTTTATATTTCCCCAACATGCAACCACCCCCGATTTAAATATGTCTGCTGTTCAGATCTGCTACCCTCTCCCCACATCCCCTCATTGCCACTTAACCCCTCCCCTCTCGTCTGACTCTTGGAGTGAAAGGACGTGCCTCTCCGAGCTCCGGACCTCGCCTGCGACGCTGCTAACTGCAGAATCCTTTGCGACGCACCTAGAATAGCTGCCTAGTCCTACCCATATGTTAACAGGAGTGATAAGTAGTACATATTTTTATATATTTTATATAACTTTATTTTATTTCGTTCTTTTATTGTAAGATAAAGTGTTTAGCTATATCGATAGTTATATTTTTACATAGTTCATTGCTTCTCCGAATTCTGCTTATTGCCGTGATAGTAGATCGTTTGCTTTAGTTGCAGAGGTGGTTCTCGGGTTAGACTGCGTGAGAGTCATTTTTGGCTCAACGTTTCTCTCCCGTTGCAGGGAGCGTCTTCAAGAGCAAAGTGATCTTTCGTGCTATTCTGCCGGTATATATACCTCAGCTCTCGTCCTCTCACTATTTCACCGTTAGGGTCTAACAGCCGTTGGTTGGTTTGGTAAGGGTGGGGGTGGTATATTGTGTGTTTTTTTGTGTACAGGGTAGTTGTAGTTCTGTAGTTGGCGTTCGGGAGAGAATTGCTCTTTTTCCAAAAATGCATCACTACGTACTTTTTGGAGTTTAATTCTAATTGCCAAGTGTCGCACCAGCGTTGTATAGCATTTAGGTCATCTGATCAAGCTGCTGTGTCTTCAGAATCTCGGATATATCAGCAAACTGACGGCAAATAAACGTGTCTTACTAGTGACTAGAGATTAAACGTCATTAAAGCGAAGTAGGAATAAAAGAGGTCCGATAGCACTTCCCCGGGGAACACCTGAAGGAACTTATACTGCATTTGAGCTAACTCCATCTATGACTTCCCTTTGTACCTGACCGTTAAAAAGTCTTTAATCCAACCTCGGATATTTATATCTACATCTACATAATACCCCGCAAGCCGCCGCAAGGGCGTGTGGCGGGGGGTGTTACGTCACCACCCAAAAAAAAGGAAAAAATAAAAACCGAATTCAAAATTAACACACACATGAAAACCCAAATCCACAGTAGTGCATACATTCATGGAAAAATCATGGGTGCCTCCGATCTACGATCGTTTGCTTTAGTTATTGTGTTATCCTTATCTTAGATAATTATTTTATCGTATATCCACTTCAGTATACGATATATACCGTTTGATTATCTTAAAAATTACATTATATATTTCCCTTACTTTCCGTTACTTACCAGCAACGTCTTCGCATATTGTTGTGATAGTGATATCGTTGTTTTTAGTTGCCGTGTTACCTTGTCCTTGCATATTATTTTTAGCCCGTATTTCTTGTGTTAGGTACTTGGTTCAACTACCTGAATCAAATCCCTCTTATGTAGTAGCGAATGTCTATTAAATTTAACATAAATTATGAGCTTAGTGTACAGATTTGCGTGTGATTTGCAGGTGAATTTAGCTTAACTCTCGTTAAGCTTCCTTTCTGTTTTCTGGTGTGTTTCCCCTGTGTGTTGCTTCAATTTTCCTTGCTGTTTCCTAAGTATATTCATCTACATCTACATAATTATCCGCAAGCCGCCGCAAGGGCGTGTGGCGGGGGGTGTTAGGTCACCACCCAAAAAAGGAAAAAAGAAATACCGCATTCAAAATTAACACACACATGAAAACCCAAATCCACAGTAGTGCATACATTCATGGAAAAATCCTATCATTTTACACGCATGCAAATACACATCTACCTCCCTTCACTCCACAAGCATGAAAGTACATATGCTTCATTATAACAAACAACTGTATCTTAGGATGCAGCAAGAAATCTATCCAAGAACGTGAAAGGCAGATCCAAGTAAGCAGCAAGGCGAAACACCACCACCACAAGAACGTGCAACACAAAACGCTCTCCTACCCAAGGCGAGGAATCCGGCCCAACGCTGCAGGCAGGAAGAGGGCACCCCCACGGAGAGGGACAAGGGATGGAAGGGGAAATTCAGGGTACCAAAAACAGAGCAAACAACACTGTAAACAGCACTACATTACTTAATGGCATTTCAATGCGGTCGTGTGGGAAGGGTTTTGACAACAACACACAGGAGGTTAGTGAATGCGCATGCAATTGACAATAACCAATTGTCACCCAGACGCCGAGGGTGACCCTACAGTTGTTGTCCCGTATTGTCCGTGGGAAGAAGGAGTCCTTGAGTCTGCTAGTTCTGGCATCTATTTCCCGAATTTTGTACACATGATCCAAGCGACCAATGTATGTTGGAGCGCGAATAATTTTCGAGACCTCGGTGCTGAAACATGCGAATCTGAATTTATTTAGCAAGTTTAACCTAGCATTGAGTCGTCTTTCTTCCAATGGTTCCCATTCCAACTCCATAAGAATTTCAGTGACGCTTTTCGTTTTATCGTAACAGTTTTCCACGAAACGAGCTGCCCGGCGTTGGACCTTCTCAATTTCCCGAATGAGGCTTTTTTCACACGGATCCCATACGCTGCATGCATATTATAAATGGGGCCTTACAAGAGCGTGATAACAACGTTCCTTGACCTTGGCGTCACTTCTGCCGACAATGCGTCTAATAAATCCTAATTTTTTAAATGCTTGCCCGCAGACTTTACGTATATGGGTCCCCCAAGTTAAGTCTTTAGTGAATGTATAGGTATTTCACCGTATCAACTACTTCAAGGTCAACTCCAGCTAATTTGTAAACGAATCCCGTGGATCTTTTAAAGAAATTTACCACCGAACATTTATTAAGATTTAAAGGGAATCCCCATTTTGAACACCATTCATTAATGCTATCTAAATCACGTGCTAGAATTAAACGATCCTCATCCCCAGATATCTCCCGATAAATCACTGTGTCATCCGCGAACATCCTTATCTTACTTTTCACTTCCCGGTTCAAATCGTTAACAAAAATCAAGAATAGTAACGGTCCGATAACACTTCCCTGAGGAACCCCCGAGGTGACTCGTACGCTGGTAGAACTAGCGCCGTCAAGGACTACCCTCTGTTCCCGCTCTGAAAGGAGAATATATCTACGCCACATGCTTCTAGCTTTGCGAGTTGTTTACTATGAGGTACTTTGTGGAAGGATTTCTCGAAATCTAGGAAAATGGCGTCAACTGGAACATTATATTCTCCCGAATTAAGAATTTCATGAACAAAAACTGCAAGTTGTGCTTCAAGAGTTGGAGGTAACAATTTTCATTAACTGGATGGAAATAAAGAAAGATAATATGTGAATCATACGGTGATGGAATCCGCCGAATTGGAGAGAGGAGGTCCTTGAGGGATGTTTTGGGTTGGAAACAGGACCAGTTCACATAGACGGAGGAAGTGGCGGAAGCCAGGGTGAACCCAAGACAGAAGAGGTAGTGGAGACAAATGGAAAGGAAATTATAATTATTGGGCGATAAGTAGTGAGTAATGTGTTTCCACTGAATTTCGTTAGGTGGCCGTGATCGTCTACACGTTTTTTTTAATCACACACTGAACTCATGGTATTCAGTAAAAGGTTGATTAGTTTGCGTTGGATGCAGCGTAAACAAGAGCGAACGAATGAACATCATATCAGAAGAATTAGTAAATCTCGTTACGGATATTGATGCACTTGACGATATTTCCAATTGAAGAGATGTGATCTTAACACGTTTGATTTCCAATATACTGTACTCTAGTAAAAATTACAGGGATTAGCTATCATTTCTCTTAAAATGGAAAATTTCTAAAAATTTAAGTCAGAAACTATACGGTTCACCATTTATTAAATAATAACATACACGCAGTATACAACCCGAATGTCGGTTTAGTAGGTGATGGTAGAGCTCACCCGTGTACCAAGCCCGACGGCGTGTGAAATTCACACATCAGGGTAGGGGGGGGCAGTTCCTTTCCCTGTGCCGGTTATGGTTTCCTAGGAAGATCTGGTACCCGAAAAATCAACTAGCTTGGGTGGAGCTGCAGGTGCTCAGAGTGCCTTGTCCGGAATCGAACCCGGGACCTCCCGGTCAGTAGTCCAACGCTATACCCCCTGGACTACCGCGGCCCATCACTATTTATTATCTTCCAATAATTATCATTGTCAAAAATCTGTCTGGGGTGAAAATATGAAACCAATAAAATAGTTCTATATCGAAAAGGTCCTGGACACCAAATGATTTAACTGAAAGGTCCCTGGCGTGGGTTAATTTCCCGTAAACCACCACAGAGGGTATTCTTGGTCGAGAGGTTGTGGTTGGTCCCTTACGTGGTTCCCGCGAATACCAACACAACATTTGGTCTGACGAGAGTTGCGACTGTTTTTTACGGCCATTGGAGTTTTCCCCCTTATTATTTTGATTTAACTGAAGCTTAACCTGCTGAAGGGAGAAATCATGTCTTATAAGCAATACTTATTTTCTCGTATATCTATTCTTCTTAGATACCGTTTACATTGATCCATAAAAAGCAATTCAATTTTGTGGGGAACTACTTTTCAAACTTTTTAAATGCCTGCTAAATGAAACCCGATATGGATAAATCTACCTGGAACTATGATGTTTTATGATTCATTCCGACGGTTAGTATAGTTGAAAACATACCTAGGATGAAAATTAACATCATTGTGAAATATTATGCGAAAAATAAACTCCAGCCGTACTCTTAACAATGGGCAACGGATATGGTAAGGGAATATTCAGGGTAATAAATAAATGAATGAAAATTAAATTAAAGCATAAAATGATCGTGAGTTAGGACGGGACAAACGGTTAAATCAACATACGATAGCAAAAGACACTCTAGCTAAAGTGTACTAGATGGCAATGACCTTCGCCCGTCGCAAGCACTCAAACACAGGGTTTACGAGAGATTTCTCCTAACCCCAACCCAGTCAATCGCACGCAATAAAGTAAATAAAAATAAATACAAACAAATAAACCACGCACTCTCTAGCTTGGGTACAAGTATGCTAAACATTATGGACCCTCGCCAGCCTCAATACTGACGCACAGAGAGCTCACGAGAGATTCATCTACATAATACCCCGCAAGCCGCCGCAAGGGCGTGTGGCGGGGGGTGTTAGGTCACCACCCAAAAAAAAGGAAAAAAGAAAAACCGTACTCAAAACTAACGCACACATGCAAACCCAAATCCACAGTTGTGCATACATTCATAGAAACATCCTATCATTTTACACGCATGCCAATACACATCCACCTCCCCTCACTCCACAAGCATGCAAGTACACATGCGTAATTACAACAAAAAATTGTATCTTAGGACGCAGCAAGAAATCTATCCAAGAACGTGCAAGGCAGATTCAAGTAGGTAGCAAGGCGAAATACCACCACCACAAGAACGTGCAAAACAAAACGCTCTCCTACCCAAGGTCTCTTCGGGGACCTCTTGCAAGGTCTTCTATTCACGGCTGATTGGATCTCTTCTATGGACGAAAACGGGTCCATTTCAGGGCTGCCTTAATTCGAGGGAAGAAAAAAAAGTCTGCTGGGGTGACGTCAGGACTATAGGGGGGTGGGGCAGCGTTGCCACCTGGTGTTTGGCCAGGAACTCATGGACTCCTAGAGCGTTGTGGCAAGGCGCGTGGTTGTCATGGAGTTCCAGGTAGCGGAGATGTCTTTTCTCATCATGATGACCCTTTTAACAAATAATAATGCGCAACACAACAGTGAACGACAAGTTCAGTTCATTGGCACCCATCTTGATACTCAATCGACGGTCAGAGTGCAACAATTGTTGAACACGAGCCACATTGTTGTCGATTTTGCTGGTTGACGGCCACCGAAAGAGTCACTCGTCGTGAACCTCTTCCCGACCCTCCTTAAAGACTTTTTTTTAACCACGCCGAAACTTGTGAGTAGGATAAAGCACAGTCCCCGAAAGCCTTGCGGATAATTTTGTTAGTCTCCTCAAGAGACTTTTTCAGTTTAACGTCAAACTCATTCGCGTAACGTTACTCGATCGTCGATTCAATTTTTTTCGTGACACGGTCGGCGTGCAATGGTTTACAATCATTGACGTTCTGCCGCCTTCACAGCTTCGAGAGCACTGAAATTGGTTTCGTAACAAAGCTTAGCGTCTTTCCCACTCACGCCAAGTGGTTTGATTCCACTCTGACCTATAGGAGCGGCGCAGGAATGTTAATTGCATTACTCTTGGAACGCACCTTGGAACTCCTGTAAGTAAAATTAAAATCATGTTAAAAAAAGATAATAGTCAAAGTGCAATGACACATCCATACTCCTGGTAAAGTTCAGGAGCTAGGGTTTATTCCACCAGCCCTTGACGAACGTGAAGGGGTCATATGATTTAAGTTGACTTAAGTTGATTTAAGACTGCGAGTTTTATATAAATTACCAGCTAATTTCTGGGATCCGGGTTTCCTTCGCTAACCTCTGGCAAATTCGAGGAACTTAGGGTCTAATAACGTCCTAAATAAGCATTGTACATCTATCTTTCATCAAAGGAGTATCAAATCGTCACAGCGAAAAAAGTTTACAAGTCAAGAAATCATATGTAATATAATGACGCAATCATTTCTCAGGTGACGAGACAAAAAAACACTTAGCAGGATTACTTGTCAGCTTGGGTAATGACTACCCTCGAAGCCGAAGACGTCGTCCGACTCAAATCACTGTTCGAGGTCGACTACTTCCAAAGCGTCAATTGTTCCTCGGCAGAGACGTACGTTCTTGTAGACGGAATCGCAGCCTGGGAACCTTGAGCCGATCGCGAGAAGGTCATTCAATTCCCTTGTTGGGTCCAACGAAATGCCTCTCTAGGTGATTCGTGCGCGTCGTGTCATTTATGAATGATTAATACCCGGCCAAGTTTAGAGCATTCAATATCTCAAACAACAGCTATTATCCATTGTGTTAAATTAGTTTTATGTCCAATTTTTAAGAGTAAAAATGTGTGTTTCTTGCAGCAAAGTACAGCAATTATAGTCCCAGATCGAATTGTCCCGTGAATGACTCGGTGGTGCCTAATCCACAGTTCTCTTCCGCCCCGCGTTGGCGGAAGGGGGCGGGGAGGGCGGGAGGGAAGGGGGCTCTGGTCGGTGATCAGTTTCCACCCCTCTCCGACGTCTCCTCTTCTCTGTCGAGTGGTGGGGGGGCTCCCACCGGCCCCTTCGCTGCTGGTTGTCATGGACACTTAATCCGATGAGGGGTAGGTTAGTCGATGGAGAGGGTGAGTGCGTTGCGTTATTTGAGGTAAATGAGGGTTGGGTTTTGAGGAGAATTCTCTGGGGCGTTAAGGGAGGCCAGTGTTTGGTTTTTACGCCTCAGGGAAACGCAATCCTCTGCTGCGTTTGATAAAGATAGGTGGCGGAACAGAAAGAGAGCAGCTATTGCGGGGAGCCATTTTAGAATCGGGAGAGGTAAGTTGGGAAACCAGTTGAGTTCGCGAATGGACTCTACGGTGTGGGAGAGCATAACGGCGGACGGGGGAATGAACTCCTTCTCTCAGCAATATAAGTACCTGTATATACGTACAGCGGGTCGCGGTGGTCTAGCGGGTAGAGCGTTGGACTGCTGACCGGAGGGTCCCGGGTTCGATTCCCGGGCAAGGCACTTTTGGCACCTGCAGCTCCACCCAAGCTAGTTGATTTTTCGGGTACCAGATCTTCCTGGGAAACCATGAGCCGGCACAGGGAAAGGAACTGGCCCCCCTACCCTGATGTGTGAATATTCACACGCCGTTGGGCTTGGTACACGGGTGAGCTCTACCATCACCTACTAAACCGACCTTCGGGTTGATGACTGTGTTTATGGTTTTTATATACGTACAGGGTTCGTTCGGAAAAAAAGTGTACTGAGCTCAGGAAAAAAATTTATTACACTTTTACATATCTTAAGCTAATATTCCTCAAAATAGGACCCTTGTGAGTCGATACACTTGTTCCAGCGGCGTTCCCATTCCTGGAACGCTCCCGCGAAGGCATCATCGGGAACCTCTCGAAGACACGTCGTCACGGCCTCTTTGACGGCGTCCAAAGTCCCGTATCGCGTTCCTTTCAAACTCCTCTTTATCTTCGGGAACAGAAAGAAGTCCGGTGCAAACAATGCACCTCATTCTACATAGGCGAATGCATTACCCCCTTATGCATCCGAATGAACAATCACCGCTACTCATGTAATTCTGCTTCACTCTCTTCTCTTCCTATCCCTTTACACGCAAGTTCACACAACCTATCATTTGACGAATGCTTTTCCTTAACAGTTCTAGAATCCCTACCAGATTCAGCCACCAACATAGAGGTGAGAACTCGCGAATCAGCATACATCCTATATTTCCGATCCTTTAAAATTCTCACCCTTAACCGCCATCTTTAATTTCCTTCCCCACAGTCCCTAAACCTTCCACCCCCCCTCCCCTCCCCAGGCACTCTTCCCTCAAAACGTCTCAGTCTGACCTGAAGAAGGAATCGGATTAGGCCGAAAGGTTAAATCATCTACAGTGTGAGTGTCCTTTTACGTGTTATCTGTTTTATTCCGTGTTCTATTATGCCGTTCAAAAGTTATATATATGTATATATATATATATATACATATATATATATATATATATATATATATATTATTAGGTAATCTACCGGTTAAGGTAAGGTTGTCTTAACATCCCTACTCAACGTCCCCGTCATCAACTCCCTCCTCCTTGAGAAAGCCTCCTTGCCTAGCGCAATTCTTCTCCTTACGTCCCTACCGCTTTGACCGTGTTGGTCCAAAACACTTCCGAGATATGTAAACTGTTCTACCTACTCTCCCTATTACCGCCGCCTTATTCCGCTATTATTACTCCCGCCAGCACAGCTCTAGGGGTCATCGGAACACACAAGCCCTTCCACCACGACAAGGTAGTAGTCCATGGGAGGGATATATATATATATATATTATTAGGTAATCTACCGGTTAAGGTAGGTTTTTGGGTGGACACAACTATCAAATAAACATTTTGTGACTCCCCACCTAGCTAACTAATCTATATCAGGTCCCTCTTCATCTCGGTGTACTTCTTTCCTTCCTTCATCCCGTCCAACATCCCTATCCTGTTCCTACCCTTACCTCGCTTGCCCAACATTCTCCCCTCTATTACCCTCTTCAACATTCCACTACCGCTCAATACGCCTTTCATCCATTTTTCCTGCCTCCATAGGATTTCTCTCAACAAACCCCTCTCCTCCCCCACCATTTCTAGTACTTCCTCAATTGTTTTCCTTTCGGTCCATTTCACCTTCTCCATTCATACATAGCTACGCTCCATATCAGAGTTTTTACGAGTCTTGTCTTAACATCCCTACTCAACGTCCCCGTCATCAACTCCCTCCTCCTTGAGAAAGCCTCCTTGCCTAGCGCAATTCTTCTCCTTACGTCCCTACCATTTTGACCGTGTTGGTCCAAAACACTTCCGAGATATGTAAACTGTTCTACCTGCTCTATTTTTCCCCGCCTATTTTAATATTTAGCTTAGCCTTTTTCTTTCTGGAAAATCGCATAACCTTTGTTTTACTAATATTGATTCTCATCCCATATTTATCGCACTGAACCGCCAATTCACTCAATAATGCTTGCAACCCCTTGGCTGACTGAGCAACTAATGCTTGGTCATCAGCAAACCTAACCGATTTTACGAATTCCCCTCCGACTTTCATTCCTACCTCCAGTTCTTCCCATGCCTCTTTAATAATTTCCTCTACATATACGTTGAACAGTACCGGTGACAATGGGCAACCCTGCCTTACACCTCTTCCTAACACTGCCCATCCAGACTCTCCGTTCCCCACTCGCACCTGAGCAGTCTGAGACATGTACAGGTTGCGGATCAGTCTCCCGTCCCTCCAATCCATTCCTATTTTCTGCAATACACGCATTAATTTTTCCCAATTCACTCTATCAAACGCTTTTTCGAAATCTACAAAACAGGCAAAAACGTCCTGATTGTATTCTATATTCCTCTCGACTAGTGATCTCATTACTGCGATGGCATCACGCGTACCTCTTCCTTTCCTGAACCCAAACTGATCATCCCCTAAGTAATCATTTGCCTTACTCTCTATCCTTTTGTTGATGATACTGAGAATAACTTTAGCTGCGTGGGATATCAAACTTATTGTTCTGTAATCCTCACATGACGAAGCCTTTGCCTTTTTTGGAATAGGAACTAACACCGATCTCACAAAATCTTCCGGCCAGATTCCTTCCTCATAGATACTACGAATCAGTCCATATAGAGTCTCCTTTCCACCTTTCCCTAACCATTTCAACATTTCTACAGGAATATTGTCCACCCCCACAGCCTTATTTGCTTTCATCTCCTTTAATGCCCTTTCTATTTCATCGTCGAGTATGCCTGGACCTAAGCTATCTTCTTCTACGTCATGTTCCTTTTCTATGTCTAACCTTGTCGGCCTAAGTTCTTTACCATACAGTGTTTCTATATATTCCTTCCATCTCTCTTGGATTTTTCCTGGTTCAACTATTATCTTACCCCATTTATCTTTAACTGTTAGCACAGATCTTGCCTTCTTACTTCGCGATAATAATTTAACCTTGCTGTATAGAGCACCAATTTCACCCTTATTCTGTAAACTTTCCATATCCTCGCATTGCGTTTTCCACCATTCTTCTTTTGCTTTATTTGTGGCCCTTCTCAATTTATTGTTCAACTCTTTGTACTTCATTTTGCCTAACTCTGTGTTTACATTTTTCCATCTTCTTCTCTCATCCATCTTTGCAATCATCTCATCCGTTATCCATGGTTTCCTTATCCTTTTCCCGTTAACGGTTCCTATAGTGTCTTTAGCGGCTTCCAATATCCCTTTCTTGATACATTCCCATTTTTCTTCGATAGTACTCAGTTCTTTACCGTCATCCATAATTTTCTCTACATCCTGCTGATACTCCTTCCTCGTTAATTCATTTACTGCTTCTAAATTCCATTTTTTAACCCGCCGCCCTTGCCTTATCTTCTTGAAACGAACATTACATTTCATAACAACTAAATTGTGGTCAGAGTCCGCATCCGCTCCTGGGAAACTGTGCGAATTTATCACACTGTTCCTAAACCTGTGCCTAACCATAATATAATCTAACTGATACCTTTCTGAGTCACCGGGCATTTTCCATGTATACCTACGCCTTTTTTGGTGTCTCAACCATGTGTTAGTGATGACTAACCCCTGTCTCCTGCAGAATTCAATTGCTTTCTCGCCGCGTTCATTCCTCGTGCCTAACCCATAGTCCCCTACCTCTCCACCATCTCTTCCTTCACCTACCGTCGCATTCCAATCCCCCATCACTATCAAATGTTTCCCTGCAGGAACACTCGCGACTATATCCTCTAACTCATCAAACATCCTATCGACTTCTTCCTCCTTGTGGCTGTTCGGTGGCATGTATACCTGAATAATGACCAAGTTCGTCGGCTCTGCTTTAATCTCTACGAGTAAAATTCTATCTGTCGCTTGCTCTATGTTGACTACGCTTCTTCCTACCCCTTTATTTAAAATTACGGCAACCCCTCGTTGGCTCTCGTCCCCGCCGCTATATATTACTCTATAATTGTCACTCCAGTAATCCCCGCTATCCTTCCATCTCACCTCGCAGAGGCCTAAAACATCTATGTTACCTCTTTCCATCTCTCGCTTAATATTTTCTAATTTGCCTCTCCTCAACATTGTCCTGACGTTCCAGGTTCCTATTCTAACTACTTTCGCCTTCTTCTGAGTCTTCTGTCCTGCTGAAGTTATTTCTTCCCTGCAAGGGTTTCGTGGGATGACGACCGCGGAAGCCTTGCCTCTCCCGCTGC
Organism: Hetaerina titia; assembly: GCA_037158775.1. Classification (NCBI taxonomy): domain Eukaryota; kingdom Metazoa; phylum Arthropoda; class Insecta; order Odonata; family Calopterygidae; genus Hetaerina; species Hetaerina titia. The sequence continues at coordinate 146,583,485 of CM073769.1, forward strand.
CGGGCACGACACTCGGCCTCTTGGGCCGAGTCCCGTAGTTGCCAGGACTCATATTATCTATAGTGCCCATCATTATATTCTTGGGAATCATAATTGAGGTGGTTTCCCGTTGCCTTCCTCGATAGTGTTTTTAACGTGACACCATCACTTAATGGCCGCCCCACTGGGGTCAGACGCCATTGCAGCCGCCTCACTGAGGAACAGACGCTGCGTGGACTACCTTTCGTCTGGCTCCTAACCTTCGACCTATCTGGCATGGGTGACCCTTCCAGAAGTAATTATTATTACTCCCGCCAGCAGAGCTCTAGGGGTCATCGGAACACAGAAGCCCTTCCACCACGACAAGGTTGTAGTCCATGGGAGGGATATATATATATATATATGTAACTTTTGGACGGCATAATAGAACACAGAATAAAACAGATAACACGTTAAAGGACACTCACACTGTAGATGATTTAAGCTTTCGGCCTACTACTTTGAATATATATCTGTACCTGATGATGACGCCTAAGCGTTGAAACTAGTTGTACGACAAAAAAGAACAGTGAACAGTGCATATATATATATATATATATATATATATATATATATATATATATATAATTTCGTACTCTTAATTTAATGATGAATCGCCTTCGCCGCGATCCGAACCCGGATCCCTCGATGGTCGGCGGAGTGCTTTAACCAGTTTAAGACATCGCGGCGTACTCCTGCACTCCGAAACATTGGAGGTTTTTAAAGGAACTAGTTGTCGTGACGAAATAGCCAAATTCCACGAGGTTAAAGTCAACTTTAAACACAGAGTGTGTTTTACCTTTGACAAATTCCGAGAAAATCCGGGAGATACGGCGACCGTAACTTTTTGACGAAGTCATCCGTTAATATGCATTACTATTCAAGGTTTTAACACTGCAAACGCCATTCGTCTTAACCGGGATTCGAACTCTGTGCCGCATCGCGTACGACTACGAATGCCTGTGACAATGTATGCACGGTATTACATCTAATCAATAGATGGTTGGGGTATTGGGGTAGGGGTGTTAGGTCCCCACCCAAAAAAAGGAAAAAAGAAACACCGCATTCAAAACCAACACGCACATGCAAACCCCAATCCACAGCAGTGCACACATTCATAGAAACATCTTATCATTCTAAACGCATGCAAACACACATCCACCTCCCCTCATTCCACAAACATGCCAGTACATACGCTTAACTACAACAAATAATTGTATCCCAGGATGCAGCAAGAAATTTATCAGGGACGTGCCAGCTAGATTTTAGTAAGTAGCTATGCAAAATACCACCACCACAAGAACGTGCAAAACAAAACGCTCTCCTACACAAGGTGAGGAATCTGGCCCAACGCTGCAGGTAGGGAGAGGGCTCCTCTCACTTGAATCTGCCTTTCACGTGATTGATCACTGGTCACTCTGTTCCTGGTCACTCATACCCTCGTCAGTTGATACACTACTAATGCGTTCCGGTGTGTTCGTAAGAAATAAGTCCAATATGTTCTTTCCACGAGTGGGAGTGCGTACTGCTTGATGGAGCGAGTTTCTTTGAGCCCATTTTAATAATAAATTGCAAGATTCGCGATCACGGGTCTGAGATTTAACGCTATTGCTGTCCCAATCGATACCAGGGAGGGTAAAGTCACCACCAATTATATTGATGCATTCATTATTATTGCGTGTAAATTCATTTATTTGTTCATTGAGGGTATTATGTGTTTGAAAATCTGAGTCTGGAGGTCTATGGAAAGAGCATACATTAATGTTGTATTGGTTGGATCGCAGTATGGTGCACCAAACACTTTCTATGTTAATTTTTTCAAAGACAAGTTGTCTGCTTTCAAGATTACTTTTCACAGTTACGAAAACTCCTCCTCCGGGTCTTGTATCTCTATCATGTCGGTAAACTGTAAACTTTAAGGGGAAAATTTCTTGGTCACTGATGTCATGACACAGGGAACTCTCTGTGCCTAATACTATATCAGCCGAATGACATTGGATTATGTGCTCCAGATCCGCTGTTTTATGTTTGAGGCTTCTGCAATTTAATACAAGTATATTTAGATTATTTTTCTCTTGAATAACGCCCTTATATGTGTCTGACCGTAATTTACGACGCGTTTGTGGGGAAGTGCATGTCAAATGGTTTTTTACTTTAATGTCAGGGTTGTCGGTTACTTTTACATGTCGGTTGTATGTTGTATTAAAGCAAGTTTGTGTTTGTTTGTTATTTTTGGGATATGTGAGGCGTAACCTGATCTGAAGTGACAAAATGCGCTGGATTCTACTTTATTTATCCCAATATATGACCTGCGCTCTTGCCTTTCAACTACGCTAAACCCTAGAAACGTGTTCGTGTAACCTACGCGCTACACACTGTGATGCCACGGTAGTATAATGGTCCCCGAAGCGATTTAGGGGTACCCGACACGATGAGAGGACAGTCCTCAGATCATAATATATATGTCTCCGTGGAATAGGTTTACATGAATATATTGATTTGGAGTGATTTATGCATTAATGTATACGCTATTGTGAGTATAGGTTTGGATGGAGGTGTTGGTTTTGTATGTGGTTTTATTCTCTTTTACGGGTGGTGACCTAACACCTCCCGCCACACTCCTTTGCTTCGTGTTGGGGGGTATTATGGTGGGAGCAGAAACGCGATGGGGGACCACCAAGAGACGAAGTGGCGCTCTTCATTCTTCGTGGTTCATTCCTTGGTTCATTGAGCGAACCTGCACCGAGCACTGATTTTCCAAACCGAGTAAGTAGGCCCCAAGGCGTAGTTTGTATTTCATATTGCGCAACCTCCTAAATGACTATTGGAGGTCGATGATCAGAGGTCTGCCATATAAATGGTTGTGTTTTCTTCGTATAACGAAGAACTATTTCGGTGGGTGAAATTAACATTTGTTTTGAATTAAATCATCCTCCAGAATTGATGTACATTTGCACGCTATTTTGAGGTTTTTACTGAATATTTTTACCTTTTCCTTTCCTCTTCCTCATCTCCTACCCTTCCCAACTGGTTTTTGCACCCATTGCCACGCACATTTTTCGTGGTTCGCGGGGTATTTATGCAGATGTTGACCGATACAATAAAACGCAGGTTTATTCATTTTAATTTACAGTCAAAAGATACTGGGATGGGCATGACGTCATTGCACTACGGCTATGAAATGCCAAGCTACATCTACGCTCCACAAATGTGTATTATTATCTTTGCTCGAAAACAATGTACTCTCCGTGAATGGACAATAGTGAGTGACAAGAACACTTCCGCTGAAGGAATGAATTTATGGAAACAAAGGTTTACGTTTCTCACAAGGAAGAAATGACCCGGCCAATTCCTTCACTCAAATTTCGGATTCTGTATCTACATTTAATCCAGCAAGCAACCGTTATGGTATATGGGATAAGATTATTCCATGCCATGCATGCGGGATCAAAAATTACCAGCTGTTTAAATATTAACTACCAATAAATATGTTAAATAATTCAAATAATGGAACTAATTTTAACAGTAACTTCATGCACTCGCTACGTCATTTCAGTGCAAAACACTTATCAAGGCACGTGAGCGGAATCGCTAGTAAAAGATAGATTTTAAATATGTATTATTCAAAACAATGACATACTAGTCTATTAAGTTAGGGTATGATCAATTATCGTATGTGGGAAAAATATACCAAATCTTTCTTTCCAACACTCGATCTCGCCAGTCACGTTGTTATGATTTATATGGAATTACGACGGAGGAGTTTAATTATAGATTTTTAATATCATCACGAAATAGACCTCCTTCCAAGATTTGTTCCGCGTAACTGTAACCTAAATATGTACTCATCGAGGAGGCGACCTTGACCTCGTCATCAAAGTCGACCTTGGTCGTGACCATGAACATTTATATTCATCGATGAAATCTTAGATCCTGTTTTTTGAATAACCCAGCCTTTTGGGGAAGCGTTCGGAGTTGACTCGTTTCCGAAATACGCATTTCCATGCTCAGCATTGAGCTCTTTGCTTCCTTAGCAGGAACGGGTGCGGATAATGCCCCCGAGGCGGAACGGAGGGGGGTTGGGGGCAGAAAAGGATCTGCGACGATTGCGTGCTGTCGTCTGGGGGCGGGATGGAAAAGGAAAGTTTTTTCGGAGGGTTGCGAGTGCGAAGCGAAAGGGGGATGTGTCTGCCCCCGTTTCCTCGGCGAACGCCTGGGGGCCAAGGCGACAGGAGAGGGGATGGGGGACGGAAATTTCAGCGCATCCAGGGGGAGGCATGCGTGGTGCCCTCCTGCTCTGGCGAGGAGAGCGAGGGAGGTCGTGCTCTCCACCGAAGCGCCGCCCGGCGGCGAACGTCAGGGAGATCACTCTTCTGGCATTCTTCTGGCGCCTTCCGCGCGACAAGAGGTCTCGCTGAGCTTCGAACTCGGGTCTCTCGGTTGACGTAAGCGAGCGCAACTGGTGACAGAGGTCCTTCGACGAGGGTTCCTTCGGGGGGATTGATAATAATAATTAATTTGGCCCGTTTGATTACAATCGGGCAATTTTGTTTAATTTTTTTGGGGTACATTGTTTTTAAACCTCCCACGTAATTTCGCTAATTTTTTACAAAATACAAAATATGAGCTACATGCCATTCCTTTCCGTCGTTCTCCCCGTTCCCAATTAATCTTTTGTTGATGAATCTATCCAATTTTTACTAATCGGTTCCTGGTTAAGATATTTCCCAAATTGTTGGACGTTATGCAAATATCCAAGGATAGCTTCCAGTTCGCGTCTTTCGTCGGCATAAATTGGACAATAGAGAACTCTATGAGTATTGCCGTATCTTCCTCCACCATGAATTCACACGTCTCCTCCTTTTTTTCCCTATTTTCTTGAGGTATGATCTAAACTCCCCGTGTCCTGTTAACATTTGCGTAATTTCTTCGTAAGTTTTAAAGTTGATTTCACGCTAGGTAAAAATTGTCTGGTTTTCAATGCAACAATTGCAGAGTGTAAAAATCATTCGCCTTATCCCGGTCAAGGCGAATGATTTTTACACTCTGAAATTGTTGCACTGAAATGCATGCTAGTGGATGACTCCGTTAAAAGTTACTGTTGCATGCAAGTACACATGCTTAATTACAACAAACAATTGTATCTTAGAACGCAGCAAAAAATTTATCCAAGAACGTGCAAGGTAGATTTTAGTAAGTAGCTAGGTGAAATACCACCACCATAAGAACGTGCTGCATAAAACTCTCTCCTTCCCAAGGTGAGAAATTCGGCCCAACGCTGCAGGTAGGAGGAGGGCTCACCCACGGAGGGGGACAAGGGATGGAAGGGGAAATTTAGGGTACCAGAAGCAGAGCAAACAATATTGTAAAGAGCACTACATTACTTAATGGCATTCCAATGCGTTCATGCGGGAAGGGTTTTGATAACAACACACAGGAGGTTAGTGAAAGTGCATGCAATTGAGTATAACTAATTGTTATCTAGACGCCGAGGGTGGCAAGTGGCATTTTTGTTATCAACGAGTGTAACCCTACAGTTGTTATCCCGTCCGTCAGTTTTTATAACGACTTTGGTTTCTCAGTATTATGATTCCTAATTTTCCGGGGAAAGAACGAGTCCTTGTATCTATCTGTGCTGGATTCTACAGGTATCTCACTTACCTTATCATTGTCACCTGATCTACCTATATAGTATGGGGCCATAATAATTCCTTCTGTGTCATTGTTAAATACCTGTGTTCTGAACCTTGTTAAATGTCTAAGTCATCTACATCCACACAATGCCCCGGAAACCGCCGCAATGGTGTGGTGTGCTAAGTCTCGCTTGTTCTCTTTGCATCTCAAGTGGCTCCCAGCCTGATTCCTCCCAAAGGCCTGTCACACTCGTCTTCGTATTGTTACAATTTTAGACGAATCTGGAGGATTTTCTCTGAAATGTATCTCATTCTTTTTGCCAAACTCCCTCCAAGGATCCTTAACACTTGCGGCGTATTCCAAGTGTAGCCTAAATAAAGCAAAATAACACCTCTCTTTAACTTTCTCATTACATTTCCCCACTACGCGTTCAATGGCCGAGTATCTTTGAGGCTGATCCGCATATTCCCCTGATATGTGCTCCCCATGAAATGCGTGGTGTTAAGATTACGTCATATTTAAAGGTGGTTCTTGCGTCCCAAACTCATGGTGTCGTTTGGTGCTGCCCTCTTTAATCCCCCTAAATGCTACGGTGTCACAATGCAACAATTTCAGTGTGTAAAAACTATTCTTCTTGAACGGGATTTCAGGTCGAGTGGTTTTTTTCACTCTGAAATTGTTGCATTGTAATCCATATCAGCGAATGACTCCGTCAAATGTTATTGTTGCGGCATCTCCCGGTGTTTCTCGGAATTTTATACGGTGTCCTTTGCATAAGGTGTTTTTCTCCTAAATACAATATACAACCCACATAAAGTTAATAAAATTGAAGCCTCGAAATACATAACAGATAGTAATGCGTGCAAATATAATACTTGTACCTCTATTAACCACGAATCGTCGCGAAAGAGTTTTCTGAGCATATATAAAACCGTGAAAGAAAAAGTGATTGGCCAAATAAAAATTATAACATTAAATTGCCGCAGCATTAGAAACAAAATATCGGATATTGAACACATCTTTCTAAGTGCGAACGCAGGTATAGTAGCTAGAACGGAGAGTTGGCTCACGGGAGATAGAGCAAACAACGACGTTTTTCCAAGCGGTTTCACAATTTACAGAAGGGACAGACCTAATAGATTGGGTGGGGGAGTATTCATAGCTGTAAAGTCACATCTTAGTAGCCAGAGATACGAATGCGACGAAAATAGTATAGAAAGCGTTTGGTGTAACATAAAGGACTACAACGACAGAAGCCTATTCGTGTGCTCATTTTATAGACCCCCAGATTCTGGTACAGATGTTCTACACAAGCTCGGCGACCAAATGTCCTCTCTTAGTAACAAACATAGCAACAGTATTATCATAATCGCTGGTGACACAAATCTACCGTCAATTGACTGGGACAAGTACTGCGTAGGAAAATCCGCCAAAAACAGAGAATCATGCCAAAAACTCCTTCATATATTCACAAAGCACTCCTCAGAACAAATTGTTAAATCGCCCACACGGGGCCACAGCATAGTTAATACCATCGCATCTTCTACGCCCGAAATCGCAACAAACATTGAAACAATGGACGGAATTAGTGACCATAAGGCAATTTTTGTAGGGTTAAAAACTAAGTTCGTGAAAATTAACAAAGAAAAGCGTAAAATATACCTATCCAACAAGGTGAATTTTAACGGACTACGAGAATATTTGAAAAAAGAATTGCCATAACACAAGGCAAAAACACATCCGATACAGAGAACAGCAGGAGTTATTTCTTAAATATTTTGCGCGAAGGAATGAAGACGTACATCCCATCCAAACTTAAATACGACAATAGGGAACCTAGATGGAACAGGAGGGAAGTAAGATCGGCATTAAGAAGGCAGAGAAGGCTACAGTCAAATTTTAAAAAGAGCTTAAAAAGTGACGATATTGTTTATGTGAATACATCAAAACAGAAACTTAAAGAATGTCGTAGTAAAACAAAAAGTATCGTGCGCAAAGCCCTACGCTCTTTTAAATTTAAATGCTAAGCGAATATCAGGAGGAAAATCCAAAGTCATTCTGGTCCTATGTTAGGGAAATACAGGGTAAACGTCCAACTGTACGTTCTTTAAAGACGGAAAACGGAGCAATAATTACAGACAGCGTGAAAAAAACAAACATTTTAAACAAGTTTTGCCAGAGCGTCTACAATAAAGGCAAAACCCACCAAACGATCCTCCACACCCACCCGGGGAACGCATGAGCGACATAACACTGACCAAGAATGGAATAGAACATCTACTACGTAGCATCAAACCAAACAAATCACCTGGTCCGAAAGGCATACCTGCTAGAATACTAAAGGAATCAGCCGAAGAAATTGCCCGGTTTTTAGAAATTGTTTTCCTAAAATCGATAGAAGACGGCTCAGTTCCTCGTGTCTGGAAGCTAGCCCATATTACTCCCATTTATAAAGGCAGGGATAGGGATAAACCAACCAATTACCGACCCATTTCATTGACATCGAACTCTTGTAAAATATTAGAACATATTATTGTCAGAAACATAATGAGGTTTCAAGATAGTAGGAAAATGATAAGCCTCAACCCGCATGGATTTAGGAAGAGCAGATCTTGCAAAACACAATTAGGTCTCTCCATTCACGATATACTTAGATCGGGAGAAAAAACACACAAGTCGACACAGTATTCCAAGATTTCAAAAGAGCCTTCGATAAAGTTCCACACAAAAAATTCTTACACGATTTTAGATGCGATGGAATCAATGAGAAAATTATTAATTGGATTAGAGACTTCTTGTCAAACTGCAAACAAGTAGTAGTCATCGATGGGTTGTGCTCAAAGGAAAGAGATGTAATATCAGGCGTCCCCCAAGGAAGTGTTATAGGGCCTCTTCTATTAGTAATCTCATGTTATTTGCTGATGACACGGTGGTATACAGGGAAATAGGAGCAAGCTAGATCGCGAGCTCCTCTCTAGAGACTTACACACATTCTCGAATTGGTGCACGAAATGGGGATTAATACGTAATATTGACAACTGCGCAGTTTTGAAATTTTCGAACAAAGGAAGTGGCGAGCAGGACATAAACTACGAAATATATCTACATCTACATAATACCCCGCAAAGCGGCCGCAAGGGCGTGTGGCGGGGAGTGTTAGGTCACCACCCAAAAAAAGGAAAAAAGAAAAACCGCATTCAAAACTAACACATGCATGAGAACCCAAACAGGTACATTCATACATCTGCATCTACATAAATACCCTGCGAGCCACCAAAAAGGTGTGTGGCAGGGGGTGTAGCACCATGAGGGAAGGGTAAGGATTGAGGGGGTTGGGGGTTAGGTGAGGAAAGGTCGGGGGAACCTGTAAGAAAAAAATGTATACATATATATATATATATATATATATATATATATATATATATATATATATATATATATATATATATATATATATATATATATATATATATATTAACTTGGAAAAGACGCTCTCCGGCGACGCACAAACACACAAACACTAACACAAAAAACACTACACACATAGAAACATAAAAGAAGGACACTTACATTGGATATTTACGTTTCGACGGCACGGCCGTCGTCATCAGATATATATATATATATATATATATATATATATATATATATATATATATATACATGTTCACATATATACACATACATACATATAAATCATACATACATACACACTAGTACACCTGTACATATCCTTTGCTTATTGTAATGATGTAATGAAGTCCTGGGGGATTTCGGCTACAAGCATTCTGGTCCCTCATCGTTCTTGGAAAAAGTGACATTTTAAACCTGTCAGTCTTGCAGTCTATCTCTCTAGTCTTTTATTCGTGATCCCTTCGACCGTAATACGTTAGGGTTCGTATTATATCCTTGATGTCATCAGAAAAGGGCCCATCTTTAAATGTTTTTAATAAGTTTAATCTATATTGGAAACGCCGCTGTGTAAGAGAATCCCAACCTAAATTGTCTAGCAAAGTGGATACGCTGCTGAGTTGGTCATAACAATGTTTTACAAATCCACCCCCCCTCCGCTGAACTCGATCTAATTCCGAAACCAAATTTCTATTATGAGGATCCCATATACTGGCAACATACTCTAGGTGGGGCCTGACCTAGGCAAGGAAACATCGTTCTTTCACCTTCTCGTCGCATTTTTCTTGCACTCTTTTCACATATCCCAATTTTTTATTAGCACGACCGCATATTTCTCGTATGTGTTTTCCCCAGGACAGATCGTGAGTAATTGTTACACCCAAGTATTTAAAGGAATCTACCCTCGCGATATTAGTTTATTTCACTTTGTAACTATAAGGGAGGGAATTGTTCTTTTCCCAAAAATGTATTACTACGTATTTAAAAAAATTTAATTCCAATTGCCATGTATCGCACCAATTTTGAATTGCATCTAGGTCGTTGGCTAACACGACTCTGTCTTCGTGACTTCGGATGTCCCCATAAATTACTGCATCATCGGCGAAAAGACGGAGCTTGCTATTAACTAAGGTACTGAGGTCATTTATGAAAATAAGGAAAAGGAGGGGACCTATGACACTTCCTTGTGGTACACCTTAACAGTATCGGATGATATACCGTCCAGGACGACTGTTTGGACACAATCACTTAAGAATTGTTTAATCCAGATAATAATAGTCTCGTGTATTCCATAAGTTTCCATTTTCGCGAGTAATTTGCAATGAGGGACTTTATCAAAAGCTTTCTTAAAATCTTGGAATATCGCATCAACTGGAATATTACTTTCACCAGAGTTCAATACCTCTTGTACAAAAAGTGCGAGCTGAGTTTCGCAGGATCTACCCTTACGGAAGCCGTGTTGGTTATTAATTAATAAATCTTGGCTATCGAGGTGCCTCATCATGGAACTAACAATGATGTGTTCAAGAATCTTACAGGAAATGGAAGTCAGCGATATTGGCCTATAATTACTGGGGTCCTCCCTGTCTCCGTTTTTAAATATGGGTGTTACCGAAGCTACCTTCCAGCCGTTTGGCACGCTTTCTTCTGCTAGTGACTTCTTAAATATTATATCTTGATGGGGGAAATTTCAGCCGATAATTCTTTATACACGCGCGCCGGTATCTCATCAGGTCCCGGAGATTTGTTTTTAAGGAGCAATTCTATTCCGCGGGTGGAAGAATTGATTTATTGCATTGACTGCTGAAATGTTTTGGGATGGTTCTCGGGTATATTTTGTGAGTATATGTTGGAAACACTCTGGAAGAATGAGTTTAATATGTCGGCTTTGTCTAAACTACTCGTTACTTTATCCCCCTTTTCGGTATTCAAAGAGTGTGCGGCGGACTTTTTTCCCTGCACTTCCCTGACGTAGGACCAAAACATCTTTGGGTTATCGTTTAAATGTTCTCCTAATTTTTTCCTTTTAAATTCCGCTAGCGCCTTCCGAAAGGCCTTCTTGGCAGTGGACCTAGATGCTTTGTAGTTCTGTGTGGTTTCGTTGATTTTATCAGGGGAGGAATCTTTAACTGCGTTTTTCATTATGACATGGCACACCCTTTGCCGACTAAGAGATTTCCGTACTTCAGAGTTGTACTATCGGGATTCCTTATTCTTTTTTATATATTTACTAGGCATGAACCTCTGTATTCCTGAACGTGTTATTGCAAGAAAATTATTCCTTGTATCCTCGACACTACTAGTTTTGCTTAATTCGTCAAATATAAAAAAATAACTTTTTAATTCACATTTTAAGCCATCATAATCCGCTTTATTGAACAAATAAACCTTTCTCTTAGGTTTGTTAACTTTATCTACGCTTAGAGAAAATTTAGCGTTTACAGCCCTGTGATCACTGATTCCGTCAAAAACTTCAATATTAAAACCTTTTCAGGTATATTTGTGACTAACAGATAAAGAATGTTCTTTCCCCTTGTTGGTGTAGTGACTAATTGATGTAGGGAATTCGAGGTGAACGCAAATAAGAGGGACTCGCAGAGATCCTTGCCTTTACCTCCATTTATAAAACTGTACAAATCCCAATCTATTGTGGGAATATTAAAATCGTTTATGATATTTAGGCTATGTTCACTGTTGTGGGATGTAAAGCTTTGTATCTATCTTTCTAGGTCTGGTATTGAGTTAATGCTAACGTGGGGTGGTCTATAATACGCACAGATATATATTCTTTTCGATCTGGGTGTTTTCACTGAGTACCATACACTTTCTATACAGCTATCAGGAAATAACTCGGCTCTACTGACGTTAGAGTTCTTAACCGCAATAAACACTCCTCCTCCGGCTCTATTTTTTCTGTCGTTTCTATAAACTATGAAGGACTTGGGAAATATTTCGCTGTCTGCGATGTCATCTGTTAACCAACTTTCAGTTCCTATAATGATATCCGACTCTGTGCTATGAATGAGATGGTGAAATTCCGGTATTTTATTTTTTAAACTTCCGCAGTTAACTACTACTACGGAAATTATATCCTCGTCTAAAACCTTCTTTGCGGTCTACTTTCTGGGGATGTTATTTAATCTCTTTGATGTCTTAGTATGCGATCGGCCTATATTCTGATTAGTAATTCGATCTTTTGTCTCATTAGCAGTGCAAGTACTTGGAAAAATCTCTTCTGGCAAACTAGTATTGTTAGACCCACGAAATGACCTACACTTTATTTTATCGTTATTAGGGCAATCTACTCCACTACCTAACCTACGCATTTGCAACATTATATTCCTAAGGAAGGTAAGGTAGTGTAGGGGACGCGTGGGCAGGAGGGAGAGGGGAAATCCCGAGTATACGTAAAAACACTGTATTAAGAGCCGGTAGGGGAGGTAAGGTAGGTGAAGAATCATTAGGTGTGCAAGGAAGGAAGGCCTAGAAGGGGGGAGTGGGAAGGGTACAAGATTTCGTTAACAATATTAATCTAATTAATCAATATTAATCCTAATTAATTATTAAATTATATTAATTATTATTGACTATTGATATTAATCCTAATTAATTATTAAATCCTATTAATTATTAATCAATATTAATCCTAATGATTCTTCACCTACCTTACCTCCCCTACCGGCTCTTAATACAGCGTTTTTACTTATACTCGGGATTTCCCCTCTCCCTCCTGACCCACGCGTCCCCTACACTACCTTACCTTCCTTAGATTACGGAGTTCCTACTCCTTTCCTTTCTTCTAGTCCCTATGCTCTCAGCCCCCTTAACCACCTCCGGGCCAAAACCCCCCCACCCCCTGGGGTTTCCCCTCTTCCACCCCCTCACCCTCTCCTCAGACCAGGGAGTTGTCTCTCTCTTCTCAGCTTTCACCCCTCCCCGATCTCTCCCCCTCTTTCCCCCCCCCAATTTTGTGTGACTATATATTCTCTGTCTTCTTTGCAAAAAGTACCTGATGATGACGTGCCACGTCGAAACCTAGGTCGTCCGTCTAATATCTCTATGTGGAATTATAAAGTTTCTCTTTTCATTATATAATCAATAGATGGTTGGGGTATTGGGGTAGGGGTGTTAGGTCCCCACCCAAAAAAAGGAAAAAAGAAACACCGCATTCAAAACCAACACACACATGCAAACCCCAATCCACAGCAGTGCACACATTCATAGAAACATCTTATCATTCTAAACGCATGCAAACACACATCCACCTCCCCTCATTCCACAAACATGCCAGTACATACGCTTAACTACAACAAATAATTGTATCCCAGGATGCAGCAAGAAATTTATCAGGGACGTGCCAGCTAGATTTTAGTAAGTAGCTATGCAAAATACCACCACCACAAGAACGTGCAAAACAAAACGCTCCCCTACACAAGGTGAGGAATCTGGCCCAACGCTTCAGGTAGGGAGAGGGCTCCTCTCACTTGAATCTGCCTTTCACGTGATTGATCACTGGTCACTCTGTTCCTGGTCACTCATACCCTCGTCAGTTGATACACTACTAATGCGTTCCGGTGTGTTCGTAAGAAATAAGTCCAATATGTTCTTTCCACGGGTGGGAGTGCGTACTGCTTGATGGAGCGAGTTTCTTTGTGCCCATTTTAATAATAAATTGCAAGATTCGCGATCACGGGTCTGAGATTTAACGCTATTGCTGTCCCAATCGATACCAGGGAGGGTAAAGTCACCACCAATTATATTGATGCATTCATTATTATTGCGTGTAAATTCATTTATTTGTTCATTGAGGGTATTATGTGTTTGAAAATCTGAGTCTGGAGGTCTATGGAAAGAGCATACATTAATGTTGTATTGATTGGATCGCAGTATGGTGCACCAAACCCTTTCTATGTTATTATTTTCAAAGACAAGTTGTCTGCTTTCAAGATTACTTTTCACAGTTACGAAAACTCCTCCTCCGGGTCTTGTACCTCTATCATGTCGGTAAACTGTAAACTTTAAGGGGAAAATTTCTTGGTCACTGATGTCATGACACAGGCAACTCTCTGTGCCTAATACTATATCAGCCGAATGACATTGGATTATGTGCTCCAGATCCGCTGTTTTATGTTTGAGGCTTCTGCAATTTAATACAAGTATATTTAGATTATTTTTCTCTTGAATAACGCCCTTGTTAGTGTCTGACCGTAATTTACGACGCGTTTGTGGGGAAGTGCATGTCAAATGTCTTTCTACGTCAATGCCAGGGTTGTCGGTTGTATGTGTTATTAAAGCAAGTTTGTGTTTTTTCTGTTATTTTTGGGATCTGTGAGGTGTAACTTGATCTCAAGTGACAAAATGACCCCGCCGCCTTGTATAGACCAGGACGACAAGAATCCAACACCTCTCTCCTGTTGAACTCTGCGGCGCAGCGGATGCATCATACGCCGGACGTTAGGAGTCCCTAATATAACGATTCCCTCCCTTCCCGAGCGCTGATGTCTAACTCTAGGAAGTGCCCTCGGAGTAGGGGTAGGAGCTGCAGGTCCGGTGGTACGGTCATCCGTCAACGCCTGGTACCTGTTGGAGACGGGGATGTTATCTGCCTCCGCAGAGTCCAATCCTCGCCGCAGCGTTACCTTCCCCTTGCCCCTAGATACAACCCTCCAATCGCCCGACCTACGGACATGAGATACTCCCTCGTTGAGAGATGGGACACGAGGTAGGTCTCTAATCGCCCATCCATGTGTAGCATTAGGACGAATCCGTGCATCCCTATGGGCGTGGCGGGTTTTCGTATTCCCACACCAAGTACCATCTCTCCCGAGGGGAGCCCTCCCGCCGGCGATCTCCGAACGAAGCGGAGATCGCCGGGTTCAGTAAATGAAAAAAGAGGGTTCAGTACTAACTACGGCCAAACAAGTAAAATATTTGTGCGTAGTTCTAACACCACGTCTTTCACGGGGAGCACATATCAGGACAAAATGCGGATCCGCTTTAAAGAAACTGGGCTTCATTAAACGGGTGGTGGGGAAATGTAATGAGAAAGTTAAATAGAGGTGTTATTTTGCTCTAGACCGCATTTGGAATATGCCGCAAGTATTTGGGATCCTTGGGAGAAAATCTGGCAAAAAGAATTAAATAAAGTCCAGAGAAAATCCGCCAGATTCGCGAAAAATATGTATGATACAAACACAAGTGTAACAGGTCTCTTGGGGGATTTAGGCTGGGAGCCCCTTGAAATGCGAAGAGAGCAAGCGAGACTTAAACTTTTAGGAAGATTCATAATGAGCGAGTTTAACGATCACACCTAAGGAATAATAATAGCTTCCCACTGTTTAGGTAGATCAGACCACAAAGATAAAATAAGGGAGATAGATTCCAATACAGATAGATTCAAATACTCATTCTTCCCCAGAACAATCAGAAATCATAATAGTAAGAATCCGAAGTCCAATTAGAAATATTAAAAATATTTAAGTTATACGTCGGAACAAAATTAAAAATTCAAAGATTTTGCATATGTATGTTTTTTGGTAGTTTGTGGGTTTGAGTGTGTGTGAAAGGGTTCGTGCATGAATGTATACCATATTTGGTTTGTCCATGAAACGCACCGTTCCTATCCTTGATGATGTTGTATGCTCGCTAAGAAACTCGATGTTGTATGCTCGCTCGCTATACTCTCCTACCTCTTCTTGTGTTTATCTATTTCTCCTTTGGTGGGTGTAACGGCTCCCTAACGCCATCTCTTGGCTAATGAATCGGAGCACTTTGGCGCTTTATAAGATCGCAGATTTCAGTGTAAAGGTCATTTTCTCGATAGCTGAAATGGTTAGGGCATCCGCCCGGCAAGTGGAGAGATCCAGTGTTCAAGCCACGGTCGAGTAAGATATTTTTACATTAGTGGTCTGCTTGATTCCGCCTTCCCCACCTCTCCTGTGTTCGTCCTTTATGTGTGTTCCTTTCCCCTTTCCTTATATCTATTTCTATGTGAATGAATATTTGTTCGCCGTATGGCGGGATTTCGTTTTTAATATATATATATAT
>CM073769.1:146599694-146933017 GCA_037158775.1 Hetaerina titia
CATTTTTTATATTCGGTTTTCAGTATGTCCATCAGTGCTTCCTGCGATTTTTCCATTACTTCCTCTCGGCTGCTAAAACGCGTTCCCCGTAATGGTTTTTTAACTCGATTGAACAGAAAGAAGTCACAGGGAGCCAAATCAGGTGAATTCGGTGGCTGTTGGATGGTATTTGTTGCATTTTTCGTCAAAAAATTACGAATAATGATAGCACTGTGCGACGGTCTCGACGCACTGTGCGACGATTTCTGGTCTCTTTCGGCGAATTGCTTCACGCAAACGTCTCATAACGCCCAAATAATACTCTTTGTTTACTGTCTGGCCTTCTGGCAAAAATTCATGATGCACTACACCGTTGTAATCCATGAAAACCGTCAGCATTGCCTTCTTTTTTGACTGAAAACGACGTGGTTTTTTTGGTCTCGGCTCATTTGGTGAACGCCATTCACTTGCCTGATGTCTGGATTGCGTGTCATACTCATAAACCCACGTCTCGTCTCCAGTAATGATCCTTTTGATGAATGTGGGATCGGATTCAGCCTCGCAAATCATGTCTTTTGCGACGTCAACACGGTCTCTTTTTGCATGAAATTGAGGTCTTTTGGCACCAACTTTGCTGCTACACGACGGAAACCCAACAATGTCTTGGGCGGATCCATACGCAATGTTCAAGTCCTCCGCTATTTCTCTGATGGTTAATTTGCGGTTATTGACCAACATTTCTTTTACTTTATCAATTTTTTCACCGACTTTCGATGTCGATGGTCTGCCACTGCGTTCATCATCTTCGATTGACTCACGACCACTTCTGAACCGCTCGTGCCACTGGTAAACGACCGTTTTTTTTTAGAGAATCGTTGCCGAAACACTTATCCAACATTTCCAACGTCCGTGCGCCACTAAATCCGTTTTTTACGCAAAATTTAATACAAGTTCGTTGTTGCTAATTTAAATCCATTTCTGCAATTGTAAAAAATCGCCAACACACACAGAGATAGATGTACTCTTGGCTACGTAACTTTTGCAAATGTCAAGTTATGACACTAAGATTTAAAGGGAATATCAACAACAGATGTACCAATTTAACAAAAAAAAACAGAACTCAAATCGGAACGATGGGAGCGCCACAACGGTGGTTATTCCGGGAACTTTTTGATCAAGGGTAGTATATTATAATATATATTTTTACACAACATACATATATATGTATAAATATAGTATATATATATATAAACGGGTCGCGCGGTGGTCTAGTGGGTAGAGCGTTGGACTGCTGACCGGAGGGTCCCGGGTTCGATCTCGGGCAAGGCACTCTGGGCACCTGCAGCTCCACCCCAGCTAGTTGATTTTTCGGGTACCAGATATTTTTGGGAAACCATAACCGGCACAGGGAAAGGGACTGGCCCCCCTACCCTGATGTGTGAATGTTCACACGCCGTCGGGCTTGGGGTGAGCTCTACCATCACCTACTAAACCGAACTTCGGGTCGATTACTGTGTTTATGGTTTATATATATATGTATACACACATTCAAATACGAAATCCCGCCATACGACGAACAAATATCCATTCACTTATAGAAATGGATATAAGGAAAGGGGATAGAAAAACACATAAAAGCATCGCAGATCTCAGTGTAAATTAGGTTTCATTGATAGCTTAATCGGTAGCCCATCCGCCCGGCGAGTGAAAGGTCCGATGTTCAAGTCCCGGTTACGGAAATATTTTTACATTTGTGATCTGCTCAAATCCGTCTTCCCCCACCTGTCCTGTGTTCGTCTTTTATATGTTTTCCTATTCCCTTTCCCTATATTATTTATATTTCTATATAAAAGCAACTGCATCCATATAAAACAACTGATATGCACACACTCTTATACAGCTACGAATGAATTAGATGGGTACTAAATAAAATCAAGTTTTTACGATACTACGAGCTCTATCTCTTGGATTTTCATTAGGATTATTGAACGACGGGCGTAATTTTCCACAGAATTAATTGAATACAACACATTTCACCATTAATCGGTATCATCGGGTGCAAATGTGTAATAAGATATATGTGAAGTACTTAAATACACACAGTGTGAGGAGTGGGAGTGAGTTGCAGCTCAAACGAGATAGATTATTATTTCGTGGTGAGCAGTGAACAATAGTAAGTAACATTGCAGTAATTTTGAGGGAAGGGTGGAATGAAAGGAAATCAGAGGGACGGTGAAACGTGGGGAAGGGAGGGGGTTTTGGTCAACGAGGGGTGGAGGGATGATGGTGGAGGAGCGGGTGATTCGGGTTCAGAGAGTGAAGGGGAGGGGTGAGGAAACATTGGAAATGCCTCTTTGGTTGAGCAAGTGACACCCGGGGTGGAGTAGGCCCCCAAATTCGACCTCAAGATGATCCGGATGGCGCCCCTGGCCTAAGGTGTCGAGGTCACCTACTGGCACGCACCGGAAGGCCTCCATGAGTGTTAGCAACGCGTTGATGGGGAGGGGGAGTGTCTCTGTTTGCCCATAGCGAAGTTACGTCTCTGTCAATCAACTCTCTCTCTTTCTCTCAAGTCGCAGGGCAGAGCCTCCTCTTCCCCCCTGAGGTCAGCCGTCGTTTCAGTTGCCCGGGGATTGAATTCGCGGATGACGCCAGCATGACGTTAGCGTCGACGCCCCACGGGGGGTAGCCATGGATTCTGTGCGCGCCCGCCTCGTCACTCTACCCGTATGTCGCCCCCTCCCTGCCCCTTCCCCCGCTACTCTCGCCCCTTTGATGTCCCCTCGTCTCCATCTTACAAGGAGCCTTCACCCTCCGATTTTATTTGCGTCGCTCACCCAACTCCTATCGCCTCCCCTGCAATCTGCGACCCCCCACCCCGTACCCTGTGACCTCCCCCGTGCCCTCGCCCGCCCATTCCTCGTTAGACATCAACCAAAAAAAGAGCGACCACGCTCCACTTGCCCCGCACCCTCGGCCACACCCATCTTTCATTCGTGAATTCCGCTAAACCGACCCACAAACGCACAAACACGGTCCCCCGCGCGTTGGGGACGGGCGGGGACGTGACCGGCGTGGGGGGGGGCTCAACCCCCCCCCCCCCGCGGTCTGTCGCCCCGAGAGAGGGGTCTGGGTTTGTACCACTCTCCAGATGCGATTTCATGTCGCACGTTTGCATTAGGGTCGGGACATTTTCAATTGGATGGACATACTAGGAAGAATACATTTACTGCGAGACTCGGGTTCATTCACAGATGACTTCATTTTATCGGTTGAGAGTAGTTGAACAAATGTTTACGATCTTTTGTGATTTTTAATGAAAAAATTTACCCATGGGAGACTAGTTTATAGCTTAAAGCTTGCCGGCATAAACAAATTTGCAATAAATTGAGTGAATATCCTTTTGCTAGGGCGGCAATAGAGGGTTGTCCTTGACGGTGCCTGTTATGATTGGCGTACGGATGACCTCTAGTGTACCTCTGCGATGTATATAGTATTCTTGTCATACTTTTCGCAATATTTGCAAAAAAATTATCCATGAAGTGGAAGCTAAGATTAGGTTGTTTGCCGATGACGCGGTGATTTACCGGGGGATTTCTGGGGCAGAGGATCGATAGGTACTAGCAAGGGATCTGGAATGTTTTGCGAAGTTATGCACAGCGAAGGGGTGGGAACTCAAACGTTACTTCGTTGGTTACTTTCTTTAAAAGCTCCACAGCATTTGTGTATAAATTGCTGAAGTTGATCTAGAAGTCGTTGATGTGGTAAAATACCTAGGTGTAACTATCACTGACGAATTGTCATGGCACCGCCACACACGTACATGCTGCGGGATAGCTAATAACAAATTGCGATTCATTGTTAATATA
The DNA here is from genome assembly GCA_037158775.1 of Hetaerina titia. NCBI lineage: Eukaryota > Metazoa > Arthropoda > Insecta > Odonata > Calopterygidae > Hetaerina > Hetaerina titia. The sequence continues at coordinate 146,603,543 of CM073769.1, forward strand.
AGGTCTATGAACGTTGAAACCATGCTCTTGTGACTCCTCTTTTAGAATATGGCAGTATTTTCCATAGTTTAAATAAACTTCATCAAACAAGTGGTGGGGATAGATAGGCAGATGGATGGTCTTTATTTTGGGACGGCATTGAGACTATAAAGTCTAGGATAAAACTTACTGATAAATACCACTAAATATGCATAAATAGCATTAAAATGAATTCATATAATGTTTTAGGACTAACATACAGCAACACAACACTGGTTGTCTCGTTTAATGAATGACTATAACAAAATGTATACAAAAGACACCCATGCAATACACACACATACAATAAATACACACAATATACATGCACATTCTATACATACACATTTCAATTGTTGCAAGGACATAGGCGACGCGAATCATCCTGCCCGCGGGGCTGCAGTTCATATGATGCAAATACATGGACCCGAGCGACCGCCCGTCCCGCACGGATGGTGACCAGATATCGCACAGGACGTGAACCGGACGTGACCCTGCCGGCGCGGGACACGAATCCCTAACCCTCGGTAACCCCCGCAGGGCAATGGTCCAAGTGTGGCTCGCGGCGACGTCACTCCTTGAGGATGATTAACAGCGTCCCGTACCGGACAAGACGGTATATAAAGGCCTCGTGCCTAAGGGTCCAGAAGTCCTGTGCTTTGCGTAGGATAGGGTCGTTGGTTCGGGCGTGCTCCCAGTGCGACCAGCCGGCGACCCTATCCGACGCAATGAGCAAGATTGGTCAGCATGTTCGGTCGTGATGGTCGCCGACTGGTCGCACTGGGAGCACGCCCGAACCAACGACCCTATCCTACGCAAAGCACAGGACTTCATCTCATCTACATCTACATAATACCCCGCAAGCCGCCGCAAGGGCGTGTGGCGGGGGGTGTTAGGTCACCACCCAAAAAAGGGAAAAAGAAATACCGCATTCAAAACCAACACACACATGCAAACCCCAATCCACAGCAGTGCACACATTCATAGAAACATCCCAGCATTCCACGCGCATGCAAACACACATCCACCTACTACTGCATGCAAGTCCACCAACTCTTTTCCTACCCAAGGTGAGGAATCTGGCCCAACGCTGCAGGTAGAAGGAGGGCTCACCCACGGAGAGGGACAAGGGATGGAAGGGGAAATTTAGGGTACCAGAAGCAGAGCAAACGATACTGTAAACAGCACTACATTACTTAATGGCATTCCAAGGCGGGCATGCGGGAAGGGTTTTGACACAACACACAGAAGGTTAGTGAAAGTGCATGCAATTGAGTTTAACTGATTGTTACCTAGACGCCGAGGATGGCAAGTGGCAATTTTGTTATTCCCGAGTGTGACCCTACAGTTGTTATCCCGTATTGTCCGTGGGAAGAAGGAGTCGTTGAGTCTGCTAGTTCTGGCATCTATTTCCCGAATTTTGTACACATGATCCAAGCGACCAATGTATGTTGGAGCGCGAATAACTCTCGACCCTTAGGCACGAGACCCTTATATACCGTCTTGTCCGGTACGGGACGCTGTTAATCATCCTCATGGAGTGACGTCACCGCGAGCCACTCATGGACCCTTGCCCTTCGGTGGTTACCGAGGGTCAGGGACTCGTGGCCCGCGCCGGCAGGGTCACGTCCGGTTCACGTCCTATGCGACATCTGGTCACCATCCGTGCAGGACGGGTGGTCGCTCGGGTCCATGCGTTTGCAACATATGGCCTGCAGCCGCGCGGGCAGGATGATTCGCGTCGCCTATGTCCTTGCAAAATCACCCCGGTTTTCAAGAGACATGGCAATACTAATCATAAGACCCAATATTATACAGAAAAGAAAACAGACTCCTGAATGAATAAATTAAAATAAGGACAGACCCACTTGCTGGGATGCAAATACAGGTGTGTTTACAAAGAAGGTAACAAAGGTACTCACACCTATGAAACAGGAGCCATAGGTACATGGATTGAATTTGAGTAGTTTTGCGCGTACGTTACTGATACGGGGGGGGCTAATGAGTGCCATCGGATGCTGAACTCCCGGATGCCAGTATAAAGGTCCCTTGCCCTGAGATATCAAGAGCGTCATATTTATCGGGACATTGGACAGTTAACTTAGTACTCTTGCTCACGCTATGGTACCATTTGCCGGGACGGTCGCCTTTTATGTACGCAGAAAAAGGAGGAACTGCAAATTTAAGTTGACAATTTAGCTTTTATTTGAGTGGTGACACCGAGAAATACCGCGATGTTTTATGAGTTGGCGCTAGGGGTTGGGATAGGATAGGCGGGAGGTCATATCAGGGTATTGCCGCTCGGGCACTACATAGAGTATTCCGCCGGTAGAAGACAAATCGATCACGATTTGCAGTCACACCTAAGTAAGGTGAGTCGGGATGCATTATTATGGCCTGATATGAGCCATTTGCTTGTGTCGGGAACGGCTGGGCTTCGAGAGCATTATAGCTCATCCCTTCCTGAACCCACGGCAGTATGACCAAGAGCTCAAGGCTTCCCGTCTGGCGTAACACTCCTGTGTGGGCACGTTGTAGAGGGAGGTATCACCTCCGCTAGGAAACCCAATGGAAGATAAGTACGACGGCAGTCTCTTGGCGGCGTCTTTTACACTGTCCCTTAGACTTGTAGGAAGGAGAATGGACGGGGTTAATTTACCAAGCTTAGCCAACTCCACGATATTTCTCAGTAGTTGCGCATCATCATGGATTTTACGAATATGACGAGATATTGCGAGGAAGGTGGCGTGCAGAAGGCTAAAAAAACCTGTTGGCGGAGTTCATTTGTGTGATAGCGTGAGCAAGGGCATTATTATTTTGTTCAGAAGATGATGCTAGGGCTTGAAGAGCTTTGTTGATGGTTTGCGCTAACATGGGATCGCGTATCTGTATGGCGGCTGAGGAATTAGAGAAAAATGTATATCTAGCATCGAGTGAACGTTCAGTTTCGTTGATCAATGTAGAATCCGCTTAGACTGCGATGTAGTTTGATAATCGGTGGCTGTACCCGTAAAATAATGCAATCCATCACCTAACATATCAAATAAACCTCTACTACTACGCATGTGATTTACAGAAAATCTTGACCTATAAATCATCTTTCACACAAGAGAAAGTTCGTGCTTCAGACATCGTTTGTATTCACTTAGAATGTTTCACCGTGTCGACGATGCATTACACTTCACCAGAATTGACACTTGTACACTTAAGTCAGCGAATGCACACGTTTGAGCCTCCACCGCCACTTAATATGTTTCACCGTGTCGACGATGCATTATGTTTCATCGACCTGACACTTCTCCACTTAAGTCAGCGAATACACGCGTTTGAGCCTCCACTGCACTGGCGGCTTCAGACTGTCGTGGGATGTGTAGGTCGATGTGCATATTCCATCTCCGGTAGCAGGGAGGGAAGCTGTTTACTTGGTACAACTAACAGTCCAGCTCTCACTGAGTTCACCGATAGCAGCACACACAGCAGAGCGATTATCGGGAGCTTGTGTCCAAGATCTTACATTATATCTAAAATAACCATATCCACATGTACCATGTTTCGAATCACTAACATAAAAATTCATTTGGTGCCATGGAGCGTCCGGGTCTAGTACACAATAATGTAACTATGCCTGCAGAGTATGTACTCGAAAGGAGATGCTCCGCTTGTGTTCCCGCTTCCGTGCTTTGTTAATTGCTCGGCGCTTCCTATCATGCCTCCTTTTAGCGGAACTGGTTACCGGAAAAGAGAGACCTGGGGTCACCTTGGCAATGGCGTGTCCGTGGCATGGAGGAATAATTTTCAACTCGACAATAGGTTCCAACAGATACGGTTCCATGATAAAAAATGCACAATAGAATAACTTAATTTTTGTGCCCGGTAAGGGTCGGAGATCATATCGGGGTTTCCACCCTCGACGTCTAGGGAACAATTAGTTATACTCAATTGCATGCACTTTCACAAACCTCCTGTGTGTGGTGTCAAAACCCTTCCCGCATGCCCACATTGGAATTCCATTGAGTAATGTAGTGCTGTTTACAGTATTATTTGCTCCGCTTTTGATACCGTAAATTTCCCCTTCCATCCCTTGTCCCCCTCCGCGGGGGAGCCCTCCTCCTACCTGCAGCGTTGGGCCAAATTCCTCACCTTGGGTAGGAGAGAGTTTTATGTAGAGCGTTCTTGTGGTGGTGGTATTTCGCCTAGCTACTTACTAAAATCTAGCTTGCACGTTCCTAATAAATTTCTTGCTGCATCCTTGGGTACAATTATTTGTTGTAGTTAAGCGTATGTAGCATGCTTGTGGAGTGAAGGTAGGTGGATGTGTGTTTGCATGCGCGTGGAATGATGGGATATTTCCATGAATGTGTGCACTGCTGTGGATTGGGGTTTGCATGTGTGTGTTGGTTTTGAATGCGGTATTTCTTTTTTCCTTTTTTGGGTGGTGACCTAACACCCCCCGCCACATGCCCTTGCGGCGGCTTGCGGGGTATTATGTAGATGTAGATGGTCCTGCGGCTGAGGGCGTGCCCTCCTGTTCTGAAGCCGAAGGCGAACATTTATCATACAAAGTGGCATCTATGTTTTGTGACAGATTCCCTTCGGAGTCGATTTGGGGCCACGGGGTGTGTTCGCGAGAAAAGCCTTGGCTCGCATCAGACACAACAAGGGAGGAACGTACTCAGGATCAGGGGGTGAAAGGAGCAAGTTTTTGTGGTGCGCCGTGAATTTGCGACCGTCTTGTGTATTTCCAATGTGAAATGTCACAGGGCTCCTCACCTTATACGGTCCCACCCATCGGGAGACGAGTTTCCTAGCCTGCCCTTGAGATAGCGCCATGTTTCGTAGCAATACCAATTCCCCAACATTTATACTGGGTAACGTTTAATTTCGATTATGCTTGTTATGCTCCTTCTCTGTATTTTGAGCATTATATTCAACGGCCTGCGAGTAGGCGATTTTTAGCCTACGCTGCAGAACATGATCATGTGGCGTTTCCTCTGAGTAGGAGGGCCGGATAGGAGTGAAAACATCGTCCCACGGCATGGTTAATTCTCTCCCGTAAACAAGATACGCGGGACTATACCCTGTAGTCCTATGCTTGCTATTCGGGAGCAAAATTGTGCGAAACTGAGGTGGTTATCCCAATCTAGGTGGTCTTGTGAGACATAATGCGAGATGACCGCTGAAAAGGATTGGTGTGCCCTTTCTAATCTACCATTGGCCGCCGGGTTATAGGGTGAGGTAAAAATTGTCCTAATATTCAGTAAGGAGCAAATTCTGCGCATGAGCTGGGAAGTGAAATTAGATCCTCGGTCCGTTAATAAATACTTAGGTACCCCGTGCCTACAGATTACGTATTCCGTAAAATCAAGGGCTAAAGTTTTCGCGGATTGATCGGGAATCGCAAATTCCTCGGGATATCTTGTGAACTGGTCTTGGCAAGTCAAAATGTAACGGTTTCCTCATCGGGAACATCTCAGGGGACCCATAATTTCCAAGGCAATTATTTCAAACGGAAGGGAGGTCTCAACGATGGGTTGAAGGGGGATGGGATTTTTTGAGCCCTTTCTTTTCTTGCATTGAATACAATTTTCCACATATTCCCGGGTAGCAGTATACAGTCCTGCTCCATTAAATTGTCGTGTGACAATTTCTACGGTTTTCTCTATTCCCAAATGGCCTGCTAAAGGATTATCATGACAACGTTGCAGTGTGTGAGCTCTCATGGATTTAGGTGCGCACATGGTAAAGCTAGGGTCCGGAGTCTTGGTCTCAACCCTATATAGCACCTCATCGTCATCAAAAGAATACCGTGGGTCGTTTTTTCGAGCGAGCTCTAAAAGAGGCTGCAAGTCGGGACACTTTTTCTGTTCTTGCGCGATACGCCTCTTATCCCACACGGGTTCATACCCTTCGCTATAATCAATTGTGGACACAATCGGTGGGGGAATGCGGGAAAGGGCATCAGCATGTGCGATATCCTTCCCTGGCCGATACTTAACCGTAAAATTGTATTAATTTAATTCCATAATCCACCTAGCGAGCCGTGGTTTAGGTTCAGAAACGGAAAGCAAACAGCGAAGGGGCCTATGATCTGTGTATAAAATAAAATGATTGCCAAGAAGGTAAACGCGGAATTTTTTTATCATTTCTATAACGCCTAAGCACTCGAGTTCTGTCGCTGAATACGCCTGTTGTTGTTTGTTTACCTGTTTACTAGCGCAAGCTACCATATGCTCGCCGTCCTCAAATTCTTGTGACAGGATGCCACCAACAGCGATTGGCGAGGCGGCTGTGGTCAGAATAAATTGTTTAGTTGGATCAGAAAATCGCAGCACAGGGAATTCAATAAGATGGTCTCGTAACGTCTCAAAGGCTAGTTGCTGTTCTTCCCGTCACACAAATTCCATGCTTTTTCTCGTCAATTGGGTCAGTGGCACTGCACTTTGCGCGAAAGAAGGGATGAACTTGCGATAGTAGCCAACTAATCCTAGGAACGACTGTACCTGTGTGACGTTAGTTGGAATAGGAAACCCGTCAACAGCCATAATCTTGTCGTCATCAGGTCGAAGACCGTCCGATGAAATAATATGCCCCAGAAATTTGACTTGTTTTTGGAAAAAACTACATTTTTCAGGTTTTAGCTTAAGACCGGCGTCTCGCAATCTACAAAAAATCTCGCGAAGGTCAGAGATTTGATCGTTCAAGGTTGCGTCATACCGTAGTATATCATCCAAATAAAAAATGCATCCCTTATTCACCATTCCTTGCATTACCCGTGTCATCAAACGCATAAAGGTAGAGGGGGCTTTACAGAGACCAAAGCTCATTCTGTTGCACTGATAGTGCCCTGTGGGGTGCTAAAGGCGGTGTATTCTCTGCAATTCTCCTCCACTTCCACTTGCCAATATCCCCTGCATAAATCAAGAGAACTGAAATATTGGGCTCCGCCTAATTGATCGAAGGTCTCGTCCATGTTGGGCAATGGAAAAACTTCCTTTTTCGTCACGTTATTAAGGGATCTATAATCAATGCATGGTCTATAGTATACGCCAAGGGTTTTCCTTCCACGGGTTTCTTTTTCACTAGTATGATTGGAGCAGACCAAGCACTTGATGATGGTGAGATGACACCTTGTTCCAACATCTCCTGAATTGCCTCATCTAAATTTTCTCTTAGGGCATGTTGGACGCGGTAGGGCGCCCTTTTAATCGGTCTGGCCTGATCTACATCAATTGTATGTTTAATGACATCAGTTCGGCCTGATTTAATATCCCCGTGGACAAATATGTCAGAAAATTCACTCAAGAGTTTCTTCAAAGGTTCGAGGGCATTGAGATGCACATTGCTTAGTTTAAACAAGGAAATCAATTCACCGTCCTTAGGTGATTCTGGCCGTATTTCCACATTGCTTGACTCAACTATATTCACAATGGGAATTTCTGTATTCTTTTTATGAATTTCATACTCTATGTGGGTGCCTCGTTTTAGTGCCTGGACTTCATTACTAGCATTATAAAGGAGCAGAGGGACCATCCCAAACGGAGGCGAGAATAGGTAAAATACATGCATCATGTTCCCCTTCAAGAATTGAAATCTCTTTGCCTGATAGATTGGAACATTTTATTTGTACTAGCACGATTGAATGAAGAGGTACTTTAATTGCTCTTAAGGTAGTGGCTTTTCTGGTTTCAAAATCTTGCGTATAGGAACCTTGCTCATCTATCCCGCGATTTCGCTCACTACCCCGTAGCGTACAGGAAATCCCATCATCTGTCCCGCTAAGGCGCTCTTCTTCCACTACAATCGGACCGCTTTCTACATCTAGTGTGCACGAAAGACCCTCAGGTGCCCCGCTAAACAGATCTGTTTGAACATCCTTTAACTGTGGCGTACAGGAAACCCTTTCATCTGTCCCGCCGGTGCAAGTGATTCTATCTATCTCGCCATCAGTGTTCCCTTCAGAAATGTCCAAGACACGCACTGAGGCTTCTAATTTATCCTCACTGAACTCCTCTTCAATGGGTCCTAACAGATCGATAATTACAGTCGCGGTACCGTCTTCGCTTTTAACGTTATCCTCATTACTTTTTGCTTTCAATAAATTCAAACCTACATCAGGCAAAATCGAGCTACATGGATTAGAATTAAAATTATTATGTGTTTGAGATTTTGATTCACTAAAAGAGATTAGATCATCGGTTACAATTGGAAAGACCCTTGAGTTTTTGTTATTGGATTCAAGTCTAGTTTCATCACCGTCGCAAACCTTTAGTTTCTGATTTTCCAACCATATGCTATTTCCATATCTACATCTACTCCGATATACATTTGTCTATATTAAGTATTAATCCCCATTTCTTGCACCAATCCGAGATTGTGTCTAAGTCTCTACTGAGTAGCTCGCGATCTAGTTGGCCCTTTATTTCCCTGTATACCACCGTGTCATCAGCAAATAACCTGAGATTACTACTAACGTGTGCGCTTAAGTCATATATATATATATATATATATATATATATATATATATATATATATATATATATTTTTGTTAGGTAATCTACCGGTTAAGGTAGGTTTTTGGATGGACCCAACTATCAAATAAACATTTTGTGACTCCCCACCTAGCAAACTAATCTATATCAGGTCCCTCTTCATCTCGGTGTACTTCTTTCCTCCCTTCATCTCGTCCAACATCCCTATCCTGTTCCTACCCTTACCTCGCTTGCCCAACATTCTTCCCTCTATTACCCTCTTCAACATTCCACTACCGCTCAATACGCCCTTCATCCATTTTTCCTGCCTCCATAGGATTTCTCTCAACAAACCCCTCTCCTCCCCCACCATTTCTAGTACTTCCTCATTTGTTTTCCTTTCGGTCCATTTCACCTTTTCCATTCTTCTCCACACCCACATTTCAAAAGCCTCCAGTCTACGTCTATCCTCCTGCTTCAGCGACCACGTTTCCGCGCCGTACATAGCTACGCTCCATATCAGAGTTTTTACGAGTCTTGTCTTAACATTCCTACTCAACGTCCCCGTCATCAACTCCCTCCTCCTTGAGAAAGCCTCCTTGCCTAGCGCAATTCTTCTCCTTACGTCCCTACCACTTTGACCGTGTTGGTCCAAAACACTTCCGAGATATGTAAACTGTTCTACCTGCTCTATTTTTTCCCCGCCTATTTTAATATTTAGCTTAGCCTTTTTCTTTCTGGAAAATCGCATAACCTTTGTTTTATTAATATTTATTCTCATCCCATATTTATCGCACTGAACCTCCAATTCACTCAACAATGCTTGCAACCCCTTGGCTGACTGAGCAACTAATGCTTGGTCATCAGCAAACCTAACCGATTTTACGAGTTCCCCTCCGACTTTCATTCCTATCTCCAGTTCTTCCCATGCCTCTTTAATCATTTCCTCTACATATACGTTGAACAGTACCGGTGACAATGGGCAACCCTGCCTTACACCTCTTCCTAACACTGCCCATCCGGACTCTCCGTTCCCCACTCGCACCTGAGCAGTCTGAGACATGTACAGGTTGCGGATCAGTCTCCTGTCCCTCCAATCCATTCCTATTTTCTGCAATACACGCATTAATTTTTCCCAATCCACTCTATCAAACGCTTTTTCGAAATCTACAAAACAGGCAAAAACGTCCTAATTGTATTCTATATTCCTCTCGACTAGTGATCTCATTACTGCAATGGCATCACGCGTACTTCTTCCTTTCCTGAACCCAAACTGATCATCCCCTAAGTAATCATTTGCCTTACTCTCTATCCTTTTGTTGATGATCCTGAGAATAACTTTAGCTGCGTGGGATATCAAACTTATTGTTCTGTAATCTTCACATGACGAAGCCTTTGCCTTTTTTGGAATAGGAACTAACACCGATCTCACAAAATCTTCCGGCCAGATTCCTTCCTCATAGATACTACGAATCAGTCCATATATGGCCTTCTTCCCACCTTTCCCTAACCATTTCAACATTTCTACAGGAATATTGTCCACCCCCACGGCCTTATTTGCTTTCATCTCCTTTAATGCCCTTTCTATTTCATCGTCGAGCATGCCTGGACCTAAGCTATCTTCTTCTACGTCATGTTCCTTTTCTATGTCTAACCTTGTCGGCCTAAGTTCTTTACCATACAGTGTTTCTATATATTCCTTCCATCTCTCTTGGATTTTTCCTGGTTCAACTATTATCTTACCCCATTTATCTTTAACTGTTAGCACAGATCTTGCCTTCTTACTTCGCGATAATAATTTAACCTTGCTGTATAGAGCACCAATTTCACCCTTCTTCTGTAAACTTTCCATATCCTCGCATTGCGTTTTCCACCATTCTTCTTTTGCTTTATTTGTGGCCCTTCTCAATTTATTGTTTAACTCTTTGTACTTCATTTTGCCTAACTCTGTGTTTACATTTTTCCATCTTCTTCTCTCATCCATCTTTGCAATCATCTCATCCGTTACCCATGGTTTCCTTATCCTTTTCCCGTTAACGGTTCCTATAGTGTCTTTAGCGGCTTCCAATATCCCTTTCTTGATACATTCCCATTTTTCTTCGATAGTACTCAGTTCTTTACCGTCATCTATTATTTTCTCTACAGCCTCCTGATACTCCTTCCTCGTTAATTCATTTACTGCTTCTAAATTCCATTTTTTAGCCCGCCGCCCTTGCCTTATCTTCTTGAAACGAACATTACATTTCATAACAACTAAATTGTGGTCAGAGTCCGCATCCGCTCCTGGGAAACTGTGCGAATTTATCACACTGTTCCTAAACCTGTGCCTAACCATAATATAATCTAACTGATACCTTTCTGAGTCACCTGGCATTTGCCATGTATACCTACGCCTTTTGTGGTGTCTAAACCATGTGTTAGTGATGACTAACCCCTGTCTCCTGCAGAATTCAATTGCTTTCTCCCCGCGTTCATTCCTCGTGCCTAACCCATAGTCCCCCACCTCACCACCATCTCTTCCTTCGCCTACCGTCGCATTCCAATCCCCCATCACTATCAAATGTTTCCCTGCAGGAACACTCGCGATGATATCCTCTAACTCATCATACATCCTATCGACTTCTTCCTCCTTGTGGTTGCTCGGTGGCATGTATACCTGAATAATGATCAAGTTCGTCGGCTCTGCTTTAATCTCTACGAGTAAAATTCTATCTGTCGCTTGCTCTATGTTGACTACGCTTCTTCCTACCCATTTATTTAAAATTACGGCAACCCCTCGTTGGCTCTCGTCCCCGCCGCTGTATATTACTCTATAATTGTCACTCCAGTAATCCCCGCTATCCTTCCATCTCACCTCGCAGAGGCCTAAAACATCTATGTTACCTCTTTCCATCTCTCGCTTAATATTTTCTAATTTGCCTCTCCTCAACATTGTCCTGACGTTCCAGGTTCCTATTCTAACTACTTTCGTCTTCTTCTGCATCTTCTGTCCTGCTGCTGTTATTTCTCCCCCGCAAGGATTTCGTGGGATGACGACCGCGGAAGCATATATATATATATATATATATATATATATACATTCAAATACGAAGTTCCGCCAAACGGCGCACAAATATTCATTCAAACATAGAAATAGGTATAAGGAAAGGGGATAGGAAAACACATAAAAGGCGAACACAGGACGTGTGGGAAAGGCGGTTTTTGAGCAGATTACGAAAGTAAAAATGTTTCCTTGACCGGAATTTGAACACCGGATCTTCCACTTGCCGGGCGGACGTGCTACCGTTACACCACCGAGGAAACTTAATTTACCTTGAGATCTGCGATGTTTTTAAGACGTCCAAGTGCTCCGAATCATTTGCCAAAGGAAGACTTTTAGGGAGCTGTTCCACCCACCAAAGGAGAAATAGACAATACACACAAGAAGAGGGGAAAGTTGGTTAGAAAGCATATAGTATCATATAGAATAGGAACAGTACGTTTTTATTTTCGTGATCTGCTCAAAAACCGCCTTCCCCACATGTCCTGTGTTTGCCTTTTATGTGTTTTCCTATCCCCTTTCCTTATACCTATTTCTATGTTTGAATGAATATATATATATATATATATATATATATATATATATATATATATATATATATATTAAGAATAGAAGAGGCTCTATTACACTTCCCTGGGGGACGCCCGATGTTACATCTCTTTCCTTTGAGCACAACCCATCGATGACTACTATTTGTTTGCAGTTTCACAAGAAGTCTCTAATCCAATTAATAATTTTCTCATTGATTCCATAGCATCTAAGTTTGTGTAACAATTTTTGGTGTGGGACTTTATCGAAGGCTCTTTTTAAATCTAGGAATACTGCGTCGACTTGTGTGTTATTTTTTCCCGATCTAAGTATGTCGTGAATGAAAAGACCTAATTGTGTTTCGCAAGATCTGCTCTTCCTATATCCATGCTGGTTGTGGCTTAGTATTTTCCTACTATCAAAAAACCTCATTATGTTACTGACAATAATGTGTTCTAATATTTTACAAGAGATCGATGTCAAAGAAATGGGTCGGTAATTGGTTGGTTTATCCCTATCCCCGCCTTTATAAATGGGAGTTATATGGGTACCTTCCAGTCGCGAGGAACTGAGCCATCTTCTATTTATTTTAGGAAAACAATTTCTAAAAACGGGTAAATGTCTTCGGCTAATTCCTTTAATATTCTAGCAGGTATATCTTCTGGACCGGGTGCGTTGTTTGCTTTGATACTATGGATGATAGATGTTCTATTTCATTTTTGGTCAGTGTTATGTCGCTCATGCGTTCCCCGGGTGGGTGTGAAGAATCGTCTGGTGGGCTTGCGTCTTTATTGTAGACGCTCCGGAAAAACTTCTTTATAATGTTTGCTTTTTTCAAGCTGTCTGTAATAATTTCTCCGTTTTCCGTCTTCAAAGAATGTAAAGTTCGACGTTTACCCTGTATTTCCCTAACATAGGACCAGAATGACTTTGGATTTTCCTCCAGATATTCGCTTAGCATTTTAGATTCAAAAGAGCGTAGGGCTGTGCGCATGATACTTTTAGTTTTACTACGACATTCTTTAAGTTTCTGTTTTGATGCATTCACATAAACAAAATCGTCACTTTTTAAACTCTTTTTAAAATTTGACTCTAGCTTTATTTGCCTTCTTAATGCCGATCTTACTTACATATCGCAACATAAGATCCAATCCGAGTATGCCGTCATAGTTAGGGAAATTCCGATCTTTTACCAATGCGTCATGGGGGTATAACTTATCATAAATTACAAAAGGCACTTGGCATTGACCGATAATTTTCAGCGGGTGTCCGGAGGCACTTTTTACAGGTGTGTCATATCGCGAAATTTTGAGGTGGCCAAAGGGGAACTATTTTCGATGTACGTCGAGTTCTACACGTTTCCCGAATTCTTATTCAAGACATGATTACGGCAATTAATAGGAATATGTCCCTTCTGGTTATACACACCCATCGTGTCAAGGGGCAGTCCCTGGAGGCGAGTTTTCTTGCCACAATTAAAACATTTCCGTGTTTTGGCGCGGCGGTTTCTGGCGATGTGTCCAACCTTTTTACATTAAAGCACATGCGGGCATCAATAGTGGGCCTTGGATCGGACGTATTCCAACGCTGCTGTCTGGGCGCTTGGAATGTGGTTTGCGGCATGGCATAGATGTTATTAGTATAACCGCCATCTAGGTGGGTGACTTGGGGTGGGAGACCATAACTTACGGGGCAGTGGTACATTCCAAAATTTTGAGGGGGAGTAACTTGAGATTGATGTGAACGGTAATTACGTGAACTCGGGTTATGTAGATGTAGATGTTTGTCGCGGTGTTGTTAAAATTCTCTGGGTTGTAATGGGAAAAGATATTTGATTGTGGGTGCGGGATTGGTCCCATGTTGTGTAGACTGGAAGGAGGAGTCTCCCGTACAGGATGGGATAGCAAGTTCACGTCCTTAATCATGGATGAATAAATCCTTGCGTTAGCCTCTACAAAACGCGCTAATTATTCGGCTTCTAATATATTTCTAGAATTTCGCACGGATACAAAGCGGCCAATTTCCGCCCTAAGACCTGTCAGAAATTGGGTCAGAAGTCTCTCTTCAATCATTCCCTTTATTGCCTCCGAGTCGGGTTCATGAAATGACGAACGGAGTTTCCTTGAAATCCCCCTTAACCGGGTTGAATAATCGCAAACAGATTCTAAGGGCATTTGCACACATCGAGTGAACAATTTTTCCAGTGAAACTTTGGAAATTTTAGGGGTAAATCGTTCCTTCATATGCCTTGAAAAGTTTTCATATGATTCAACGACATGGCGATTATAGTTAGCAAAGTCGGCGGACGTTCCACTTAGACGTAGGTGGGCCGCACCTAGTGTTTGGGACTCGTTCCAATAGCTGAAATGGCTCACGACTCGAATTCGTTCCAAGAAGGTATGTATTGTGGTGTCGTCTTCCCCACTAAAGCAGGGGATCAATGAAATTTGAGAGTCGAATATATTCGATGGGGGAAATGGGGTGGGGGCGGCTTGTTCTGATCCCAATGTGTCGTCGATAAAATTTACAGGTGTAAAATCCATTACATTTACGGGATGCGGGAGAGTCAGTTCCCAACGAAGGGGAAAGGAGTGGGACGTATTCCTGATCGACAACTCCATGGCTACAAATATAGTATATAACCAATGCTTCATACAATATCAGACCCGCCGCGCTAGGTGGTCAACGCCAGGGAGAGCAGTTCCAGAGGAAGCCCATTTTTTAGGAAGTGGAAAAACGGTCCTCGAATTACTGAAAGAGTGACTCTTAATTTTTATACACCATATTCCTTACTATTATTTTCGCTCTGGTGCTCCTGGACATTGACAGATACCCCGCACCTGACACCAATGTGTCGCGGCGGACATAGGTGGGGGAGGGTCGGGTCGATAATGCATGAAGACAACCTTACTTTAAATACATTTATTGTTTAGAGACATACATCAAGAACGAATTACAACAAAACCATCGAAAAAATGACACTAAACCTAGTGGACACCCACGGGATAAGTCGGGAGCGAAGCCGATCAGTAACCCATGGTCTCGTGCTCGGTCGTGATGGTCACCGGCTGATCGCACTGGGAGCACGCCCGAACCAACGACCCTATCCTACGCAAAGCACAGGACTTCTGGACCCTTAGGCACGAGGCCTTTATATACCGTCTTGTCCGGTACGGGACGCTGTTAATCATTCTCAAGGAGTGACGTCGCCGCGAGCCACACATGGACCATTGCCCTCCGGAGGTTACCGAGGGTCAGGGACTCGCTGCCCGCACTGGCAGGGTCACGTTCCGTTCATGTCCTGTGCGACATCTGGTCACCATCCGTGCAGGACGGGCAGTCGCTCGGGTCCATGTGTTTGCAACATATGGCCTGTAGCCGCGCGGACAGGATAAATCGTGTCGCCTATGTCCTTGCGACACAATATATGCAAACGATACTCATGAAAAATAGATTTGGTGTAATTACAAGCGTCAATACAAAGTATAATACCCCTGCGAAAGAATAAGGAAGGATCTCGAAGTCTGTTTACAGCTGAATAATTTTTTATCTGTTTGGTTTTCTGGGAAAATAGTGATTCATGAAGTGGGCGCTTGAATGATGGGAGAAATGATGCATTAGTTGTAACGGATGTTAGCTCATTCCAATTACGGCATGCTGTGACTTCAAATTACTGGTTGTATGTGGTAATTCTGCGATGAGGGATAAAGAGTTTATGATTGCTCCTATTATTTAGTTTATGTATTCTTTCAAGACCATTGAAGTCATTGGCAAAATACAGAGGGATTTTAAAACGTAGTATTTGGTAGAGTAAGGACAGCATGTGGAGTTTCCTACGAGAATCAAGAAAGAGCCTGTTAAGTTTGTTAAAATATTCTGTCATGTGATCTGTAATTTTCAAATTGTAAATGAAGCGTACGCGTGAGTAAATGCCCTTTGTAGTTTTACCGACAGCTCGTTAGAAAGGTCTTGATACTCACCTATGTCACCATAATCAAAGTGAGGAATGATGAGAGATGAAGCCATCTGCTTTTTTAATGGGATGAGAATAACATACTGATATTTCCTAAGGGAGCGGAGGGATTGATTGACAGTTCTGCAAGTTTTACAAACTTGTGAGGACCATGCGAACGAAATGTCTCCATCTACAGGATGATCCTGTATAAGGAGGACTAGAATTGAAACAACATTGTTAAATGGAATGAATGTGGCTTGAAGAACCAAGTTGAGTAGTTAAAATACAGCGATAGATTTTAGCAGTTTAAGATATCCAATCAGTAAAGCTTGTGTTTGTGTTAACATGGAGAGAAGAGTACGGTTTAGGAATCAGAAATTATCACAAAGAGAAGTAATCAATTCCAGCAGGAGAAGGAACTCGATAATAACTATCACCAGCCTCAAATATAATCACAGTCCTAGACACACACAGAAGAAGCCGAGAGAAGCAGTTAGATACCAGTTAGATTATATCATGGTCCAACATAAATTTAGAACCACGCCATCAACTCACGCAGCACCGCAGGGACAGACTCGGGACGCATTTGAAATGGTCATGCACTTTGACCAATGCGCTTTGAAAATCAAGAGGACGGGGAAGAGTGACCAAAAGAAATCTTTTTTCAAAATCTTTTTTGCGAAAGTTTCTAAATCTGCTTTATGATAATTATAAATTTGTCTTTTTGGCTTAACATTCTTTTTTATTTCTACATTCAAGTTGATAATAACTGATTTATGGTCACTCATACCCTCGTCAGTTGATACACTACTAATGCGTTCTGGTGTGTATGTAAGAAATAAGTCCAACATGTTCTTTCCACGGGTGGGAGTGCGTACTGCTTGATGGAGCGAGTTTCTTTGAACCAATTTTAGTAAGACACGGGCCCGAGATTTAACGCTATTGCTGTCCCAGTCGATACCAGAGAGGTTAAAGTCACCACCAATTATATTGATGCATTTATTATTATTGCGTGTAAATTCATTTATTTGTTCATTGAGGGTATTAAGTATCTGAAAATCTGAGTCTGGAGGTCTATGGAAAGAGCATACATTAATGTTGTATTGATTGGATCGCAGTATGGTGCACCAAACACTTTCTGTGTTAATTTTTTCAAAGACAAGTTGTCTGCTTTCAAGATTACTTTTCACAGTTACGAAAACTCCTCCTCCGGGTCTTGTACCTCTATCATGTCGGTAAACTGTGAAGTTTATTGGGAAAATTTCTTGGTCATTGATGTCATTACAAAGCCAACTCTCTGTGCTTAATATTATATCAGCTTACTATATCAGTTATGTTACTAAGGTCAGCAATAATTTGTTGCATAGTAAGAGGAAGGCTATTGATTGTGATACTTAGACATATCTGTAGGTGTTCTTCATGCAGGTGATATTTAGAATATTGAAGAGATGAAGAAAGGTCATTAATGTACAACGGGAATAGTAATGGTCCGAGGATTGAGCCCTGTGGATCACCGTGCGATATCGAGCCATGAGGAGTATTGGCTTTCAATGTAATGAGAAAGTTGAAGAGATCTGTCATTTTCTCTAGTTAGACCTCATTTGGAATACGCCGCAAGTAATCAGGATCCCGGAGAGAAAGTGTAGCTAAAAGAATTAGATAAAGTTCAGATAAAATCCGTCAGATTCGTTTAAAATTGTTCCGATAAGAGGACGAGTGTGACATGCTTTTTGGTGTAAATAGGCTGGGAGTCACTTGAGATTCGGAGAGAACGAGCAAGACTTGGACTTTTAGCTAGGTTCATCGAGAAACCGAGTTTAAGGGTAACAATAAAGGAATTAGCTTGGCCCCGCACTATTTAGTAACTGGATAAAATAACACTTCTCTTTCTCATGACATTTCCCCAACACCCGTTTAAAGCAACCGGGTTTCTTTAAAGTGGATCCGCATATTGTCCTGATATGTGCTCCCGATGAAAGACGTTGTGCTACAACTACCCCCAAATATTTAACTTGATCCGCCGTAGTTAGCGCTGTACCCACTATTTCATAATTTATGCTATGCTCGTCACTTCCTTTGTTCCAAATTCAAAACTGCACCTTTGCCTATGTTAAGTACTAATCCCCATTCCTTGCACCAAACCGATTTGGTGGCTTAGTCTTTAGAGAGTAGGTCGCAATCTGCTGGGATCCTTATTTCCTCGTATACCACCGTGTCGTCCGCAAATATTCATAGATTGTTACTAATGTGTGTGCTTAAGTCGTCGAAGTATATTAAGAATAGAAGCGGCCCTATTACACTTCCTTGGGGGACGCCCAATGTTACATCCCTATCCGTTTAGCACAACCCACTGATTACTATTGTTTGTTTGCGATTTGACAATAAGTCTCTAATGCAATTTATTATTTTCTCATTGACACTATAGCATTTAAGTTTGTGTAACAATTTTTTGTGTAAGACCTTATCGAAGGAGTTCTTACAATCCAGAAATACTGCACCAATTTGTATTTTATTTTCTCCCGATCTATGTATATTGTGAATGAAAAGAACTAATTGTGTTTCTCAAGATCTGCTATTCTTAAATCCGTGCTGATTGTTGCTTGGTGTATCCCTACGATCGAGAAATCTCATAACGTTACTGACAATTAAGTGTGCTGATATTTTACAAGAGATCGATGTATCCTTATCACCGCTTCTATAAATGGGAGTATATATGACCTTGCTTCCAGTCGGGATGTACTGAGCTTCCTTCTGTCGATTTAAGAAAAACTTTCAAAACACGAGGGAATATTTTCAGCTAATTCCTACAATATGTTCATTATACACTGGATCCATGCGAAATCGAGGAAATTAATTTAGATTACGAGTTTATTTCTTGTATTCTATTAATTTCATATTTTTATTTTCCCATTTAGGTGAGTAACTTGTCTTCTGGAAGACTGAATCTCAGCAATGCCTGGTCTACTAACTGCATCTACGCAAGCACCCCGCGATCCTTTAAAAAGGTGTGTAGCAGGGGGTGCAAGCAGCAGATGGGAAGGGTAATTGATAAGGGAAGATGCGTAAAAGGGGAAAGTATTCAGTAAAAAAGCTGAAATAACGAGTGATATAAGCATTTCCAAGAAGGCCGTGAAGACCTTGAAGATGACGAACGCCCTGGACGCCCCAGCACATAACAATCGATGAAAACGTGGAAAAAGTGAAAGAAATGGTTATGAACGATCGCCGAATCATAATTAGAGAGGTCGCTGATGATGTTGGCATATCGATTTGATCATGGCATGACATTTTTTCCAATTTTTTGGGTATGAAACGCGTGGCAGCAAAATTAGTTCCAAAATGGCTTTTGCACCACGCTAATGCACCAGCTCACACTTCATTGTTTGTTCGTGAATTTTTAGCCAAAAAAATACTGTAACGATTCCCCAGCCTCCATATTCGCCAGATATGGCTCCGTGTGACTTTTTCCTATTTCCAAAAATTAATAGAACCTTGAAGGGCCGTCGTTTTACAGCCGTAGATGACATTAAAAGCGCATCGCTGAGAGAACTAAAGGCTATCTCTAAGATCAAGTTTGAGAAGTGTTTCGGGGATTGGAAGAAGCGCTGGCACAAGTGCATAATCTCCAATGGGGACTACTTTGAAGGTGACAACATCAATGTATAACAATAAATTAATATTATTGTCCGAAAAATTAAAATTCCCGTTAATTTTTGAAAACACCTCGTACATCATTTTAAAGATTGATCAATTATCTATTTTTATACAAAATTGCCATTTCGCTGGGACGCTCTGTCTAGGCAGCCGTTGAGAATGGAGCTCTCGTTGCATTTTTCCGCCAAGTGTGAAGCTCGCGCAGTCATTCCGTTTTTGAATGCATGAGGGGTTGAACCGCTCAAAAGTCATCGCCAATTGATGGAAGTGTGTGGACAATCGTGCATGGATGTCAAAAACGTTCCCAAGTGGTGTAGAGAGTTTACATCCGGTCGTGCTGAAATTCATGAGGAACAAAGGAGCGGGAGACCGTCAATTTCTGACGAACTGTCACGAAGGTTGAGGAATCCATGCGTAATGATCGGCGGATCACGCTGGACAAACTCTGCATTTTGGTTTCTGATTTTTCTCGAAGCACCATCCACAGGATTTTAACGGAAAATTTGCAATATCGGAAGGTGTGTGTAAGATGGGTGCCGCGAGTTCTGACTGTAGACCACAAACGGCAACGCCTTGATTCTTTATTTGAATTTCACGTGACTTTGGTTGGGACATTGTCAACCACCCACCCTATAGTCCGGACTTTCACCTGTTCCCTAAGTTGAAAGAACATTTGGTCGGAAGGCGATTCAGCTCCGACGAAGAGGCGAAAGATGAAGTTCAACGCTTCCTCAAGGACATGGCGGCGAGCTGGCACGACATGGGCGTACCAAAACAGTCACAGCGTTTACAAAAATGCATCGACCGAAATAGTGATAATGTAGAAAAATAGATATTTGATCAAACTTCAAAATTATGTATATATCATAGAAAATAAATGTTTTTTTCTGTTTCTTAAAAATATGAGAGCTTATTTTTGGGATAACCCTCATCGTTCTTCGTTATAAGAAGAAAATGAAATAAAAATGAAACACAGCCATTTATGCTACTGACGTCCACCATTACAAGACTAGCAAGGAGGGGAAATTTTACTAATTCACGGACATGCAACTCATGGTCCCCGCCCCTAAAATCACGGGTGGGGAATGTGACACACCGCTGTTGGCAGCGGACGACGTGAGACTCCCCCCAACAGGGAGAGAGGTATGAGGGATGGAAGGAGAAGCTAGAAAACCACGCAAAAGGGTAGGCAATATTGTTCTTAATGAGTATGGGGTGAATGTTTCGTGTGCAATACTCATTGGCGTTTCTAGCTGTAGATGTTGATTTCGGTCTCAAACAAGAAATATTTTATTGGAAAGGTTCAAACGAAAGGAAATATTTTACTGCAAAGGCTTCACTGTAAACTAAAGATGACTATGTAAGACGTTGTATGAGGTAATAATTAGCTTATTCACTTTGACAACTTGTTACTTGAAATTGCTGGAAGCGTGGAGGTGATGGCATGCAAGACAAGGGCCCTGTGGCAAGGGCGACCGATTCCCTCGGCGTGTGCGGGGAGGGCCGCTCGCCCTGATGGCGGAAGAAATTCTGGCGCCGGGTGCGCGTGGCCGCTCGGCCGGCCCTGATTGCTACAGCCATTGTGTTCGAGGTCACCACTGAGGGGAGGCTATACTCCTGTGCCCTTAGTTTACGCTCGGATGTTTCATTTTCAAATCGATGCTATTCTTATGCCGATGACGTTTCTCGTTCATGTTAAATCCTTCTTACCATCTCGACGATTGAACGTTTCTCAGTTTTCATGGGAATGCGAGCGCCGATCTACTTAATGTGACTTAATGTCATCGTTCCTTTCAGTGGACTGAAACAAGGGATAGATTAGTTCGTTGAATGCCTCCAAAAATCTTATTTTAAATATCTGATCGCGGTTGAATTTAAGAGGAGAATTCTTAGTGGTTGGCTTTTGGACTTTTTCCGTGCGTACGAAAATAGGCATTTGAATGTTTTCTGAAATCGAAAGTGATTTAAACGCAAAATGAGATTTGATTTAAATATCTAATTAATTTTACAGAGGCAAAGAAGGTTTAATTCGACACTCATCACAGCGGAAAAAAGTGTACCTCGTGAATTTTTAATGAAAGTTTAATTGTCATTTAAAAAACTAGGTTAATGTTTTTTACCCTTGTAGTGATAACTATATCTACATTTTTGTTTTATTTCACTGGGTCTTCTTTAAAATAAAGACTTGAAACGGTTAGTGTCTCTTTATCTCTGTGAACTAAAACGCCATCCATCCCATAAAGTCATTTGTATACGAGGGTGGTCTGAAAAGTTTCTGACCTAACACAGATACAAGACATTTTTTCTGAATTTTTTTTAATTTTTCAACATAGTCTTCTTGTAACTCTCCACACTTCTCCCAGCGATGCTCCCATCTCTGTAACCCATCCAAATAGTACTCGGCATTTTTCTCTGCAAAATATTTGTTCACGAAGGTGATTGCCTCTTCATTTGACGAAAGTCTCTGTCCTCCGAGCGCAATTTTTAGATGAGGGAACAGAAAGAAGTCGCTTGAAGCTAGATCTGGTGAGTAAAGCAATAAGTAAAGTAAGCAATTCAAACCGTAATTCGTGGATTTTCGCCATGGCAACCGCTGAGGTTTGAGAGAGGATTTTCTTTTCAGCAAATGTGGCCGTTATTCCGCAAGTTCTGCCTTAATCTTGTTAAGTAATGATGCGTAATATGCTCCTGGAATGGATTTTCCTTTTTGAAGATAATCGATCAAAATAGCTCCATGATTATCCCAAAAAACAGTCGCCATTACTTCCCCAGTCGAAAAAATAGATTTTGCTTTTTTTGGTGCCGGTTCCCCCTTTGCAGTCCACTGTTTGGACTGTATTTTTGTTTCGGGCGTATAATGGTGTATCCAAGTTTCATTTACAGGGATTAATCAGCGCCTAAACTGCCCCAACAGTGCGTTGGAAATGTTCATTTGAACACGTACTTGGTCTAACGTGAGCAAACGCGGCACCCAACGTGCAGACAGCTTTCTCATCCCTAAATGTTGATTTAATATGCGTCAAACACGTTTTTTTGTATTTTCATAACTTCTGCTATCTCTCTCTTTAGTTTGGCGTTCGTCTAGCACCATTTGGTGAACTTTGGCGATGTTTTCGTCGGTAGTTGCAGTTTTTGGACGTCCCGAACGTTCATCGTCTCCCAAGCTCTTATGGCCACGTTTAAATTCAGCGGCCCAAAATTTCACTGTGGTAAATTATGGTGCATAGTTCTGATACACAGAATCCAACTCATCTTTGATTTGCGTAGGCGTATTGCCTTTCAAAAACAAATATTTAATGACAGCTCGATACTCGATTTTGTCCATTTTCACAAAAACACTCACATGAACTCACTCAAACGACTGTTACATAACAACTTTACGTCCAAAATGGCTGAAACTTTGGGGAATAATTGCCAACAAATGAGCAACAAAATTCATTAGCTTTTATTTAGGAGTGCTACCATCTTCACGTTGAGGTCGGAAACTATTCAGACCACCGCCGTACATACATTTACGAAGCCGTGACGGCAGCTAAAATATTTATTTATTAATTTAAAATTTATTTTAGTACCTAACACTTTAACCCACCACTAAGGTGTGTGGCAAGGGGTGAATGCACATCGGACTAATTTGACCCGAATATGACCCTACCGCAGTCGGATACTGGTATTCTGATCCCTCATCGTCCGTGGAAAAATGACAACTTAAATTTATCTGTTCTACTTATAATCTCTCTAATTTTATTGATATTATCTCTCCTACCGTAGTTCAATGGCAGTTATAATACAGTGCTAATACATTTCAACATCACTGCTAAAGAGACGTCCTTCCAATTTAATATAAACTACATAAAATATCAATATAACACACATTATAGGCACATTTTCTTGCTATAATTGCGAACGATAGATACACTGGATCTTAGGGGTTTATTTGAATGGATTTTATAACACTTTAGGACGTGAAGTAAGAATTAAATTAGATTTAAGAAAAGAAAGTTAACTCATATACATTCATTTTTTTAGTCGAAGGAAAAGTTTAGAATACAATTAAGTATTTTAGATTTCACGATTTCGATAACTGAACAAAATTAAGTGATCCAGTGTTAGTCTGATACATACCTTTTACCTTTGCCTTAGTGGCAAGTGGCCTCCTCACAGATGATTATTTATTTGAGGACGAATTAACATGTGTCTATGAGCTAATGAACATGATGCTGCCTTCAACAGTTTCAAGGAGGAACTAGCTGATGAACTATTCGTTCAACTCTGCAGCAGACTAACTGAAATCCATTCCACTGACCTTCCAGCTCGCTCTTAGTAATTCAGTGAAGTGAGTATCGCCTTCAGGAGAACCATATGCTACAATATTAGTGGAGACGTGATTCTTTCTTAGAATCCGTCAGCAAAATAGTATTTAACGGCATAAATACTCATCAACGTGCGCCACTACTTCGTTATCGTCCTCCACTCCCTAATCCGATTTCTTCTTCCCTGATTGCTTCCGCTCTTGTGCCCTTCCTTGCTCTTGTTTGTCACCCTTTGCCCTTATCGTGTCAAGAAAAGCGTTCCCTTATCTGGCCCACCCGCCCTCCTCTTCTGAATAGAAAGGTACTCCACATTGCCTTGATCTCCATTGCTCTCGCTAATGATTCACAGGCGTAGGAGAGTATTGAAATATTATCGGGTAGAGTGAACACGTGATAAGGGCAACTAGATTTTTTTGTGGCGGGAGGAGTGAATCTTTTTCGGCAGATTTTAATAACCATGCACTCATACGAACGACGAATTTCTGGAATGATATGTTATATTTTGTAGCTTTCAATCCCCCAGAAGCCCCTCCCACGTCGTCATTTCGACTTGGCATTCTCGGTGCCCTCGTTCTTCTGGGTCTCCCGATGCGCGTCAATCCACCACGGTCATTGTTTGCCAGTTTTACTACCATCCCTCCTCCGGTGGTGCCATCCGTGTTTTCGAGCCCAAATGTGGTTTACAACGTGCAAGCCTTGGCATAATTAATACTGGCAAATGGCCCTCGCGGAACAGTCTCGTAAGGTTTGATCACGACGATAGCATGAACCACAGCTTGCAATGCGACTGACTTTTCGAGTCACCAAAAGAGGGGTAAGTATTCATGCAAAAACCATTGAATTCACTTACTTACACACCGACGCAGCCAAAGTAACTTGGACACATTTAAATACGTATACTATTTACTAAGAAAACCACAAGCACCCACGCATACACATTATGCCTACGCAGCGTTTAATCTTGTCCTCGCTTGTAAATCGAATGTCTTTAATATTCCTATAACGACTTTGATTTCTTACTATTATGATTCTTGATTGTCCGGGGGAAGGCCTTTTGTACATATTATCATGGGACATATATTTTACTTCAAGGTCACTAAGAGACGTTCGCACATTGAGCGATATCACGCAGAATGGACCAACTCGCATACTTCCCTCGAGTCTCAGCGCAGCGGCAATGAATTCGTGCTGTGCTCGTGACCTCTCGCAATCCCTCCCACCTCCTTCACTCGCGACCCCCTGGCAGCCGCCCGGGTCAGCAAACTGCCTCGCACCATCCCCCGTCCCATCGTCCCCCGCTTCCGCAATTTATTTCGACCGTCGACCGAAATTGTGGCGGCCGCTTACGTTGAACGTTACGCAAAAATTTGACCGCAGACCGTGGCTCGCGTCGCCGGCGCCACTGTCGCGCGACCGGACAGATGACAATCGGGAAGGGGGAAAGGTGGGAGGGGGCCGTGGGATGAAGTCATCCCGGGGATATTCATTCCGTCGCCGCCTCCATTGTCGTCGTCCCCCGCCCCAACTTCCCCCGCAATGAAAAAATTAGGGTTTGGGACGCCAATGGTAATCAGGGGCGACCCCCGAATGTAAGGGGGTGGGGAAGGGCATGGCACGAACCTTTATTACTAGGGAATTTTTATTTGAGAGAAAATGCATAAAAAAATAACTGCATAAATGGGCACGAGGGAATAAAAGCCGGCGGCTGAATAAAAAAGGAGGGAGCGGAGGTTGAAGGGAAAGGGGGGGTGCGAGATGGCTTCGCGTCAATTCATCAACTTTCCACGGAGCGCGGGCCGTTTTTCATTCGTCCACTCGAGAGGGGCGTGCCTTTGGAAAGAATAGAAAAATGCGATTAAAAGTAGACAAGTTTCCATTTTTTCCACGGAGGGGGGGGCGCTGGGGGTTATTAGCGGCGTCGCCTGCGTCGCTGTTGTCATTAAGGAATGATTTTTTAGAAAAGGGAGAAGGACATAAAAAGGTGCCACGCCGGGTTTTCTGAGGGCCTCCCCCCGTGGATGCGAACCGCAAGCGCTTGCTGCTGCGCGCACGTGACCGCCCTTCTTTGGTTTCTCCCTCGGTAACACTCCCCCCCCCCCCAGTGTCCTGGGGGTGTGGCGGAAGGCACTCCTCTCCCGTCCACCCCGGCCGAAAATGCGGACGGGCGGACGTCTCCCTCTCTGTACCCCGACTATCTAGGCGTGATGCCAGGATTCACTTCCGCATCCAACGCCCATTTAATCGCTTAATCCCTTAAAACAAAATACTTTGTATTTCTAAATGTGAAGCCACAGGTTTCGTGCTATGCTGTGCAGGTCTTGCCGCGCGAAAGAAGAATAATATATTTTTAATAGCCATTATCATGACGGAAGTGATTCGTAATATTTGGTTCAATGCGGGTGTGACCAATGGCGAAAGAAATTTTTTCGGGTGGAATGTAGGACTCTTCCTAAAGACAGTTATATTTGCAATTCATTCATTTGTGGAAAGAAACGAAACTCGGCCTTTTCAGATTTCCTTCGGAAATAGTTTGCTTCCCTCTGCGCATATGCGGTGTCATTTGTATGGCAAATGTAATGTGATGCACTCGATCTGGCCTCCCTCCACGGGAAATGGAATCCAATGGAAGATATGTGCCCGTCATGGCGTCAAATAAAGACGCCTACTGAATTGGGAACACCGAAATGGAATGTGAAGATTCAAATACATACCTGGGCGTTACTCTCACTCACGATCTCTCCTGGGTTAAACACATATACGGAGAATATGTGGAAAAGCTAACGAAAAATAGGATTCATTAGAAGAGTGCTGGGTAAATGTGTTGAAAATGATCAAAGAGAAATGTTATCAGTCATTGGTTAGGCCTCATTTAGAAAATGCTGCTAGTATGAAGGGGATACTCAAGATGTCGGATCGCTTACAGCGTATGGGAGCTAGATTTGTAAAACGTTGTTATGATAATCTGAGTAGCGTATCCAAAATATTAGAGCAGCTAGACTGGTAATAACTAGTTATTTGTTAGCGAAAGTTAGATTACTGATTAAATCTCTTGCACAATTAGTTTGCATTTTTGCATGACTACCTCTGTTAAGGCAATCAATACTGAGTGTCCAACGAAGGAATCCATCGTGTGTGTGGGAGAGGTCACAGAGCATGAGGCAGGCAGGTTTTAAATTGAACAATGTTATACTTTCTTGTGCATAATTCACGCTGGGAGAAGCAAACCTGATGGAACATGTGACAGATACAGAAAAAAAGGCAATCCATGGATGTCCAGAATGAAACTCAGAGGGAGCGCGAGGAGGAAATCAGTTTGTCTCCAGGAAGATCAAATGCACGCGCTAAGCTATTTAGGCTCTTGTTTTAAGAATACAGAAATTTACAGAAAGTCAATGAAAGCACGTCTGAGACCCCTGGCACCTTCTCTTCAATGCCCCCTTCTCACGTGACCGATGGGATCTTCGCTGGACGTCATGGTGCTCCCCCCTGATGCGCACGGCTCCTCTAAATGGCGCGAATGTGCACGAGTTGTGACGTCATCGCGGTGTTCTCCTTTATTGTAGAAATTAAATTGTGCTCTGGTGTTGGATTGAATTTAAAATTTGAATCGTGGCCGCGCGATAGCTGTTCTGTGCACCCGTGCTACCGAAATCGGTCGAATTAAACAGGAACTGTGAGAAAGGAAAGACACGGGCTGATATCTGCATGCATCTTCGACGAAGAAGGGTGGAGTGGGGAGGGGTGGCGGAGAATCAATCGGTAATTGCCGAAATTGCGCGGAACATGTATGTAAACCCAAATGTAAGAGACCTCCCATTACATGGACATCATTTTCCAAATCCACCTCATGGAAGTCAAAGGACGTTGGTTTGTTACGTTGGAATGATGGCGGATAATTCAGTCAAAAGAGAGGAATGGCTAATTGCTCAACGGAGACACATTTGACAGGTATTCCTCAATTCCATCTTTTTCTTTTTATACTAAGTTTGGCGCGTTGAATCACGTACACAATTCAACTTCCCTTTCCTTACTTCATCCTTCCTTCCCTCTCCTCTAAAATCACCTTCGACTACTTGTCATTCCCTTTTCATAAATGTACATATATAGTACATACAGGGTCGGACCCAAAAGTGGTAGGACTGATTTTTTTACAAGAATTTTATTGATGATATACTTACATCGACTTAATAATCTTCAAAGTATGCTCTTTGAGCTGCTACACACTTAGTATAATGTTGCTCCCATTCCCCGTACGCCCCCTGGAAATTTTCTTTGGGGATGCCGTTGATGACCCTCGTCGAAGCCTCTTGAACGGCCTTTATCGAGTCAAAACGTCGTCCCTTGACTGTCTTTTCATCAGGGGAAGAAGAAGTCCGGTGGTGCCAGATCGGGAGAATAGGGCCTGACCGATTTTACGAATTCCCCTCCGACATTCATTCCTACCTCCAGTTCTTCCCATGCCGCTTTAATCATTTACTCCACATATACAGGGTTTTCCGGAAAATAAGTGTACTGAGCTCAGGGGGGGGAGAGAGAGTGAGAGAAAAAAAAATTTATTACACTTTTACAAATCTTAAGCTAATATTCCTCAAAATAGGACCCTTGTGAGTCGATACACTTGTTCCAGCGGCGTTCCCATTCCTGGAACGCTCCCGCGAAGGCATCATCGGGAACCTCTCGAAGACACGTCGTCACGGCCTCGTTGACGGCGTCCAAAGTCCCGTATCGCGTTCCTTTCAAACTCCTCTTTATCTTCGGGAACAGAAAGAAGTCCGGTGGTGCCAAGTCCGGGCTGTAGGGCGGGTGCGGCAGCGTTGCCACGCCGTGCTTGGCCAAGAAGTCCGACACGACAAGCGCGGTGTGAGACGGCGCATTGCCGTGATGCAGCCCCCAGATATTTTTGATCGCTGGCCGGACGCGGGCGACTCGTTTTCGAAGCCTGTCGAGCACTTGGACGTAAAATGCAGCATTTACAGTTTGTCGTTCAGGTACAAATTCGTAGTGGACGACTCCCCTTTTGTCAAAAAAGACAATGAGCATCATAAACTTATTTTCCGAACGAACCCTGTACATATCCCTTGTCCTTGTATCTATTTTCATGTGAATGAATATATATATATATATATATATATATATATATATATAAACCATAAACACAGTAATCAACCCGAAGGTCGGTTTAGTAGGTGATGGTAGAGCTCACCCGTGTACCAACCCCACGGCGTGTGAATATTCACACATCAGGGTAGGGGGGCCAGTTCCTTTCCCTGGGCCGGTTATGGTTTCCCAGGAAGATCTGGTACCCGAAAAATCAACTAGCTTGGGTGGAGCTGCAGGTGCCCAAAGTGCCTTGCCCGGGAATCGAACCCGGGACCCTCCGGTCAGTAGTCCAACGCTCTACCCACTCTAGCCCACCGTTGCAGGTTTCACATGGGTGAAAGCAATTTTTCCTCAATGTAAAACTTAACAAAAGAGAAGGTATATTTTAAGCGATAAAACATCTTTTTTACATTATCCCAATGCTAAACGTTATTTGGCAAAGAATGCTCTTTTCACGGCTCTCTGCTGTAATCGACGCCTTTTGAGCGAACCAAGATGGATGGTGGTCGTCCTTACACCCCACACTCACGGCGAGCACCAACATTACGCCACTTGGATTTTCTCGCGGATGGCGCCTCGGGTCAAAGTAGGCCTCGGTCCATCCTGGAGTCCGGCAAGAGAGGAGGGGCCCCCCTCTCCTTTGGGGCGCGTTTTTTTCGAAGCGCGTACGAATTTGCGGGATGTCTGTGATTTAATGTCCACGGGGCACTCCATGGGGGAGGGGGCGGCCCTCATGGTCATCATCGTCGTCCAATGTTTTGTTTGCCCTGACAACTCGCCGACGATCATTCATGGCTGCGCGGAGTGGGGTTGGGCGAGGGGCGGTGCTGCGGTTGTTTGCAGTCCTGCATCTGCGTGGTCAAGTGTAGTGGCGGCGTTTGCGGGGTTGATCTTTCCCAGCCCGCCGCTCCGAAAAACAAACCCTCATTCCATCTGCCCCCCTTCCCCTAGACCCGTCCGGTGCCTTCCGCCCCCAGGACACTCCCTCCGGCCAGAGGACTCCCCTAGTCCACCCGACACAAATATTACTTTTCGCCGCCACCTGCCTCCACGCGGAGGGTTGTTCGTTGCGTGCGTGTTCGGGAGGGTGTCGCGGGGGGGGGAGGAGGGGCACGTCAGCCAAGCCGCATACTCGGAATGCTAATCGGACGAATATCTTGAGGGAATTGACCAAGCGTCATGTCGATCTACGACAAGGTGGGGCTACGGCTTCCGTACCTCCTCCATCCCTAGCTGCGGTTACGAAATGCAGGAGCGGAAAGGTGTACTCCTTCGCGGCCCAGACGTGGGCTCTTTTCGGGTTTGGGTTTGTTGCATCGGCCTGACGCTCCCCTTCGGAGACCCTGGGGGAAGGGCCCCCGTCCCGGTCATGTATTAATGCGCCCATGTGTCGGGATATTGAGTCCATCTCTTCTGTTTACGTAACTCCAATTCGTCACCTACCTTCCTATGGCTTTTTATTTTGTTGACGTATTAAAATCATTCGCGCACATCACTTGTGAATTGTCGCTTTCACCGAATTTCCATCCGTATCTGTGACAATGTACATACGGTATTTCGCCACAACATCTTGTTTCTTCTGTAAAGCCAAAATTTCGCAGCGTGAGAGGGAATCCTAGGTAGCTTAACTGGCGAAAGAACTCGGCGGACATGGAGGGATCGCGGTTCGAATCCTGGTCGGGGCGATTGATTTTTTATTCTCTGAAATTGTTGCACTGTAATTCCATTTCTTTCGTAAGTTTGACATCCTGCGTCTTCTGTGGCTCGCGGCCGTAATTCGAATTGATTGTTAAATATTTGGGTGTTATAAATTGACTGACTGAAATTGATGGAATGATAACCAACATTTGGAATGTGAGCATATGCACTTTGCACCCAACGACCGCACCGGCGTATTTGTGCGTGAAACAGCGAGTCATGTAAATTTCAGGTGTTTGGCACCAATTTCATATTTCTCCCAGGAATTTTCCCTTTCAGTAGATATTTTATCTCCTATGAGGCTTAAGTATCTATTTCCATTCATTTTATTCATTCTTGTGGGGGAAATATTGACAAGGCCTTATACATATATGAGTGGTTTTCAGGAAACAAGGTTGGGAATTAATGTTCGTGTTCTCTGTTGTTCATGCACTGATTTACATGGTTTCGATTTCATGACATCTCAAATCCAATGAATATCACAAAAGTTAATAAATATAATCAGTCAGAAAAAAATACACTTAAAGGAAACATCCAA
The DNA here is from genome assembly GCA_037158775.1 of Hetaerina titia. Taxonomy (NCBI): domain Eukaryota; kingdom Metazoa; phylum Arthropoda; class Insecta; order Odonata; family Calopterygidae; genus Hetaerina; species Hetaerina titia. The sequence goes on from CM073769.1 coordinate 146,634,852, forward strand.
ACACCAATCTCCAACACATAACAAAGAAAATCCCCATTTAATTAACGTCAGTTTCCCAAATCCACAAGAAAAAAATCAAAACTAAGCTGACACATACAATTTACACAACACATCAATCAAATTATTCTATAAATTGTTTACATCTTTTCTAAAAGTATTCACACTGTTTGGAAAGGGCTCGAATGGTTTTGCAGGTAAACTGTCCCAATCAATAATTGTTTTATTAAGGAAAGAAGTTTTCTTTAATCGTTCTTTGTGCCCGGCATTTTACCATGAATTTGTGATAATTTTTTCCTAAAAAAATTTGGATTTCCCGCCTCTTTTCTCAGTTCTGCCAAGTTCTCTCTCCCTTCAGAATGCCTGACATTCCACGAAGTCTGCTTATTTTTCTTCTACTTTGTAAAGGTTCCCAGCGTTTCTTAACATTTCAGTCACACTCTTCATCCTCCAATGCTTCCCCAGGGCATATCTGGCGGCCTTTCTTTGGACCTTCTCCATATGTTTAATATGCCCTTCTTCGTGCGGATCATAAAAAAGTGATGAGTACTCTAAAGTTAATCTTAAAATTATACGACGTGAGTTATCACACCATTTGTACTTCTCTCTCCGCATACAGTAATTACCTGTTTAACTCGAAGCGATCGTAACTTCAATGTTTTCTCGTTTGAAGTGTCCAGGCAGTGGCGGGCGGCAAATTGTTTCAAGCCTTCCGCATTTCTCGTCGTGCCCCACGCACTGGACATCATATTGAGAGGTCTCTCTCTATCAGAGGTTAAAGGTCGGGCTCGCCGTAGTTCCCCTCTCACTCCGAAATGCTTCATTCATTCTGCGTCCACATCTCTTCATTGTCTTAATTTGGAAACCATGCTTCACAATCAAGGAGTGTTGTACTCCACGTGTATTCACGGTTGATTGATTTTCGCGTACCGTCTTTACGTAGCACGCCTTGGGTCAATTTATACCGTACGTCTTTTGCTCACAAAATTCTTCCCCTAAAGTCGTCATTTCGACGTCCCTGGTTCTTTGAAAATAGTGTTGCCCAAAATAAGTGAAAGCGACTCCACTTCACGCTCTCCTGCTTTTAACGTTTAAAGGCTAAGTCCCTTGATATTTTAAATTTCAACGGTTTCGTTTTGTTAACCTTTAGTTCTTTTTCTCCTCTCGAGCAAGCAAACGCACTTTAGAATCTGATTGAGTTTTTAATGTTCTCTACTGCTTATGCCTGGCCGTTAAATGCAAATGCCGTGCAGTGCTCCCGAGGTCATTTGGATCAGGCCGCCGTTCCAATTCCTTCGGTGCAATGGAAGTGCGCATGAACTAAGACCGACGATAGAAAACAAAAGGCTCTCGCTATCCCCTTATGTTTCTTTAATTACGACAGTGATTAGATTGCGAAAACATTCTCGCGGACGACTGTCAGCCAAAATGCGATGTTCGTCGCTTTGATTCTTTTAAATGTAACTGCTCTGTAAAAGCCCAGATAGCAACCCCGAAGCCCCCTCCCCAACGACATAGCCTCCGTCCCAAACAATATCTCCTCCCCCCTGCACCCCAAATCCACAATGACAGCGGTTTAGGGAGACTGCGAGGGTGGGTGGGTGGTGGGGCCGGGCGAGAGCAGCCATTACGAATTCCACGGACCATCTCCCCCCACCCCCTCCATTCCATTCCCCAGCGACACCTCCAGCAAAATGGAGATGTATTCGGATTGCGCGCGCGGATGTTTACGGGGGCGTCATTTGGGAGGGGGCGGAATTCCTACACCACACGCACAATGGGAGACGTATACACACACACGCACACAATCACGCACACATATATACAGTCCAAAAACATGACGGGACACCTGCTCTTCCGCCCCCCCCTCCTCCCAGCCTCGCCCCCCCAACCCCCTCCTCACCGTTTCGCCAGGAGAGAAGGCAGTCGCCCCTAGGATTGCTTTCCGCACCCTGTGAGGGGTCCCGCCCCGTCATCCCCCCGTGGCACGTCGACGACGTCTTTCGGTGGCTGCTCACTTCCACTAAAACCCCTGCACCCCCTCTCCCCCTGCCCCTGCGGATTTCACGAAAACGGTTGTTCTCATGCTCCCGATTGCATCTCTGGAGAACAATCTTCGGGTGCGCCCTCCCCCGCGGGTGGCCCGCGGGGGAGGGGGCGGTTCCTCGCCTCCACCCCCTCACGCCCAGACCACCACTCCCTCCCCCCTGCCCCCCCTTCCATCGCTTCCCCATTTGGGCGCTGTCTTTCCGAGCGGAGTATGATGCACTCACGTCGGCGACCGACCGTCTAAATGGTGGGACGACTGTGGCACCATGCTTATTATGCGTGTCAGCCTGGGCAACGGGAAGAGTTACTCACCTATTCACTCGTAATTACGTTAATTTTTGGTGTCAAGTTGATTCATTTCATAATTAGTGGTAGGTGCATTGCACGGTCGATGGGTGCCTGAAACCTTTGGATCATATCCATTGATTGCGAATACCTCCCTGGTGGGTGGTTACAAATATGTTGAAACACTCCAAATGTGTTAAGATATGTGAAAAAAAATACAATTCTGGTATTGAATTTGGGACATTTTGCCTGTCATGGTTTCATAAAGGAACACCGTGTATTGACTTTAAAATTGAAAATACAACACGTTAATGAAATAATGTGGAAATAAGAATGATTATAATCAAAATTTGGAAGTAAAAAGGCAAATACGAGGGTGAGAATGAAATGCGCAGGATGGTGGTCCATGGCCTGCGTCTTGTTTCAGAGGTTGATAAAATGTGGTCCATCCGAGTGGGGATGCTGTACTCATTCACATTTTTCAAAGATAATCTAATTTCTAGACGTACTAATTCACTATCGAAATATCTTAACTGAAAAGAGAACGGAGTAACTTATGTCACAAAAGAATATGCGGGCCAAATGGAAGAAGAAGGTTCAAAAACTCAAGAACTCTGGAAGAACAGACACATTAAAGAAGGTTGCGATGACCCGAAAGTAATTAAAGCCAGCGATGAATGGATAAAAAACTTAGCAAAATAGTCCAATGTGACCTTGTCCAGGGAAAAGTATGCCTCATCGGCGGTTGGTTATATTGACTGAGAATGGAGATGTGAGAGGAAGAGAGCGGGGGAAATCCGAAGAAGGCAGGGAGCGTGAATGGAGGCGATATCGAAAGGAAGGGTGGGATTTTGAAGGCCATGGTAGAGGGTTGGGTGAGAGGGATGGCAGAAATTGGCTTTTGTACAGCATGGGGGCTGGCAGAAATTACGAAGACGCGGAGAAAGAAATAATTTAGGCCAAAGAAAGAGTAAACAACACTCGGAAGTAAAGAGTCATTGGGAATCATCCAAAATGTCTCTTTTAAATAGGCATAACACCTCGAATGAAGCTCGCTCCTCCTGCCCCCCTGATCCATCGCCATCACGAGGCGCTCTCCACTCCCCCACCCCGCCCGCCCCCCTCTCCCCCATCACTTCACTTGGTCCATCCAGTTTTCTTTCTTCTGGGGTGTGTTCGCTCGTTTTTTCAGCCTTCTTCTTCCTCCAGTGAGACGTTTAAAGATTGCAATAGGAAGTCGTCCCCGGTGCTTTTCCATCGTTCATGGTGTCTACCGATGGTTTCGTTTCATTTGTCAGGGCCCAATTCCCCCTCGATGTCCATCCTCTTCTTCCGACACTATTTGCTTTCTCCCCGTGGCGCGCATGCATGGAGGGCCAATCGCATGCCGCCCCTTCAATATCTTCGGAGGACGAAGGCATATAAGGAGAACGCCACCACCCCTGACCAGGCCAGGGCTGGATTTGGGCGAGAGGCGAGACATCGGAAGAAAGGAATTGAGTGATAGGTCGGGGGCGTGCGTGCCGCGGGAAGAGAGGGTGGGTCGCCACAATCGACGACGGTGCCGGGGAGGACGCATTGAGTAGAGGACATCTGCTCTTCGCTCAATCTCGAACCACAGGTCTCCGCGCTCTCCCTTATAAAGTTTTCCAATGATGATGTTTCGGTAAGTTCCATTTAATCGTGAATTTTTCGTAATTATTTAACATGGCTTTTCATTACACATTACATTGGATTGGATTCGCACAATGAATTGCCATTCGCTCTCCGCTCCTTGCATATAGTATTTTCCTCTTTTGCTGTCATTTTCCGTGTCTACATTTCCCACCAATGTCCTCAAATCCTCTCATTTCAATTTTCACATTCAGATCACCCGTGAAATGTTCACCTCGTCACTCATCATTTCGTTCTGCTTACTATATCTTTAATATTATCCCTTATCTTATCCTTTGAGCTTAAATACCTTTACATTTAATTGAAACATATATTCTCAGTTTTTCGCACTCGATCAACTTCATAAATGTTTGGCACATTGCTCGAGCGTTCCCCCCTTCGAAATAAATTCCCTCTCCTCCATCTCCTTCATCGTCTTCGTTCGTACCCAAATTGTCTCCGCTCTATTACTCGCCGATTGTCCCGTTTCTTTCCCCGGTGTTCCCTTTGATTCTCTCTCCACGTATCTCCTCCTTTACTCTCCCTCTCGCCCTCCATCATTGCCCCGCAACTCCCACTCCCCTTCGGCATCTTCTCCATCATTTCCGCCCTTTCCTTGCATTTCTTCCTTTCTCTTTTTTCCCATTCTAGTATCTACATCCACATAATAGTTACCACATTCTGATATCTACATCTGAATGCTAACTTTCTCTCGCTAGCGCACAGGCCGACTTCCTCCCCCCGCATTGCACCCCGTCCCCCCTGTCATGACAACTTCACTCAGCTTTATCTCTTCCCCTTGATTATTTATCTTCAATTCAGACGCAAAATTTCCCCATGGCAATAAGAGTCTGAAAATTCCAAGTCTCCGGACGAATAGCACGTGGGGATGGCTTCCGTGCACCCCCCGGCGACACCATACGTCTTCCATGGATTCGCCCTTTCTCATGCCCTAATATCGTCCACCCCCTCAAAAGTTCCCCCCCCCCCCCAGGGGTCTCTGTGAGTGTCCCATCGGCAGCACTTCATGACGTGTCCTGGGGTTTGGGGGAGGGGGCCGCTGCTCGGGTCACCGGCCGGAAGTGGCACGCACGCACGCACACTGCACCTTCACCCTTCTCCCGAAACGAGCCGCGTCTCTCCCCAAAGGACTGACCACGCCGAAGACATAACCGCGCCGATGCTCGCGCCTCGCCACGGAGAGGTACGAGATATGCGAGCACCATTGGAGGACATCAGAATAACATCACGAGGGTCACTGCTCACTTGAATCAAGTTTCCGGGAAATGTGAGGATTATTTTTTGTCTAATTTTAAACGATGGACCAAGTTACTGGACGAGAATACTGAATGCCTACAATGTTCGCAGGAAGACCACACCAGCCAAATTATATGCCATCACAGCCGGCGTCGAAGTGAGAGTGACTTGAAAATCCGTGTAAAATGTTACATAATCAACGAAGTAATAGTTTAGTACTTCCTTGCGTCGAAATCGTTGACTCCGACGAGGCTGTCGATCCTCGGCCCGGGGTGTCCCGGTATCGATTCGATATCCGAGGCGGGCACGTCCGCCATGGGCCAATATCGATACATCCCTCGAAAGTGAGAGAGGGCCGTTCGAAGTGCTTTCGTTAGGTTTGGCGAAAGAAGCAGGCCTGGGGGGGGATCCTGAGCCACCCCTCCGAGTAAAGCGTGCGTGGGTTCTCTCTCCCCCGTGTGATTGATTTATTGCGACGTTGATTGATCGAGGTTCGCTCCTCTCACCCTCCGAGGGTCGGTGGAGTGCACGGGGAAGGGATTGGAGAGGGAGGGGGGAAGGAGGGGGGTGCTTCTTATGGCAGGGGGGGTTAGATGTTTAGGGGATGTGGGTGGGTTGAGCCCTCACCCCCTTCCCTGCGCCTTCCTTTCCACCCTCCCTTTCCGCACCCCGTTCGGAATCCCTTTAAACCCCCGAGGGTAGAATGGAGAGAGGAGTAGGTGTGGGGGAATGTGAGGATATACTATTTTTCACATGTTTGCAGGCCATCTTCATGACGAAGTATTCTGGGCTCTGTATTTATTGTTGTATGGAATCGAAACCAACTGCCCGTTAATCATTCCTATCTGCACTCATTCGCGAGTTAACTGCGTTGTCTCAATGTGAATTTGGACCGACGGGTAGAACTTCAGAATTTCACCCAGACGGAAGGCCTTCATCGATAATTAATGGCCTATGACATGAAATCCTCTTCGGTTGCCCGGCAACCCTTCTGGTTTCGGAGCCGTTGAATGACAGTCTGTTGAAGTTTAAATAGAGATCTTGTTAAACTGCATTTAAAAAAAAATTAAAAACCCGCGATTTAGTGGAATTCACCGACACATGAACATGATCATTGGGAAACTTTATAAGGGAGCGCGCGAAGATCACTTGCTTGATTTAATTACTCGGAATTACGAGAGTTTGAATCGACAATTTATTGCTGACGGTGACAAAATGATTCCAGCCCCACGATATCGATTGGTAGGCTTGAAGTTAGGGCGGTAGACTCTTATGCTAGCCTGTCAACATTAGGAATGCTTTTTTCGTCGTTTAATTTGCGATTAATATTTAGAAAACGTTTGGTGTAAATCACATGGAATATTTTGCCTAATTCTAATCTAAACTGTGTGATCGAACACTGCTCATCCGATCGGATGGTGGCCACGGACATCTGCCACAAGGCGTAGTCACGCGTAAAACTTAGTGTGTGGATTCAGATTAACGCTCCGTTGGGATTTTCAATTTTGCAATTCCCCCTTAATGCAAATTCGAACTGGAAAATTCCGCAAACACAGGAATAGAAGGTTCAGCACAAGTTGAGGATTCGCAAATAGTTGAAAATTTACGGGATATTTTCTCTGCACTCGTCGTCTTTCTTCCGTGGTTCGGGGTTGAGCAAAGAGCAGATGACCTCTACGCAATGCGTCCTCCCTGGCACCGTCGGCGGTTGTGGCGACCCACCCTCTCTTCCCGCGGCACCCGACCTGTCGCTCAATCCCTTCCGATGCCTCGCTTCTCGCCCAAATCCACCCCTTGCCTGGCCAGGGGTGGTGGCGTCCTCCTTTTGCCGCCGTCCTGCAATTGCGGTCTCTCGCAAACTGTTGCGCCTCCCACCCAATGCAACTTGAAAGGTAGTCAGGTGGGAAAGAAAATGGATGTTAATGCCATGCCAGTCCATCTTTTTGAAACAAAATTTTAAGTAATATTGCTTCCCTCGTAGTCAGTGGAAATTGAAAATCGAATGAAATGATTGCTTCCATCGACATGTTTTCGTTATTCCTGTGCTCTGTATTTCTACGAGGGTCATCCGGAAAGTAGTACCCGTTCGTGAAATAAAGACACAAAAGTAAATATTAACAAACATAAAAAATTTTATTTGAAAGAGGATACTTTAAAATACTTCTCAACATAATCTCCAAGCAAATTAAGGCATTTGTCATAACGTGTGACAAGTTTCTGTATTCCTGCTGCATAGTCCTTCGCCGCCAGCTCATTGAGATACAGGGTCACTCCTTCTTTAAGTTCTTCATCGCTGTCAAATCTTTTTCCTGCCAAAAAGTCTTTAAGCTTTATAAAGAGATGAAAATCTGAAGGGGCCAAGTCCGGGCTATACGGTGGATGGTCGAAAGTTTCCCATTTGAATTGCTGCAAAAGTTTTTGTGTTATCCCAGCTGCATGAGGTCTGGCATTGTCATGAACGAGAATGACACCAGTAGACAATAGACCTCGCCGCCGATTTTGTATTGCCCGCCGTAATTTCTTTAATGTTTCACAATACGCATTGGCATTAATAGTGTCTCCACGGGCCATAAAATCAATAAGCAATACACCTCGTCGATCCCAGAAAATGGTTGCCTTGAGTTTCCTGGTGGACAGAACTGTCTTGAATTTTTTTGGTTTGTTTGGTGAATGAGCATGATGCCACTCCATTGACTGTCGTTTACTCTCAGGTGATGCATAACAAATCCATGTTTCGTCACCAGTAATTATGCGAGTCAAGAAAGAGTCTCCTTCATCAGAATAACGTCCCAAAAACGTCAGTGCTGCAGCCATACGCTTGGTTTTGTGCTCATCTGTAAGCATGCGAGGGACCCATCTTGCACAAATTTTTGCATAATGCAGATGGTGTTTAACAATTTCATGAACAATTGTTCGAGAAATATTGGGGAAATGCTCACAGATGTCATCAATTGGGACGCGCCGATCGTTCCTCACGAATTCGTCAACTGAGCACACCAGTTGGTCTGTAATGACAGACGGTCTCCCCGAACGCTCATCGTCGTGTGTGTTCCCCCTCCCCATGTTGAAGTTGCGGCACCACCGCCGAACAGACGACTCGTCCATTACATTGTCTCCATACACCTCCTTTAATTGGCGATGAATATCACATGGGCGAACGTTTCTTGCATTGAGGAATTTAATCACTGCCCTCACTTCACAACTGGCGGCGTTCTCAATTTTTTTAAACATTGTAAACAATCACAGAAACAACACAGGCAATGCTAGCGTCACGCAACTTGGCTCAGAGAAGGCAGACAAGCCACTGAAGCTATCTGACCTCGTCCAGCGGCTACTCGCGTCGTCAGCACTTCATGCGGCACGAACGGGTACTACTTTCCGGATGACCCTCGTATATATGTAGACAACCTGTGTGCCCCAGGGACACATCCTGGATGCAAAAATTACCTGAGTTGGTTGGTTTCGTGCCAATATTTATATTCTGGATAATGCTTCACCGCTTCCACAATGCACCCTGTCGCGGCGGACATTGGTGGGGGAGGTCGGGTCGATAATGCATGAAGGCAACCTTACTTTGAATACATTTATTGTCTAGAGACATACATCTAGAACCAATTCCAACCAAACCATCGAGAGCAAATTACAACTAAACCTAGTGGTCACCCACGGGATAAGTCGGGAGCGAAGCCGATCAGTGACCCGTGGTCCCGTGCTCGGTCGTGATGGTCACCGGCTGGTCGCACTGGGAGCACGTCCGAACCAACGATCCTATCCGATGCAAAGCACAAGACTCCTCGACCCTTAGGCATGAGGCCCTTATGTACCGTCTTGCCCAGTAGGGGACGACGTTAATCTTCCTCAAGGAGTGACGTCGCCGCGAGCCACGCATGGACCCTTGCCCTGCGGGGGTTACCGAGGGTCAGGGACTCGTGGCCCGCGCCGGCAGGGTCACATCCGGTTCATGTCCTGTGCAGCATCTGGACACCATCCGTGCAGGACGGGTGGTCACTCGAGTCTATGTTTTTACAACTAATAGCTTGCAGCCGCGCGGCAGGATGCGCGTCGGCGGCCAATGCTCTTGCGACATCCCCACCCTCCTCTAAGGCATAGCTTTGCACACCCTGCAGCCATTTATCGAGGAGACGTAGAGGAAAACCCGGCCTCCCGGGCTAAAGGATTGTTCTCCAGAAAAACATATTTTAAAATTTTCCTTGCCTTGAACTACTCCTTACTCCAACTTGTAGTAGTGGCAGATTTAGGGAAGGCGACAACAGCTGAGGACATTTGCGCCGCTGGGGATGGATGGGAAAAGATGATGGGTCGAGAGAAACCCGGCATCAGCCTACTCTTAATGAAAGGCGCCAAGAGGTCAAACAGTTTAACGTCCCATCCGACGGACGGCGTTCGCACTCAAAGTGCCCTCCAACCAAAGCACCTCAAGTAGAGATCGGGATACCACTGAAAGGTATCTGCCACCGCCATGATTCGAACCCGAACCATTTCGGTGGGAAGCCAGTACTTTAGCCACAGCACCATTCCGATGCTTTTACTTAAAAAAAATATCCAATTATCCACTGGGACCAATTTGAATTCCCATTAATGCATTCGGGTACTTCAATCTGTAAGCATCGGGTCATGGAGAGAAAAATGGAGCGCAGATGAGTGTTTATAAATTATTGTTCGAATGCCATGTAAATTAAAATGCACTCGCATGAAATGGAGTCGCTCCAAAATGAGTAGGGGACACAGTAATCTTCGTGAAGAAGGTCAGCCTGTTGCCGCGAGAAGAGCCTCCTTTAATTAAAAAAAATGAACATCTGGATTGGTATGAGACTGAAAATATTACAGCCGCCTAGATCCGCTCGGATTAGCCAATGGCTGGCACTGATATACCACACGCAGTCCTGTGACCTTGCATTCCTCCTAAAGAGGAGGAATGCGACTGGAGGAAGGGACTGCGGGTGGTATATCGTCCTATCGTCGTCTACTCCGTACGTCTATGCTGAAACGGGGATTTCTCCGCAGGACACTCCTTCCCTCCCGCACAAGGACTTTCGTTTTATTTTTTCCGCGCTTTATTGCATTCTCCTTTCCCCCCGCTCCCACCGCCCCGCCCTCCCACGCGCCAATACGTCTACCCGTCCGGGTGCGGGGGGTCGTTGTCGGGCGCCCCAATCCCTCCCGAGGAAAGGGAAGGCAGGATAGGGTGCCCCCCCTTCTTCTGCGGGCATGGAGACCGTGGAGAAGGTCGTCGAGGGCGGGGCGGGGGGTAGGCGAGGGGTGAGAGGGTTGAATCATTGCGGGGGTGTGAAATTTGCAATTCCACATCCCATCCCGTCTCTCCCCACCCCCTCGCCCCTCCAGGGTGGAGGTGGCGCGGTCGGGGTCTTCTCTCAGAGGGTGGCGCCCAGGTGCGCCGACAACTACGGAAATCTCCCTCACATCCCCCCTCCACACTGCCCCCCCGGAGAGGGGAGGAACCACACGCGCTACCAATATGTCCCCCTCCCTCGCCGACCGTTCGGTGCGTACCCTCGATATATTATCCCCCCTCCCGCACTTGGCCTTCCCCACCCAGCGCCACCCGAGGGGAGCGAACCCCTTCCGCCGCAGAAGACTATTCGCCCAAATACTCGTCGGAACACGCCGACGCTTGTGTTATGCAAATCGCTGCGGAGGTAGAAAAACGCTTAAACTCGGCTCTTCTGCATTTCGCCTATTTGTCCAAGGACGACTGCCATTTTTCCTTCACTTGCGCGTCCTCCAGCCACGCCACCAAAGCTTCGCCGTGCCACACGTGCCACGGGTGGAGTGGCACGAGGGACGGACGCCGCCTCCGCGGGGCGGTTGTGCACCGTGCCTGCGTGCATTGGAGGGGCATGTGTGTGTGTGTGCGTATTTATATATTATGTACGAATACAAAAATTCAAACATTTATACATAAATATTCGTAAAACCTTGCAGAGGAAAACCGACAGCAGCAGGACAGAAGATACAGAAAAAAAGACGAAATTAGTTAGAATAGGATCATGGATACGTCTCTCTAATCTTATATTCGTGATCCCTTCGACCGTAATACATTGGGGTTCGTATTATATCCTTGATGTCATCGGAATAGGGCCCATCTTTAAATATTTTTAATAAGTTTAATCTATATTGGAAACGCCGCTGTGAAAGAGAATCCCAACCTAAATTGTCTAGCAAAGTGGATGCGCTCTGTCGTTGGTCATAACAATGTTTGACAAATCTAGTCCCCCTCCGCTGAACTCAATCTAATTCCGAAACCAAATTTCTATTTTGAGGATCCCATATACTGGCAGCATACTGTAGGTGGGGCCTGACCAAGGCAAGGAAACATCGTTCTTTCACTTTTTCGTCGCATTTACTTTGCTCTCATTTTACAAATAGCAATTTTTTATTAGTACGACCGCATATTTCTCGCATGTGTTTTCCCTAGGACAGATCGTGAGTAATTGCTACACCCAAGATTTAAAGGAATCTACCCTCGCGATTTGGGTTTGTTCTACTTTGTAGCAATGAGGGAGGGAATTACTCTTTTCCCAAAAATATATTACTACGTATTTAAAAAAATTTAATTCCAATTGCCATGTGTCGCACCAATTTTGAATTGCATCTAGGTCGCTGGCTAATATGACTCTGTCTTCGTGACTTCGAATGTCCCCATAAATTACTGCATCATCGACGAAGAGGCGGAGCTTGCTATTAACTACGGTACTTAGGTCATTTATGTAAATAAGGAATAGAAGGGGGCCTATGACACTTCCTTGTGGTACACCCGACGTGACCTTGACAGTATCGGATGATACACCGTCCAGGATGACTGTTTGGACACGATCACTTAAGAATTGGTTAATCCAGTTAATAATACTCTCGTGTAATCCATAAATTTCCAGTTTGGCGATTAATTTTCAAAGAGGGACTTTATCGAAAGCTTTCTTAAAATCTAGGAATATCACATCAACTGGAATATTACTTTCACCGGAGTTCAATACATCATGTACAAAAAGTGCGAGCTGAGTTGCGCAGGATCTACCCTTACGGAAGCCGTGTTGGTTTTTAATTAATAAATCCTGGCTATCGAGGTACCTCATTATGGAACTAATAATGATGTAATTTAAATATACAAGGAACGTAGCTACGGTCGTGAATCAATGTAAACAAAAAATACCTGGACCGTAAACTTGAATGGCACCAAATGATAATAATAAATAAAAATATAAATTTAAATAAATAAATAATAATAATGAAATTTATAATTAAAAAAATAATAAAAAAATAAAATTAAAAAACACCACACACACACACAAATTCGAAACAAATAATTAAAGAAATAAAATAATAATAATAATAAAATCAATAAAAAATAATAAAACAAACTTACAACCACTCGATCACTAGGGTGAGTTACGAAATAACTTTCACTCTGGTGAATCACATTCACACACACACTCAGGGTTTGCAAGGATCCCTCCCATGTCAGTGACCATGTGGTGGCCATGTGATTGGCGGGTCCCTGGCCTAGGAGGAATCGTGGTAAACCCTGAATGGTGAGTGCGTGCGTTTCACAAAGATTCGATACACCTGAGTGATTGAGTGACTGCGTTTTTACCGAAGTCCCTTATTTTCTGTTTAGTTATTTTCGTGTGATTGGCAGGTCCCTGGCCTAGGAGGAATCCTGGTAAACCCTGAACGTGTGAGTAATTGTGAATCACAAAGGTCAATGTTTTCGAGCATACCTGAGTGATTCAGTGACTGTGTAATCACGTAAGTTGTTTTGTTTCTTTACATCCTTTAATAATCTTCATTTATATGTGTGATTGACGGGTCACTGACATGGGAGGGATCCTTGCAAACCCTGAGTGTGTGTGTGTGAATGTGATTCACGAGAGTGAAAGTTATTTCGTAACTCACCCGAGTGATCGAGTGGTTGTAAGTTTTGTTTTATTATTTTTTATTTATTTTATTATTATTATTTTATTACTTTAATTATTTGTTTCGAATTTGTGTGTGTGGTGTTTTTTAATTTAATTTTATTATTTTTTAATTATAAATTTCATTATTATTTAGTTATTTAAATTTATTATTATTTCATTTATTTATTTTTATATATTATTATTATTATTTATTATTATTTGGTGCCATTCAAGTTTACGGTCCAGGTATTTTTTGTTTACATAATAATGATGTGTTCAAGAATCTTACAGGAAATGGTGGTGAGCGACATTGGCCTATGGCACTGGGTCCTCCCTGTCTCCGTTTTTTAATATGGGAGCTACAGAAGCTACCTTCCAGGCATTTGGCACACGTTCTTCTGCTAATGATTTCTTCAATATAATATCAAGATAAGGGGCAATTTCAGTTCTTTATACACGCGCACCGGTATCTCATTAGGTCCCGGAGATTTTTTTGGGTCGATGCTTTTAAAGAGTACTCTATTCTTCTGGTGGAAAATCCTATTACTTGCATTGACTGCTGAAATGTTTTGGGATGGTTCTCGGGTATATTTTGTAGGCATATGTTGAAAACAATTTGGAAGAATGAGTTTAATATGTTGGCTTTGTCTAAACTACTCGTTACTTTATCCCCCTTTTCGTTATTCAATGAGTTTACGGTGGACTTTTTTCCCTGAATTTCCCTGACGTAGGACCAAAACATTTTTGTGTTATCGTTTAAATGTTCTCCTAATTTTTTCCTTTTAAATTCCGCTAGCGCCTTCCGGAAGGCCTTCTTGGCAATGGACCTAGATGCTTTGTAGTTTTGTATGGTTTCGTTGATTTTATCAGGGGAGGAATCTTTAACTGTGTTTTTCATTCTGGCATGGCTCACCCATTGCCGCCTAAGAGATGTTCGTACTTCAGAGTTGCACCATCGGGGTTCCTTATTCTCTTTTATAAATTAACTAGGTATTAATCTCTGTATTGTTGAACGTGTTATCGCAAGAAAATTATTCCTTGTATCCTCGAAACTACTAGTTTTTCTTAATTCGTCAAATATAAAAAATGAACGATTTAATTCACATTTTAAGCCATCATAGTCAGCTTTATTGAATAAATAAACCTTTTTCTTAGGTTTGTTGACTTCATCTACGCTTGGAGAAAATTTAGCGCTTAAGGTACTGTAATCATTGATTCCGTCATCAACTTCTATATTTAAGATCTTTTCGGGTATATTATGGCTTACAGATCAAGAATGTTCTTTCCCCTTGTTGGTGAAGTGACTAATTGATGTAGAGGATTCGAGGTGAACGTAAATAAGAGGGACTCGTATAAATCGTTGTCTTTACCTCCATTTATAAAACTGTACGAATCCCAATCCATTGTGAGAATTAACATTAAAATCGCGACCGATAATTAGGCTATGCTCATTGTTGTGGGATTTATAGATTTTTGTCTGCCTTTCTAGATCTGGTATTGAGTTAACGCCATCGTGGAGTGGTCTATAAAACGCACAGATATATATTCTTTTCGATCTGGGTGTTTTCACTGAGCACCATACACTTTCTATACAGCTATCAGGAAATAACTCGGCTCTAGTGACGCTAGAGTTTTAACCCCAATAAACATTCCTCCTATTCTGTTCGTCGTTTATATAAACTGTAAAGGACTTGAGAACTATTTCGCTGTCTGCGGCTATCTGAAATCAACAATATGTGTCCCATGGATTTGTTGTACTTATTTCTATTAATACACATGAATATACGACGGCACAATAGAACTCGTAGATAAAATTGATAACTCGTAAAAGCACACTCACATTTTTGATTGCTCGAGCTTTCGGCGTTCTCTGAGGCCTTCTACAGGTCAGACTGGAAGGTCTCAGGCGGGGACTATGGAGTCTGCGGGGAGGTGCTGCGTATATTGGAAAAGGAATTAAATATGGCGGTTAAGAGTGGGAATTTCAAAAGATGGGAAAGCTAGTTACTATATGCGGGAAAGGGATAGAAACACACAAAAGACAGAAACGATATTTGGTGTTAACGGGTTATGGGTGAGGATCGCGAGCAGAAAATGTTTCCTTGACCGGGTTTTGAACCACTGACCTAGGACTAACCATTTAATATATCGATTAAACGTAGTTACTATTTGAATCAGATGAGTGGCGCACAGAAAAGATTAATGCTTGCTTCGAATAGCATGAAGGTAGTGTCGCAAGGACATGGCCGCGCGGCTGCAAGCCTTTAGTTCCGCGCGGCTGCAAGCTATTAGTTACAAAGAGTTCCCCGAGTGACCAACCGTCCTGCACTGAGGGTGTCCAAATGCTGCACAGGACATGAACCGGATGTGACCCGGCCAGTGCGAGCCACGTGTGCCTGACCCTCGGTAACCCCCGCAGGGCAAGGGTCCAGGCGTGGCTCGCGGGGACGTCATTCCTTGAGGAAGATTAACGACGTCCCCTGCTGGACAAGAGGGTATATAAGGGTCTCATGCCTAAGGGTCCGGGGAGAGTCTTATGCCTTGCGACATAGGGAGTCTTGTGCTGCGTGATAGAGAGGCTTGTGCTTGGCGACATAGGGGGCGTTGGTTCGGACGTGCTCCCAGTGCGACCCGCCGGTGACCATCACGACCGAGTACGGAGCCGGGTTCGGCGCCTTGCGTCGGATAGGAGCGTTGGGTCGGACTTGTTCCCAGTGCAACCAGCCGGCGACCATCACGACCGAGCACGGGACCACGGGGTACTGATGGGCTCGCTCCCGACTTATGCCGCGAGTGCCCACCCGGTTTAGTTGTAAGTTGTTCGCCATGGATTAGTGTAAATTGTTCTCCATGGCTTGATTGTTATTGTGTTTTGATATATGTCTTTAGATAATAAATGTATTTAAAGTAAGAAGGTTGCCTTCATACATTATCGACCCGACCTCCCCACCTATGTCCGCCGCGACATATTGGTGTCAGGTGTGGGGTTCGAACCCACGCTCCCCTTGGAGTTGCCTGAGATTGGTAAATTAACCCCGTCCATTCTCCTTCCTACACTTCTAAGGGACAGTGTAAGAGACTGCCGTCGTACTTATCATTCATTGGGTTCCTAGCGGAGGTGATACCTCCCCCTACGATGTGCCCACACAAGAGTGTTACGCCAGCCGGGGAGCCTTGAGATCTTGACCTTACTGCCGTGGGTTCAGAAAGGGTTGAGCTTTAATGCTCTCGAAGCCCAACCGTTCCCGACACAAGCAAATGGCCCATGGCCCTACAATAAGGCATCCCGACTCACCTTAATTAGGTGTGACCGCAAGTCGTGATTGATTTGTCTTCTACCGGCGGAATACTGTTTGCAATGCACGAACGGCAATACCCTGATCCGTCCTCCCGCCTTTCCTATCCTAACCCCTAGCGCCAACTCATACAACATCGCGGCGTTTCTCGGTGTCACCACACAAATAAAAGCAGCGTTGTCAAATTCAATTAGCATTTCCTCCTTGTGCTGTGTACATAAAAGGCGACCGTACCGGCGAATAGTACCATAGCGTGAGCAAGATTACTAGTTAACTGTCCAATGTTCCGATAATATGACGCTCTGGATATCTCAGGGCAAGGGACCATTATACGGGCATCCGGGTGTTCAGCAACCAATGGCCCTCATTAGCTTCCCCTTCCACCCGTATCAGTAACGTACGCAAAAACTACTCAAATGCAATCCATGTACCTATGATTTCTGTTTTATAGATGTAAGTACCTTTGTTACCCTCTTTGTAAAAACACCTGTATTCGCACCCCAGCAAGTGGGTCTCTCCTTATTATTCTACCTGTTCAGTAGTATGTATTCTTTTCTGTACTTTATTGGTATTTCCATGTCTCTTTAAAAACCGGGGTGATGTCGCAAGGACATGGCCTCGCGGCTGCAAGCCTTTAGTTCCGCGCGGCTGCAAGCTATTAGTTACAAAGAGTTCCCCGAGTGACCATCCGTCCTGCACTGAGGGTGTCCAAATACTGCACAGGACATAAACCGGATGTGACCCTGCCAGTGCGGGCCACGTGTGCCTGACCCTCGGTAACCCCCGCAGGGCAAGGGTCCAGGCGTGGCTCGCGGGGACGTCATTCCTTGAGGAATATTAACGACGTCCCCTGCTGGACAAGAGGGTATATAAGGGTCTCATGCCTCAGGGTCCGGGGAGAGTCTTATGCCTTGCGACATAGGGAGTCTTGTGCTGCGTGATAGAGAGGCTTGTGCTTGGCGACATAAGGGTCGTTGGTTCGGACGTGCTCCCAGTGCGACCCGCCGGTGACCATCACGACCGAGCATGGGACCACGGGGTACTGATGGGCTCGCTCCCGACTTATCCCGCGAGTGCCCACTCGGTTTAGTTGTAAGTTGTTCGCCATGGATTAGTGTAAATTGTTCTCCATGGCTTGATTGTTATTGTGTTTTGATATATGTCTGTAGATAATAAATGTATTTAAAGTAAGAAGGTTGCCTTCATACATTATCTACCACCACCTATGTCCGCCGCGACAGTAGGGAGAAATTGATTCAAGAAGAATTGTTTATTTTAACGCGGTTTTCAGGGTTTGTTTGGAGGGTATGTATTTCCGTTATTCAGTATCGTTTTCATCGCAAACGTGCGACGTTCAGTGAACTAAAATTATTGATGCTGCGTGTGTATTGTTTACGGTGTCACGTGACTGCACATCGCCATGGGGGAAATCTGCCGTATGAAGGGTCCTAGGGCCCCAGAGTATTAATGCCCCCAGAAACCTTCTTCATTCCCATCCACGCTGGCCTTCTCCCCCTCGATCCTCATTCCTCTCTCACCCCTTGCCTCTTCCCCTGCCACTCGAGGGAAGGGAAGAATTTTGACACCAGTCTTATTCCCACTTGGAGGCAGAAGATGAGCACTGCGCGCCCTGTCCACTCGGCGAACTCACACCTTCGCTTGAGTCGGAAATGATGGCGCGTGCCCCCCGCTATGGAAACGGACGCCGGGGGCTGGCAGCGATGCGTAGGGGAGCGTTATGCGGGAGGGGAGGATTTCGCCAACCGAGGACGAAAACTCCTTCGCGTCGAGTGAGCGAGGGGAAAATGTATTCGCTACGACGCAAACATCATCTTGATGGCCACGACGGTTCTGTATCGCTCCCTCTGACATGCCTCGGTTGGGTGTTGCACAGTGGTCCAGATATTATTCGATAGACGATTGCGCGTGGGAAGTTCATGTTACGTCGCGTGAGGTTTTCTGTTGTTGCAAACGCGAGCTTTACGAAATGAAAAGGACATTCGGCAGTCGACATCTCTCAAGCGCCGTCGCAATGTTCCCCCCGCCACACGCCCTTGCGGCGGCTTGCGGGGTATTATGTAGATGTAGAAATGTGTCCCACTAGCAGACGATAATATGCAAGAACTTAAAAAGTATCCCTTCTGATGATGATTTGTACTTTTCCAAATGCTGAAGTGGTGGCTTATAATCTACGTTCCTCCGTAGTCCCCCGGTCCGGGGTACCCGTCATAATGCGAGTCTTCATGATGCAGACGGCTTTTTTCCCTTTATTCTGTTCGATTCCAAAATTGGGTCGTCCCGCGCTCGAATCCCAGTCACTTGATGCGAATTCAATGTGAGATCAAAATCCCTTCGAAACTCCATCCAAATATTTCACCACGACTCGTTTGATGAACCACAGCTTCCTTCACGCAGGGAAGGATGCTCCTGATGCTATTTCCTTAACTTTAGTCGGGTCTGATGGCAGTGGAACTCCTCGGTATTTCACTCGGTCCGAACCTCCTCTGTCAAGTCCCTCATGCGGAGGAGGATGACAGGTGGGGAGAGGGGAAGCGAGTGGACTGGAGTTGTTTGTATATTCAGGTTGTATGCAACGGTGGATGGCGTCGCTTCGTGGAATTCCGTCATTATATGTTTGAAAGTAAAGATCACTGTTGTTCCACAAAAATAAAAATGAATTGCAATAGATAGTGATTAATTTATATTTGTGTGGAATTGCAGAGTGTTTTTCTTTTCAACGTATATTCAGCTCATTAATAATCACATGAGGACCCTGAATAAGCGTGGAGAGAACACTTGTAAGAGTTGAATAAAATTTTAGCCTCAGAAGTAGCCAAAACAATATTCTATACAAGGTACGTTCCAAAGGTAGGGCTTATTTTTTCCCGGATAGACGGACGGACGAGTGGCGCTTTCTCTGGCTGGTTTTGAGGGAGGGGAATCTCAGAAAAGTCTCAGTCAGAAGGAATCTCAGGAAGTTGGCTCAAAACCTTTGCGGAGTGCGGGTAACTCGTTTGCGAAACCTCTATGACGATACCTCGTTACCGCTCCTTCATGAACCGGTTAATGGATAAGAGCTATGTCATCAAAACTTGCATGAAACTGGGAAAGAGACTGATGCAGCATACTCAAGGCAGCTTATGGTGATAATACCATGGTATTTCAGGTGTTTTTGAGTGGCACAAGATATTTCGGGAGAATAAAGCAGACTCTTAGCGTTCAGGACGCCCTATGACCACAAAAAGTGACAAAAATCTTCCATAAGTGAAGGCATTGTTGGACAGGGATCGCAGATTAAGAGTTCCCATGGTTTTTGGCATCTCTAAAAGTGATGCGTGACCAAAAACATGGGCATGAGAAAGGTGTGTGGCATCTCCGCTACCTGGAACTCCATAACGACCACGCGCCTTGCCACAACGCTCTAGGAGCCCGTGAGTTCCTGGCCAAACACCAGGTGCCAACGCTGCCCCAATCCCCTATAGTCCTGACGTCACCCAAGAGAATTTGTTGTTGACTTCTTGCTCTTTCGGATTAGGGGAGCCCTGAAAGGAACCCATTTTCGTCCGTAGAAGAGATCCGATCAGCCGTGACGAAACTCTCGCGAGATCGGTACTGGCCCTCCCAGGGCGAGTACCGATCATGGCAGAGTCGCAGGAAACAATTTGTACATGCCAAAGGACAGTACTTGGAAGAATTTTATGTGTGTGTGCAAATCTGTTCAATAAGTTAATAAAAATATAATTGCATTACTTTTGGAACACACCCTGTATAATATAGTACATATTATTTATAACTATATACTACCGAACATACTGGATATTGAGATGGAGTGAGATTTTATGCATTAATAAATAAAAGTATAACATACCTCTCCAATCTGAAACTTTATTCGGAAATGAAGAGGCCAGAGGGTTCAAATTTGAGTCCCCTAGGAAATTGACACGTCGATCAAATGATTAGGGTGGCAGTCTGCTTTCATTCGGTCTCTGAAACCTGCGGTTTCCCGGAAAATATCACCACTATTGTTGACTCTGAGGCATCAGGATCGCTCAGACCTGTCTGATGCCGTGGATTGCGGTTCATGCCACGAAATCATCGCGTCAGCCTCATGTACATGGCCATACTTATACTCCTCATGGGAATCGCGAAGCATCCGGGACATGCCTGTGGTCGCGGCGGTGGCATCATACGCCCCATATCCCTCTTCGCCAGCCGGGGGTCTGTGGCTCATGGGTTCGTGAGAACATCCTATCAGGGATTGCAAGGGTCGTGAGAGGGCGGGGTTCCCATACCCCTCCCATCCGGCCCCCCCCCCCCCTTGGCCACATGTGTCAGGGCGTGGCGGGAGGGGTGGCAGCACATGCTGGTGGTTGTGAGCGGGCGAGGGCCGAGGATGGGGCCCTGCCACGCGGGGGGAGAATCGGAGTGGTTCCCCCTGGACGGAGTCCGATTCGATCGAAAATCGACCGCCTTTCTTCTTCTCCCTTTCTTCTGCCTCCCTGCACCCCCACCCCTATCCCCGCCTCCAACCACCCCCACCCCCACTTTAGATTTTTGTCTGTCGTCCAATTGTTGAGGGTCGGCAGGCAGCTATTGTGGAACAATAAATGTTGGTCGACATGAGCGCCGAAAGCTTTATGCACCGTGAAAGGCACGTCAAATGCTCTTTTCCGTCTCGCTGCCGAGAGAAGAGGGAGCCGCGACCCCCTTGGAGGCTTTTATTGCTCAATGTGCTCGTCTACGACAATATTGGCGAAGGAGGCGTCGGATTCCATGCGCACTTGCATTCACATTTTTTGTGAATACATATTACTTGATGCATTGGTGCAAAATGAAGTCCATTGCGAACCGATCGTTCAGAGAGAGATTGGGAAGTGAGTGAGAATTCAATTGACTTCAGATTGACGCCGAAAGGAGAATGGAAAGAATTCAATTAATATGGTAATTATTTATTTCTGCTCGGCTCTTATAACCGACATTGTCACTTTGTGAGAGTTTCCGTTCATATACCTATGATTATCAGTAAAAAATGTTTTAATTTCTGTTTTGGCCTATTGACCTGTTCTCTGAACCTTATATCTTCGGTTGCTTAGGCACTACAACGTTTTTAGCTTAAAAGGGTGACGCAAGTTTTGATGAAGATTCTTCGATACCAAGAGAGTCTTACTTTGCGATCGAATGGACGAAACATGTTCGCGCTCCCTTGTATTAAATTCAAGCGAAAACTTTTGGCTCTACATCTTCGAGTTGAAGATACTTGCAATCCGAGATTGAATCGAAAAATTCCCATCTTCGAAATGGAATAATTTTAATCGGGTAACTTATCTGAAGAGATAATGACTAAATTTTATTTCTTCGTCTTGTTTGCCTGTTATTGGATATTAATTATCAATCACAGAATGTTTGGGATTGTAGTTTGTAATGCAGAGATCGAAAGTCTGTTTAAATTAACCTTGAGAAAAAATTTAACAAATTGGTTATTATCTGGAAACAAAATTTTGATTTCTTTTTGGGGTTGAAACTGATTTCCTATTTCTGGGAGAACGAAGATAACACTGGCCAACAGTGGTTTTGGTGCCGGAGCTTTTAATGATGATTTAAAGAACAATTGGGGTGCTGAATCCAAATATGACACTAGTTTTTTCCTATCAGCTATAGTTTTCAAGATATAGATATATTGTTACTTACGTAAAAAAATCTTTTTGAAATTTTATCTGCAAATTGTTCACAAAGAAGTAAATTACAAACACAATTGTTCGTAGTAAGACCAGACCAGACAAATCAAGCATTGCCCAACATTTACTCAAGGAAGACCATCAAACATCAGAAAACGAAATGAAACTTATCAAACAGACTCCCAACCACCTTTTGGACGCCTACGAAAGCATTTTTATTCACAAATTCAAGAAGGTCGTAGTTAACAGCGATAAAGGGCCGATCCCATTCTCTCCTCTTTATTCACTTTTGAAATGATTTCTAACTCCTGTTTTCAGCGGATAAAGTGATACTTTGTAATTCCGCAGATTTTCAGAGTCTGTGGAATTACAAAGTGTCATTTCAAATTTCCGTTGGACTTAGTACTCAACCCCCCCCCCCTTATTACTTCTTCCCGTTCCACCCATCCCATTGGTTTCTGTTCGCCCCACCTTCCTCCCTTCCCCCCCCTCCCCCTCCCCCCTTCCTCTTTGCCAATAAGTTTAAAGTATTCCATCTTCCCACTAATCCTATTGGTCCCCTATCTCCTACATCCTTTCACAGTCACTATATATATTTGACGTCTGTCTTCGGTAGTTTACTTTCAACCTTGTGTTGGAGGTGTTTTTCCCTTCAGTTCGCTGAAGAGGGCCACTTTGTGGCCGAAACACGCGTGTTCGACGCTATCCTCGTCTGCGCTCTATCGTTTCAGATTCTCCCAGAAGTTGGGCCCTTTGAGTGCGTGTGTGTGTGCTTCTTGAGTGCTAGTGTGTGTGATTGGTCTGTGCTCGTCCTTCGTGGATAGTCACGGAGTGTGTGCTTGTAATACATCCTGGTATCCTTAACGGGGTCTTCCTTACAGCCTCGTGAAGGATTACATTTCCACCTGGAATTTTTAACGAAGTCTCACAGCTTCGTGAAGGATTCCAGACAGGATAGTGTGTGTGTGGTCCCTGGCGTGGATTAATTTCCCGTAAACCACCACAGAGGGTATTCTTGGTCGAGAGGTTGTGGTTGGTTCCCGCGAATACCAACACAACAATTTGGTCTGACGAGAGTTGCGACTGTTTTTTACGGCCAGTGGAGTTTCCCCCCTTATAATTTAACAATTGTTCGTATCTATAATTTGAAGAAGACTCGAAGAAGGAATTGTACACATGGCGGTGTCCCATGCGCGAGGTGGGGCCGTCGAGGCATGCTGCCCGGCACAAGTCGAATCTCAAATGACGAGACACTTCTTTAAAAGCTGGAGCATGCTTTTCCATTCAGAGGAGTTGCAGGCAATACATAGTCCAGGGAAAAGCTAAACAAATTAAAGGAAAACTCCTATAGCCGTATAGGACGGCTTACTCCTACAGCCGTTCTATAAGGCTAGAGGGCTTATCCTTTAATTTGTTATATTACGAGGCCACAGAGCTCAAGTTTCCTAGATTTTAAGTAGGAAAAGATTATTAATATGAAACAAAAAATAATGCAGGGGGCAAACGTCGGACGCGACGAATCACCGATTACACAGGCCAACAGTGATTTTGGTGCCGGAGCTTTTAATGTTGATTTAAAGAACAATTGGGGTGCTGAATCCAATTATGACACTAGTTTTTTCCTATCAGCTATAGTTTTCAAGATATAGATATGTTGTTACTTACGTAAAAAAATCTTCTACATGATGATATGGGAATATTATATTAATAATAAAACCCACTAAATATAAAGACTTGATTTATTTCTAGGCCTGTTAAATCACCCACAAACACAACAGAATTTTACAATACAATTGAACACAAATACTAAAATTTTTTTCTGAAATAAAACAAATTGAAAAGAAAAAATACATAAAAATATCACTCAACACATCGGACGCTTCTTTTGCGCGATTTTCTTGAGTACATTTGTTCAAACAGTCTCGTTTTAAGCACCAGCAGTAATCTGCCATCATATGGTTATCCCATCTTCCTTGGTAGCGAGCTTTCATTGTTTTTATATCCTGGTGAAATCTTTCACCTTGTTCTTCACTTGTGTCTCCTAAATTTCCAAGAAAATTGTCTAAGTGGCTGTGTAGGTAGTGAACTTTTGTGCTCATATTACATCCAAGTGATTTGAAGTTACTGAGCATAATGTTTACCAGCTCAATATAATTTTCACTTTTGTGATTTCCTAGAAAATTTTTTATGGCCTCAACAAATGACATCCAACTAATTTTTTCAATCTCATTCATTGACTCGACAAAAGCAGGATCCTTTGTAAGTTGTCTGATTTGTGGCCCTTCAAAAATACCAGTTTTAAGATTTTCAATACTTATGTGGGGCATCTTTAGTCTTAAGTAGCCGAAGCATGGTCCATCCTTGTCAAGAGCCTTTAAAAATTGCTTCATTAGGCCTGGTTTAATATGTAGAGGCGGTATGATGATTTTCTCTCTTTCAACTAAAGATTCAGCAATGATGTTTTCTTTCCCAACAACCAAGTTTTCTCTCTTAGGCCACTCCTTCTTAATCCAGTGGTTTTGTCTGTCCCTGCTATCCCAGAGGCACAAGAAACAAGGATATTTTGTGTAGCCACTTTGCTGCCCAAGAAGAAAGTTCACCATTTTTAAATCTACACAAATCACCAAGCGATGTTCCTGGTATTTTATCTTCTGTAAGACCAATGCTATTGTATCGTATTCTTCTTTCATTTTAGTTGAATGAGCGATTGGTATTGCGCCAAACCTGTTACCATTGTGAAGAAGTACACATTTTAAACTACGCTTGGAGCTATCAAGAAACAAACGCCAATCACTAGCATCATATTGTGATAGTAGTCCCATTTTTTCCAAAAGACCCTTAACGTCTAAACAAACTGTAAGATTGTCTTCTTGAGTAAAGAAGGGTAGTGTATCCTTTTCCCTTGTGCGATAAAAACTTATTTTTGTGCTGGGTTGCAATAAATTCTTTTCATGCAGTATTGATGCTAGTAGCTCGGATGCTTCCTTCGATAAGTTCAGTTCTCTAGCAAGATCGCTTAGTTCATCTTGATTAAATAGTTGAGGACTTGTTGATACCCCCTCGTAGTCACTGCCACTATCGTCAATAGCATGTGAAATGTTTTCAAATAACTCAAATTCTTCCTTAGATATATCTGGTAACGTCTGAAATATTTGGATTGGTATTTCTTCTGAATGGGGTACCGGGCGTCTAGCTGAAGGCAAATCTGGATATGTCCACTTGTGGCGATTTTTTCGATTAATTCCCGAAACATTCACTATGCAAAAATAACAGTCTTCAATATGGTTCACAGGATCTCTCCACACCATTGGCAAACCAAATTTTAGACTTTTTTGTCCTGTTGTCCATTGCCGCAGATGTTCAGTACATGTTTTACACACAAAATGTGGTGCCCATGTTTTATCTTGATCACCAAGCTTAACACCTAAATATCCCAAGTATGCACGTTTCACAAAGTCTGTAATATTTTTCCTATTTTCTTTTATCGTATATTACCATGCATACATATAGATTTATTTAACTTTGAAAATTATTTTCCGGAATATGTGAAATATTAAAACAACTAATCGTAAGAAGTGCCATATCTAAAAAAGTAAAGCTGTTAAATAAAAATGGATTTCATATTTGGATTCAGCTCTACAAATATAGTTAGAATTATCACAAAGATTCCCGGCACCAAAAAAAAATTTTTTTTGTAGGCCTGTGGAATCGAACACGAGAGAAAGCAGTAAGCCGGATTAGTAAACAAACACTGTGCGCCTATATGACGCACATACGACTTTCATTCGCTCATTTTATGATATAGAATGAGGAATAAGCTTGACACTAAATGGACACTAATCGGATGTGAATCCTTTTCTCCTGTTTTTGTGGCTGTTTATATTGGCCACGAAATGTCAGAATACATAGTTAAGGGCATTCATTGCTGGCCGAGATTGAGACTAAAGTGTCTTCCATCATTTCACGCTTTGTTCATTTTACGTGAATGTGTGAACTACGATTGAGCGTTGCACACCGTATCTATGATATGTACACGTAAAATCGCTTTATCCAAAACTTGTCGACATTTTCAGCTGAAAGTGGATTCGTTCTTGGGCACGTATGGCGGGACTTCGTATTTGAATGTGCGTCTCGCTAATGTGGCTTATCTCTTCTTCTGGCTATGCGTGCCATGAAACGTACTGTTCCTATTCTCTATGATACTATATGCTTTCTAACCAACTGTCCCCTCTTCTTGAGTGTATTGTCTATTTCTCCTTGGTGGTTGGAACAGCTCCCTAAAGCCTTCCTTTGGCAAATGATTCGGAGCACTTGGGCGTTTTAAAAACATATCAGATCTCAGCGTAAATTAGGTGTCCTTGGTGGTGTAATTGGTAGCACATCAGCCCGGCAAGTGGAAAGTCCGGTGTTCAAATCCCGGTTAAGGAAATATTTTTAGATTCGTGATCTGCTCAAAACATCGCCTTCCCCACATGCCCTATTTTCGCCTGTTATGTGTTTTCCTATTCCCTTATACCTATTTCAATGTTTGGATGACTATTTGTGCGCCGTATGGAGGGACTTCGTATTTGAATGTATATATATATATATATATATATATATATATATATATATATATATATATATATATATATGAAAACATACATAAAAATTATTTTCCCCTATTTTCTCCAACAGTATTTATATATATGCGTGTGTATTTATTTTTTTCCACATATGTATATATGTGTGCGTGTATATATATATATATATATATATATATATACGAACCTTTGAGAGAACACAATATGAGAGCACATAAAAAGACATCCAAACGTTATTTCTTCATAATTCCGTCGAAATTATCAAGAAATAACGTGTGAGTGTTCCTTTTATGAGTTCTCATATAGTGCATTGCTGTCAAAGTTTTTTATTCAACACTTCCTTGTTACTGCTAAGAAATCAAATATATAATAATATATATACACAACATGGACTCCCTCAGTTCCTTCATCTCCCCACTCAATGATTTCTCATCTCCTTCTTTCATATTCAACATCTCATCCTCACAGATCACCTTCCTTGATGTTAATATTTCCCTAACTAATAACAAATTTCTGACCTCGGTACATACTAAACCGACTAATAAACAACAATACCTTCATTTTAACAGCTGCCACCCCTAACACACCAAACGCTCCCTCCTTTACTGCCTCTCTATCCGCGGGCACCGCATTTGCAACCATCCTGAAACCCTCAACAAATACCTCAACAACCTTCACCACTCCCTCATGCAACGGGGATACCGAGATTCTCTTCCTCACAAAAAAATCCTAAAACATTACTACACCCCCAATCCTCCCTCAACCACAGAGTCCCACCCTCTCTCAATATGCACCACCTACATCCCTGGCATCCAGTCCCTCAAATTCATCCTTAAAGACCAGTACCCCATCCTCAAAAATCACGTTTCGTCCAACTTTCATCCCAAATGCCCTTCGGTTACTTTCAAACTGCCCGCCAACCAATCAGATCTTCAATTCCACAAAGCGTCTTTCCAAATCCTCTCCCACCCCCAGAATCACTCCCACTCCGTGCTTGCGAGCTAGATGCAAAACTTGTCCTATTTTCACCACTCCACCCCTCTCCATTCTACCTTTTAACTCTCTCCCGCCCTTACCC
This sequence comes from Hetaerina titia, assembly GCA_037158775.1. Lineage (NCBI taxonomy): Eukaryota > Metazoa > Arthropoda > Insecta > Odonata > Calopterygidae > Hetaerina > Hetaerina titia. The sequence goes on from CM073769.1 coordinate 146,662,659, forward strand.
CACTCCTCATGCATATCTCAGAATATAATCTATCTTCTGACTTGCAAACTCTGCCCGGCATTTTATATAGGCCAGTGATCTACACTCCTGAACCTCAGCATAAACATTCATCGCGCCTCATGTAATCCCTCTTCCCCGTCCGCGGGTTATTTCGCAATTCATTCCCATCCAAAAACATGCCTCCCACCACAACACCCCCTTCAACCACTGTTACAATGTTTCCGTGCTAGCATCCCTTCCCCAATCCGATAAACTATCAAATTAAAAACAATGGAAATGGCATTTATATGGCTGTGTAAAGCCTATCAACATCCGGGTCTCAATGTTGTTAACTAATTGGGGGGGGGGCTGAAGTGGATAGGTGTGGATTTTTTTCATGCGAGATAATGAGACTATTTATACACTTATATTTTTTTCATCCTTGGCCTGGGTTTTGACTTGTCGAGCCCTTATGATGACTTTGTGAGTTGACCCCTGGGTCGTTGGTGTTATGGTATCTTTGGATGAATTATTAGTTTTCTGTGTCGCTTGAAACTATTTCCAAATCTTCCCGCTCACATCTATTCCATCTCCGCTCCCCTCTGGCTTCCCTTTCCCTCTCCACAACCCCTTCTTCCACCCCTCCCCAACCACGTGTTTTTTCCTTCCACTTCTCCTCCACAACCCCCTTCTTCATCCCTCCCCAAACACCTGTTTTCCCCCCTCCCTCGACCCCTTGTCTCTTTGTCCCACGTACCCATATACCTCAGTCCTAACTAATCTTCCGAAGAAGACGGAGTTTGAGTCCGTCGAAATTATCAGGACAATACTTGTGAGTGTTCCTTTTATGTGTTCTAATGTTGTGTGTTGCTGTCTAAATTTTTTATTCAACACTTCCGTGTTACTTTAAAGAAATCATCTCTCTCTCTCTATATATATATATATGTATATATATATACATACATATATATATATATATATATATACACATATAGATGATTTCTTCGAAGTAACACGGAAGTGTTGAATAAAAAACTTAGACAGTAACACACAGCACGAGAACACATAAAAAGAACACTCACAATAATATCTTGATAATTTCGACGGACTTGAGCTCCGTCTTCTTCGGAAGATAAGATATGACTAAGGAAAAGGGTACGCGATGCAGAGAGAGTATGGGACGAGGGAGAGGGGAAAAAACAGGTAGTGGGGGAGGGGTGAAGGAGGGGTATATGGAGGGGGAGAAAGCGGAGCGGGGAACAGGTGGTGGGAGAGGGGTGAAGGAGGAGGTTATGGAGGGGGAAAGGGAGGCCAGAGGGGAGCGGAGATGGAATAAGGAGGATGCGGAAATAGTAACAAGCGACACAGAAAACTAACATTTCATCCACAGATCCCACAACACCCATGACCAAGGCATCAACTCACCAAGTCATCATAAGGGCTAGACAAGTCAAAACACAGGACAAGGATGACAAAATGTATGCGGATGAATAAATTGTCCCACCACCTCGCAAGAAACAAATCCACCTTCATCCATCTCAGTTCCACCCCCCCATTTAGTGAACGACATTGAGACCCGGATGTTGATAGGCTTTACACAGCCATATAAATGCCAATTCCATTGTTTTTAATTTTATAGGGTTATCGGATGGGGGAAGGGATAGTAGCACGGAAACATTGTAACAGTGGTTGAAGGGGGTGTTGTGGTGGGGGGCATGTTTTGGGATGGGAAGACCCGCGGACGGGGAGGAGGGATTACATGAGGCGCGATGATTGTTCACCCTGAGGTTCAGGGGTGTAGAGCACTGGCCTATGTAAAATGCCGGGCAGAGTTTGCAAGTCAGAAGATAGATTACATTCTGAGATGTGCATGAGGAGTGGGGGAAGGGCGGGAGAGAGTTAAAAGGTGGGATGGAGAGGGGTGGAGTGGTGAAAATAGGACAAGTTTTGCATCTAGCTCGCAAGCACGGAGTGGGTGTGATTCTGGGAATGGGAGGGGATTTGGAAAGAAGCTTGGTGGATTTGAGGAGATCTGATAGGTTGGCGGGCCGTTTGAAGGTAACAGAAGGGCATTTAGGAAGAAGGTTGGACGAAACGTTGTGATTTTTGAGGATGGGGTACAGGTCCTTGAGGATGAATTTAAGGGACTGGATGCCAGGGAAGTAGGTGGTGCATATTGAGAAGGGTGGGTGTCTGTGGTTGAGGGAGGATTGGGGGTATAGGATTGTTTTAGGATTTTTTTGTGAAGGAGAGAATCTGGGTATCCCCGTTGGAGGAGGGAATGGTGAAGGTTGTTGAGGTATTTGTTGAGGGATTCGGGATGGTTGCAAATGCGGTGCCCGCGGATAGAGAGGGAGTAAGGGAGGGAGCGTTTGGTGTGGTAGGGGTGGCAGATGTTATAATGAAGGTATTGTTGTTTGTTAGTAGGTTTAGTATGTACGGAGGTTAGAAATTTGTTGTTAGTTAGGGAAATATGTACATCGAGGAAAGTGATCTGTGATGATGAGATGTTGGAAGTGAAAGAAAGAGATGAGGAATCATTGAGTTGGGAGATGAAGGAATATAGGGAGTCTATGTTATGTGGCCAGAGTAGAAAGATGTCATCAATGTACCGGAGCCATATATATATGTATATATACATATATATATATACATATATATATATATATACGTATATATACCCACCCGTATATATATATATATATACGGGTGTGTCGCGGTAGTCCAGTGGGTAGAGCGTTGAACTACTGACCGGAGGGACCCGGGTTCGATTCCCGGGCAAGACACTCTGGGCACCTGCAGCTCCATCCAAGCTATGTGATTTTTCGGGTACCAGGTCTTCCTGGGAAACCATAACCGGCACAGGGAAAGGAACTGGCCCCCCTACCCTGATGTGTGAATATTCACACGCCGTCGGGCTTGGTAGATGGGTGAGCTCTACCATCACCTACTAAACCGACCTTCGGGTTGATTACTGTGTTTATGGTTTTTTATATATATATATATACATATTCAAACTTGAAAATCCCGCCATACGGCGCACAAATATTCATTCAAACAGAAATAGGTATAAGGAAAGGGGATAGGAAAACACATAAAAGGCGAACACAGGACATGTGGGGAAGGCGGTTTTTGAGCAGATCACGAAAGTAAAAATATTTCCTTATCCGGGAGTTGAACCACGGACCTTCCACTTTCCGGGCGGATGCTCTACCTATTGAGCTAATAAGGAAACCTGATTTACCTTGAGATCTGCGATCTTATAAAGCGCCAAAGTGCTCCGATAGATGTTGCCCGAGAGATGGCGTTATGGAGCTGTTTCACCCACCAAAGGAGAAATAGACGGGACGCGAGAAGGGGATAGGATAGTAGAAAAGCATTCATACGATATTGTAAAGAATAGGAACGGTGCGTTTCATGGCACGCATAGCCAGAAGAAGAGACGAGTCACATTGGCCAAACACATATTCAAACTTGAAAATCCCGCCATACGGCGCACAAATATTCATTCAAACAGAAATAGGTATAAAGAAAGGGGATAGGAAAACACATAAAAGGCGAACACAGGGCATGTGGGAAAGGCGGTTTTTGAGCAAATCACGTATTTTTACTTTCGTGATCTGCTCAAAAACCGCCTTCCCCACATGTCCCGTGTTCGCCTTTTATGTGTTTTCCTATCCCCTTTCCTTATACCTAATTCTGTTTGAATATATATGTATATATATATATATATATTATTATTATTAGGTAATCTACCGGTTAAGGTAGGTTTTTGGATGGACACAACTATCAAATAAACATTTTGTGACTCCACACCTAGCAAACTAATCTATATCAGGTCCCTCTTCATCTCGGTGTACTTCTTTCCTCCCTTCATCCCGTCCAACATCCCTATCCCGTTCCTACCCTTACCTCGCTTGCCCAACATTCTCTCCTCTATTACCCGCTTCAACATTCCACTACCGCTCAATACGCCTTTCATCCATTTTTCCTGCCTCCATAGGATTTCTCTCAACAAACCCCTCTCCTCCCCCACCATTTCTAGTACTTCCTCATGTGTTTTCCTTTCTGTCCACTTCACCTTCTCCATTTTTCTCCACACCCACATTTCAAAAGCCTCCAATCTACGTCTATCCTCCTGCTTCAGCGACCACGTTTCCGCGCCGTACATAGCTACGCTCCATATCAGAGTTTTTACGAGTCTTGTCTTAACATCCCTACTCAACGTCCCCGTCATCAACTCCCTCCTCCTTGAGAAAGCCTCCATGGCTAGCGCAATTCTTCTCCTTACGTCCCTACCACTTTGACCGTGTTGGTCCAAAACACTTCCGAGATATGTAAATATTTCTACCTGCTCTATTTTTTCCCCGCCTATTTTAATATTTAGCTTAGCCTTTTTCTTTCTGGAAAATCGCATAACCTTTGTTTTATTAGTACTCTATTGATTCTCATCCCATATTTATCGCACTGAACCTCCAATTCACTCAACAATGCTTGCAACCCCTTGGCTGACTGAGCAAATAATGCTTGGTCATCAGCAAACCTAAGCGATTTTACGAATTCCCCTCCGACTTTCATTCCTGCCTTCAGTTCTTCCCATAACTCTTTAATCATTTCCTCCACATATACGTTGAATAGCACCGGTGATAATGGGCAACTCTGCCTTAACCCTCTTCCTAACACTGCCCATCCGGACCCTCCGTTCCCCACTCGCACCTGAGCAGTCTGAGACATGTACAGGTTGCGGATCAGTCTCCTGTTCCTCCAATCCATTCCTATTTTCTGCAATACACGCATTAATTTTTCCTAATTCACTCTATCAAACGTTTTTTCGAAATCTACAAAACAGGCAAAAACGTCCTGGTTGTATTCTATATTCCTCTCGACTAGTGATCTCATTACTGCGATGGCATCACGCGTACCTCTTCCCTTCCTAAACCCAAACTGATCTTCCCCTAAGTAATCATTTGCCTTACTCTCTATCCTTTTGTTGATGATCCTGGGAATAACATTAGCTGCGTGGGATATCAAACTTATTGTTCTGTAATCCTCACATGACGAAGCCTTTGCCTTTTTTGGAATAGGAACTAACACCGATCTCACAAAATCTTCCGGCCAGAATCCTTCTTCATAGATACTACGAATCAGTCCAGATAGGGCCTTCTTCCCGCATTTTCCTAAATATTGCAACAGTTCTACAGGTATGTTTTCTACCCCCACGGCCGTATTTGCTTTCATCTCCTTAAATGCCCTTTCTATTTCATCGTCGAGTATACCTGGACCTAAGTTATCTTCTCCTACGTCATGTTCGTTTTCTATGTCTAACCCTGTCGGCCTAAGTTTTTTACCATACAGTGTTTCTATATATTCCTTCTATCTCTCTTGGATTTTTCCTGGTTCAACTATTATCTTACCCCACTTATCTTTAACTGTTAGCACAGATCTTGCCTTCTTACTTCCCGATAATAACTTAACCTTGCTGTATAGAGCACCAATTTCACCCTTCTTCTGTAAACTTTCCGTATTCTCGCATTCCGTTTTCCACCATTCTTCTTTTGCTTTATTTGTGGCCCTTCTCAATTTATTGTTTAACTCTTTGTACTTCATTTTGCCTAACTCTTTGCTTAAATTCTTCCATCTTCTTCTCTCATCCATCTTTACAATCATCTCATCCGTGACCCATGGTTTTCTTATTCTTTTCCCCTTAACGGTTCCTATAGTCTTTTGCTGCTTCCCTTATCCCTTGCTTGATACATTCCAATTTTTCTTCGATAGTACTCAGTTCTTTACCGTCATCCATTATTTTCTCTACAGCCTGCTGATACTCCTTCCTCGTTAATCCATTTAATACTTCTACGTTCCATTCCCTAACCCGCCGCTTTTGCCTTATCTTCTTGAAACGGACGTTACATTTCATAACAACTAAATTGTGGTCAGAGTCCGCATCCGCTCCTGGGAAACTGTGCGAATTTATCACACTGTTCCTAAACCTGTGCCTAACCATAATATAATCTAACCGATACCTTTCTGAGTCACCTGGCATTTTCCATGTATACCTCCGCCTTTTGTGATGTCTAAACCATGTGTTGGTGATTACTAACCCCTGTCTCCTGCAGAATTCAATCGCTTTCTCCCCGCGTTTATTCCTCGTGCCTAACCCATAGTCCCTTATCTCACCACCCTCTCTACCTTCGCGTACCGTCGCATTCCAATCCCCCATCACTATCAAATGTTTCCCTGCAGGAGCACGCGCGATTATATCCTCTAACTCATCGTACATCCTAACGACTTCTTCCTCCTTGTGATTTCTCGGTGGCATGTATACCTGAACAATGACCAAGTTCGTCGGCTCTGCTTTAATCTGTACGAGTAAAATTCCATCTGTCGCTTGCTCTGTGTTGACTACGCTTCTTCCTACCCCTTTCTTTAATATTATGGCAACCCCTCTTTGGCTCTCGTCCCCGCCGCTGTATATCACTCTATAATTGTCACTCCAGTAATCCCCGCTATCCTTCCATCTCACCTCGCAGAGACCTAAAACATCTATATTACCTCTTTCCATCTCTCGCTTAATATTTTCTAATTTTCCTGTCCTCAACATTGTCCTGACGTTCCATGTTCCTATACTAACTACTTTCCTCTTCTTCTGCGTCTTCTGTCCTGCTGCTGTTATTTCTTCCCTGCAAGGGTTTCCTGGGATGACGACCGCGGAAGCCTTGCCTCCCCCGCTGCCGGGCACGACACACGGCCTCTTGGGCCGAGTCCCGCAGTTGCCAGGACTCAATTTCTGTTTTGCGTCCATCATTATATTCTTGGGAATGATAATTGAGGTGGTTTCCTGTTGCCTTCCTCAATAGTGTTTTTAAAGTGACACCATCACTTAATGGCCGCCCCACTGGGGTCAGACGCCATTGCAGCCGCCTTACTGAGGAACAGACGCTGCGAGGACTACTTTTCGTCCGGCTCCTAACCTTCGACCTATCTGGCATGGGTGACCCTTCCAGGAGTAATTATTATTGCCCCCGCCAGCACAGCTCAAGGGGTCATCGGAACACATAAGCCCTTTCTCCACGACAAGGTTGTAGTCCATGGGAGGGATATATATTAATAAATATATATATTAAAACAATGTTATAAACAAAATTAAAAAAAACCATAAACACACTAATCAACCCGAAGGTCGGTTTAGTAGGTGATTGTAGAGCTCACCCATGTACCAAGCCCAACGGCGTGTGAATATTCACACATCAGGGTAGGGGGGCCAGTTCCTTTCCCTGTGCCGGTTATGGTTTCCCAGGAAGATCTGGTAGCCGAAAAATCAACTAGCTGCAGGTGCCCAAAGTGCCTTGCCCGGGAATCGAACCCGGAACCCTCCGGTCAGTAGTCCAACGCTCTACCCGCTAGACCACCGCGACCCGCATAAACAATATATATATATATATATTTATTGTTTATATTACATATTAAGGATTAGAACTGTGCAGAATAGGAATACAGTTGTCACCTTTGTGGACTTCAAGAAAGCGTGTGACTCCTTAGACCGACAAACGCTATTTCTACTTTTAAATTAATTAGGCGTAGATCTCAACACCAGGGGACTGATAGAACAAATACTTAAAGGTACCACATCCAGAATAAAAATTTTAGGAGAACTTTCTGAACCATTTGAAGTCAGGACAGGGTTTCGACAAGGTGATGGACTCTTACCAGTACTATTTCAGTTAGTACTTGACAATATAATGAGAAGATGCGAAAACACTAAAAGAGAGAATAGTGAAAGGGATTAACATGGGGCAAGGGAAAGAAGATTTGAAGTGAAATGCCTAACGTTTGCCGACGACATAGCCTTGATAACACAAAACATAGAAGCACAAGCGTCATGCTGGAAACATTACACGAAATAGCGGAAAAAACAGGATAAAAACTGCAACTGGCTTACAGAATTACACAAAATCATTACAATAAAATAACAATATCCATCCAAGCCAAAAGCAGGCATTACAAAACAGACATTGAGCCCGGAGCTATCTATGGATCGGAATGCCTAACGATGAAGAAGAAAGGGGACCTGCGAGAACTGGGGAGGAAAGAATGAAATATTTTGAGAAAAATCCTAGGACCATTGAATAACAGAAAATATTTGGATTAGGATGAGGATCTATATAGGACTACCGAGAAATTCACAGATACGATGAGAAAAAGAAGATTAAAATTCTATGGAAATCTAAAACGATTGGATGAAAATAGATTAAGAAAAAATATTCAACTATATTTCAAAATTAAAGCACATAACAGGATGTTTAGAGGAGACCAGGAGGGATGCGGGAAATGTTGCAATAACGGAGGAAGTGGTTCACAGCAGGGAGGGGCGCAGAAAACTAATAGGCAATACGAGATTTACTTATGACTAACCAATGCAAAAAACAAAGAGGATGCTCAATGTTGGAAGATTCTCAAGAAAAGCTTGGTATATTACCAATAGGTACTTGCTTTGCTGAATGTGTATGGAATGCTAATGTACAAAAATTTCCAGGGCACATCAGAACGCATCTGACGTAGTTCTGTTGTAATTCGTAAGAATTCTGAATATCTGTTCGACGAAGAAAAGTAGGAATACTAATTTTCTCTTTTTAAGTTCTCATAAAGCACACATCCTTTGTTCCGGGAAAGTTTTGGCCCTGCGAGTGGGACATCTTGTTTATAAAGCGTTCTCATACTTTTGGAATTTGAGGAAAATAACCCGAGCCTCTCTCTACTGGTTTTTCGGCTCGAATATGGAATTGCAGTTTTCATTGGGGTAAATACTTCCACGCAGTGATCGCTGTTGCTGCGCGTGTTCACGGGGTATTCCCGCCTCCTTCTTAGAGAAAGGAACGGAGCGGCGTGGAGGAACGACTGTCCTGCATCGGGGGAGGGCGTGCCGGGTGCCCCACTCGGTTGCCATGGTATTATTATTTACAAGTTGCCTGGAATGAGGAGGGGAGGAATTTGAAGGGAGGGGTCGGTTTACAAGCTCCACTGATCCAATGCCCTTTATCCCTGCTGTAATTTCTCGCGTGCTTTCCTGCATTGCAACGGCCTCCTTGATGACCCTTACCTTGCGTTTCTTCTCTTTTGCTATCTATCTATATTCTCTTTTTATATTTACCTCGCGTTGCTATCGTGTGCTATCGATTTTCTCCTAATGCGAATTCTTCCCAGTGCCTCAGTCGCAGGGATCACCAATCTTTTTCCGATTGCCCTCCCGGTGCCTCCGACTGCAGGTTGAAAAGTCACTCGGCGTATCCCTTGTCTCTCCTAGTCATTTCTCCCTTTAATGTTTCTTAATTTGTCCCCCGTTTAATTCCGAGGGAAGAAATTATTCTCACAAAAAACCCGCGATCGCTTCCGTTGTTCCCTAAATGAGTGGCAACGCTGTCGCTTTCTCTCTCTCTTATTGGTCGAACATTATTCCACCTTTTCGATTCCATTGGCTCACTATTTGCTGCTCCTTTCATGCCTCCTTTCATCTTTCTTCTTTTTTCCCAAGAATGGCTCATTTCAATCTGCGAAACAGTCTCCGTGAGCGATAACATCGATGACTCATTGTCTTATTTATTAGAGCGACGGCGCCCCACGCGGCCCCGATGTCTCCGTTTCCAACTTCCTTGGTGCATCCAATCTTTTACTCATTCTTTCTTATATCTCCTTTAAGTATCTTGTCTCTAAATGATTATGGGTATTCCTCTCATTCCATTGGTTACATAGAACCCCAGTCATAAAGTCTGTTAGTCCATACTCCTCAATTGGCCACACCATACTATCTGAAGCTTTTTCTGCTCTATCGGTTCCACAATTGGACTGCTTTTATGCTTTACCTTTTCGATGCTTACTATGATCGACGCGTTCTTGGTAAGAAACCATTTACGTACTACAATTAATTTTTGTGTTTTTTAACAAAATGCAGAAATAATAGCCGAGATATGTAAATTAGACGCGCATTTATATTTGTACATAATCATTTTCACTCTCATGTTTATTTATGGTGGCCAAGGTAGGCTGTTCAATCTTTCTAGAGTTGTTTTTCTATGTTAATAGTTACTCCCTCGGTACGTAATAACTCTGTCATGCCAAAGTATTCCTGCCGTGTAGGTTCCCGCGTTCGGTGTCTGTCCCCTTGAAGCAGGGCGGCGGTTCACCTGCGAGCGGCGTAGTCCAAGGGGCTCTCGAGGAGCTGATTCTCCTTTCCCCTCTCCATATTTCAACCCCCTCACCCTCCTCCCATGTCCTCCGCCTTGTTTCTCGAGGGCAAAGTGAGCGGGCCCCCTTTGTAGCCGTCCCTCCCGCCCCTATTCCATTCCCATTGTCGTTCTCCCCCATCAGTTCCTCACCCCAACCCAAGCCACCTCTCTCTCGTTCTTCCCCTATCCCCCTTTTTCCCCAAAGGCGCACCCCCCACACGCGTCTGCCTCGGCGAGAGATCGACCATTGCCATTCCGGGGCCGTGCGGGGGAGGGAGGGAGGTGGTTGGTTGTTGCAGCCAGCCACAGAAGTCCTGCCCCCTCCACCCCCGACCCCTCCGCCTTCTCACCTTTCACATCCATCTTCTTCACTTAGGACTCCCCCACCCCCTTCTCCCCCCTCCCCCCGCAAATCCATTCCCCCATCCCCCGTCAATAAGCGGGGGTGGTGTGCGTCGGGGCGTGGTTTCCCAGCCACACTTCCTTCGGCACTCGCTCCCTTTTTTCATCTCGCCACCGCTTCCTCGTCACGTTGCCAATCCGAGAGAGTCACAAGGGGCGGTTGCATTGGCGAGCGAGGCCCGCATGCGATCGCCAGGAGATGACGAGCGTCCCTTTCCGAATCCGGATTTTTGACCCGCGACACACCCGGGGGGTGGGATGGGGGTCAGCGATTCACGACCTCTTTCGGATTGTGCCCCACGGATTAATTCCAATTTTCAAAGGTTTGGATTTCCGCTCCAGTGAAATAGTCAAACTGATTCTGAATTAAAATAAAAAGTACTTCAAATCCAAAAGGACCATTGATCTACAACTTTGTAAAATGTATTCAATCCATAAAATGTTTCCGACAATTGTTATTTTTTTGCTTCTATCGACAATGAAGGCAACTTATGTTCCGATTGCCCATCGTAACATTCCCCTTGAGCCATTCTCATCGGTAAGTTCTGCCCCATTGGCTCCGGGGGCCAACTCTCGCGGCCCGCAGACGGAAGACGCGGGCCGCAGAGGAGCAGATTGCTGGTGCAGCAAATACGAGATACGGTGGCAGACTCCAATTTGCAGTTATTCAAACTTTAATTAAAATAGAGACGGCATTTCTTCCACTACCTTTCCTATACCTAGATAAAAAGAGTGCTTTGACGTTTGAGATATCATCTGGTACGGTACAAATTAGAGAGGTTGAGTCACAAAAGATAAGGGGCTATCGTGGAAATATTCGACCTAATCACCTTAATATTGTATGCTACCTGAAGATGACATCTTGAACGTTACAACGCGGTCCATCTTGGTAATAAAAAGAGTACATGCAAAATTAAATCTCCATTTTGACTTCTCTTGCTGAAATATTTGCATTTAAACGAAATAATCTTTTGGCTCGACAAGGCCGAAAACGGCTCGACAAGTGCGGTCGAACGTGAAGGTTATGCTCACTGTGTTCTTCGATTTTAATGGCATCATGAATTCCTGCCGTCAGGTCAAACGGTCAATAAGAAGTACTATCTGTAAGTTCAACGCCGTTTGCACGAAGCAATCCGAAAAAACGCCCGGATCTGTGGAAAAACAATTCATGGCTTTTGCACCACGATAACGTACAAGCTCACACTTAATTGCTTGTTCGTGAATTCTTGGCCAAAAACAATACTGTAACGATGTCCCAGCCTCCATATTCGCCAGATATGGCTCCGTGTGACTTTTTCCTATTTCCTAAAAAAAAGAGAACCTTGAAGGGCCGTCGTTTTACAGTCGTAGATGACATTAAAAGCGCATCGCTGAAAGAACTAAAGGCTATCTCAAAGATTGAGTTTGAGAAGTGCTTCGGGGATTGGAAGAAGCGCTGGCACAAGTGCATAATCTCCAATGGGAACTACTTTGAAGGTGACAATATCAATGTATAAGAATAAATAAATATTATTTTCCAAAAAATTAAAATTCTTATTATTTTTTTAGCATACCTCGTATGTATATGTATAGGAATACATATATAAATATAAAAACATATGAATATATATACATCTCCGTCCCTGCATCTCACCCCTCCCATGGTGGAAGAGTTCGGTCCGGAATCTAAGTGTGCAATTCATTGACTCCGGAGTTTGCGCGGGGGTGGCGGAGGAGGGGCGTTAGATGGGGTGGTAGATTCGGCGTTTGGCCCCCGGGGGGGCGCCTGTCTCCCGCAGCACACCCACCCCCTCCCGCCGACCGCCTCTCTCCTGGCAGGTGAGCGCATAGCGTTGACAGCGAGGCGTGTTCTTCCTGGAGTGGTGCGTAGGGTGCCAGAGGGGGAGGGCGTGTTTGATCTTCTCTCTTCTTCGCGAGCGTCCTATTCTTTCCGTCCGAGCCGTTTTATCTTACCCCGTGCGAAGGCGAGAGACAGCGGCCCTTGGGACACGGGGCCCTCATCCGCGGACCGACGACGCTTGCATCCTCAGCGACAGGGCCCGTATCATCGCGAAGGCTATGATATCCGATGGCAATAGATTTAATGACCACGAGTACTCGATACTCCACAGAAACAGGATTTTTGAAGCGATTTTCGTGTCGCCTTGGAAGCGGATCAGGGCGCAGAGAGCGAAAGTGAACGTGAAGTGGTGAGCAAAAACGACATTCCCGTGTCTGGTTTGAGTGATCTCTCGCTCCTTCGAATATGATTATCGAAAAAATGAAACTTTTAATCGATTAATTTATTTCAACTTTTGGTCCAATGGCGAGTTCACGCTCTCACCTTTTCGTAGTTTCCCGTGAACGTATTGGTGTGCGTGCCTTCATGCGGTCGTGCCTCTCCATCCTCCCATCGAGTCGCCCCCCCCCTCTCCCCCGCCGCCACTCCACTCTCCCGGCCCCGTCGTCTCCCGAGGGAGCGATGAGCCCGTCCGCACGGAGGCCAGGCCGGAAAGGGCCGGAGGGATGGCGAGGGGCTGCCACTTGCAGTTTCGACGAATTCCGAAAGCGGTCCCAGGAGTGACGCGCTGGGCGAGGGGTGGGCGTGAGATTGGAGAGGGGCGCGGAGGAGGGGGTTGGGCGGAGTTTGGCGTTTGGCATGAGGGAGTGGAGGCTAAGAGGGGTGACGAACCACGCCTTGGCAGGGGGGTTGGACAGATTGGGTAGGGATTTGTGTGTGTGGGACACATACATATGTATGTGTGTGCGTGTAACACACGTGGGTCGCGGTATTCCAGGGGCTAGAGCGTTGGACTGCTCTTGCTGGGTTGGTCGGAGGGCCCGGGTTCGATTCTCGATCAAGGCACTCTGGGCACCTGCAGCTCCACCCAAGCTATGTCATTTTTCGAGTACCTCGTACACTCGTACTTAGAATAATGTGTACAAATTAATACGAGGTTCACACAGTCGACGCACATGTACGAACACCAACACGCACATATATTTCCACATACATGTTAGACGATTAAAAAAATAGAACAAGTTTAGGAAACATACGATAATGCGCGGAAACTAGAGATATTTAAATTTCTCGGAATACATATTATTCATTTGGCCTATTTATCCGGGTTAAATATACATATAATATATGCCGCTGAAAGTATTCATGTGCGCATATCCACACGCATACAGCTGTTTTTCATATTACCTACACTTGTATTTCCTAGCAGAATCATTAAAAGAAAAGAATACATGCTAGAGAGGATTGTCGAGTATCACCAAAGCGTCTTGGGTATTAAAGGATGCGTTTAAAGGCTGCGCGTGTTTTGAAAGCATAAAAATCATCTTCAGGTACTTTTACTCCCTGCCACTCGCCTTTAAATTATCTTGTATCATGAGTGGTACCGCAGAACCCTCGGTGATCGAGAGAGTATGCGAAAAAAAGACGAAATTAAGTGAGAGATATTGTATATAAACGTTGAATTTTGGAAAGCTGGCTAAGTTGAAAAATTGACGTCCAGCCAAAGAGGAAGAAAGGTTTCTGTGAATGATTAGCTCATTTTCATAGCGAAAAGGGATTTTGTAGAGATGATAATTGCTCATCAATCTGATAAATTAGAAGAAAAATGGTCTGGGAATTCCGCAGTTTAAGAAAAAGTGCTCATTCTCATTATTACTCTATTCTTGTGAAAATTATCAAAATCCCGGCAATGCACCTCTAAGTAATATAAACGTGTGTGATATACATGTAATTTATAAACTTTTCGTTCCAAAGAAGGGGTAGAGTTTGGAATCATTAACTGCAATTACGATATACAAATTATAAGGAGTACAACGAGTAATACATGATTTAAGTTTACACTAAAAGCATTTGGTACAACATTTATTTCTTGCATAAAAAACGATAGATTTACCGCAAGCGATGCGGATGCTTCATATGAAGTAAAAATGCTCTCTACTATTTATACTAAGACTTTTTAATTTGTCCTCTCTAATTTTACTGCGGGGAAACATATCAGCATCAACATATACGGAGCTACAAGCACCCGTAACCAAATTTACATAAAATCATCAAACTATCACTTGGCAGGATAAAACACGATTGAGGAAATAAGTGGGAAACCACTTCCATTTCAAACCCTTTGTTGAATATGGCATGTGTGCAATCCCAAACATGTGTCTTGGCCGGAAGCGAGATAGTCGAGGCCTCCATGGTTGCCGTCACACGAAATCCTAACACAGTCGAGCTGAAATTACAGGAAGAGAACTAGGAAACTAACTGTGACGGATAGGGTAGATGCATTGAAGACAAGCAGGGAAATTAGAAAACATCTGCAGAGAAATGGAGGAAGGCATCCTAGATTTTTGTATGAGGTGAGATGAAGAGAGTAGGGGTAAATGGAATGACAGTAATTAAATAATAATGAGTAATTTATGGTATGGGAAGGAGGTTCAACGTACAGTCACCTTCAGAGGAAAGTGTAAGAACGAAGGAATGGGTGAATGAGGGAGGGAGGGGAGAGGAAAGGGGGCGTGGGTGCAAAGGGGTTGGAGTGCTAAGTGGGGGCGGGGAATGCTCATAATGATTTATTTAATCCGGCATGAAGACATGGTTACGGGAGCATAAAGCATGCCTCATCCATTTTTTCATGCACAAAGATATTGTTTAGATACTGTTTCATGTTCAATTTTCTCATTAATTTTTTCTCTGATGTCTCGTATCTCTTATTCGAAATTTATTTTCTTCTTTCAGCAGGTGAGTAATGCGGCCCCGACTCTAAATTCGTCGCGTGGTGAGGTGAAGCAACACAAGCGCCTTCTTCTTTGTCCTTCTGGTTCAACCTCAACTATGACGCAGGTGCCTAATATTTTAACCCTCTTTGCTCGTGACATGAACATGTCTCCGTGATTGACTGTGTGCCTGAGGACTGGGTTCGTTAAAGACTAAGCTAGTGTCACCTTTCATGGCGATTTAGACGCAATGTCTGATGCGTTACGTTTGAGCAGGTGGGTGTCTGAAATTCACTGGCTTAGTTCGACTTGATCTCAAGGGTCATTGAAAGTACATGCACGCATTGTTGTAACAATAAAGGATTAATTTTTGTGCTCAGTCAGTAAGACTTTTGACTCGTTTGGAGTCTACTTTTGTGACTACATGGTTGGTATAACAAGTATCGGGAAAAATATCGGAAAAATAAATTTATTTCAGTAGAATTTGTCCATACATTGCCTCCCAATATTCTTCAGAGTACATTCCTTGTGCGTCGAATCACATTTTTGCCAAAGAGGCTTTTCCACGGCTCTGAGGCTCCCTGGTAGGCGGATTCCGGAATGTCGTTGCAAGGGGTACGGGTGCAAGCTGCTCTGATGGCACGGCTACCCTAGCGGTGTCCTTGAAGGGAGTATTCAACTTCTGGGAATAAAAAATAGTCTACTGGTGCCAAGTCGGGACTATAAGGATGCTGGGGAATCATCGCGATGACGTTATGGAAGAATTTCGTAAGCACCCACTCGCCACTGCTCTTAGTCGTCCGTCAAAGACCTTCGGTAGGACGAGTTTAGCGCAGATCTTTCGTAAATTGGTAGGGAAAATATCAATCGGACAGCAGGATCACCCAAAAGGTATAACAGCAACAGGACAGAAGATGCAGAAGAAGACGAAAGTAGTTAGAATAGGAACATGGAACGTCAGGACAATGTTGAGGGCAGGAAAATTATAAAATATTAAGCGAGAGATGGAAAGAGGTAATATAGATGTTTTAGGTCTCTGCGAGGTGAGATGGAAGGATAGCGGGGATTACTGGAGTGAAAATTATAGAGTGATATACAGCGGCGGGATCGAGCGCCGACGAGGGGTTGCCGTATTATTAAATAAAGAGGTAGGAAGAAGCGCAGTCAACATAGAGCAAGCAACAGATAGAATTTAACTCATAGAGATTAAAGCAGAGCCGACGAACTTGGTCATTGTTCAGGTATACATGCCACCGAGCAACCACAAGGAGGAAGAAGTCGATAGGATGTACGATGAGTTAGAGGATATCATCGCGTGTGTTCCGGCAGGGAAACATTTGATAGTGATGGGGGATTGGAATGCGACGGTACGCGAAGGTAGAGAGGGTGGTGAGGTAAGGGACTATGGGTTAGGCACGAGGAATAAACGCGGGGAGAAAGCGATTGAATTCTGCAGGAGACAGGGGTTAGTAATCACCAACACATGGTTTAGACATCACAAAAGGCGGAGGTATACATGGAAAATGTCAGGTGACTCAGAAAGGTATCAGTTAGATTATATAATTATTAGGAACAGGTTTAGGAACAGTGTGATAAATTCGCACAGTTTCCCAGGAGCGGATAGAGACTCTGACCACAATTTAGTTGATATGAAATGTAACGTCCGTTTCAAGAAGATAAGGCAAGGGCGGCGGGTTAGGAAATGGAACGTAGAAGCATTAAATTGAATTAACGAGGAAGGAGTATCAGCAGGCTTTAGAGAAAATAATGGATGACGGTAAAGAACTTAGTACTATCGAAAAAAAATGGGAATGTATCAAGAAAGGGATATTGGAAGCCTCTAAAGACACTATAGGAACCGTTAACGGGAAAAGGATAAGGAAACCATGGGTAATGGATGAGATGATTGAAAAGATGGATGAGAGAAGAAGATGGAAAAATGTAAACACAGAGTTAGGCAAAATGAAGTACAAAGAGTTAAACAATAAATTGAGAAGGGCCACAAATAAAGCAAAAGAAGAATGGTGGAAAACGCAATGCGAGAATACGGAAAGTTTACAGAAGAAGGGTGAAATTGGTGCTCTATACAGCAAGGTTAAGTTATTATCGGGAAGTAAGAAGGCAAGATCTGTGCTAACAGTTAAAGATAAGTGGGGTAAGATAATAGTTGAACCAGGAAAAATCCAAGAGAGATGGAAGGAATATATAGAAACACTGTATGGTAAAGAACTTAGGCCGACAAGGTTGGACATAGAAAAGGAACATGACGTAGAAGAAGATAGCTTAGGTCCAGGCATACTCGACGATGAATTAGAAAGGGCATTAGGGGAGATGAAGGTAAATAAGGCAGTGGGGGTAGACAACATTCCTGTGGAATTGTTGAAATGTTTAGGAAAATTTTGGAAGGAGACTCTATATGGACTGATTCGTAGTATCTATGAGGAAGGAATCTGGCTGGACGATTTTGTGAGATCAGTCTTAGTTCCTATTCCGAAAAAGGTTAAGGCTACTAACATGTAAGGATTACAGAACAATTAGTTTGATATCTCACGCAACTAAAGTTATTCTCAGGATCATCAACAAAAGGATAGAGAGTAAGGCAAATGATTACTTAGGGCATGATCAGTTTGGATTTAGGAAAGGAAGAGGTACGCGTGGTGCCATAGGGATATATAATACAATCAGAACCTTTTTGCCTGTTTCGTAGATTTCGAAAAAGGTTTGATAGAGTGAATTGGGAAAAATTAATGCATGTATTGTAGAATATAGGAATGGATGGGAGGGACAGGAGACTGATCCGCAACCTGTACATGTCTCAGACTGCTCAGGTGCGAGTGGGGAACGGAGAGTCCGGATGCGCAGTGTTAGGAAGAAGGGTAAGGCAGAGTTGCCCATTATCACCGGTGCTATTCAGCGTATATAGTATGTGGAGGAAATGATTAAAGAATTATGGGAAGAACTGAAGGTAGGAATGAAAGTCGGAGGGGAATTCGTAAAATCGGTTAGGTTTGCTGATGACCAAGCATTAGTTGCTCAGTCAGCCAAGGGGTTACAAGCATTGCTGAGTGAATTGGAGGTTCAGTGCGATAAATATGGGATAAGAATCAACTTTAATAAAACAAAGGTAATGCGATTTTCCAGAAAGAAAAAGGCTAAGGTAAATATTAAAATAGGCGGGGAAAAAATAGAGCAGGTAGAGCATTTTACATATCTCGGAAGTGTTTTGGACCAATACGATCAAAGTGGTAGGGACGTAAGGAGAAGAATTGCGCTAGGCAAGGAGGCTTTCTCAAGGAGGAGGGAGTTGATGACGGGGACGTTGAGTAGGGATGTTAAGATAAGACTCGTAAAAACTCTGATATTGAGTGTAGCTATGTACGGCGCGGAAACGTGGTCACTGAAGCAGGAGGATAGACGTAGACTGGAGGCTTTTGAAATGTGGGTGTGGAGAAGAATGGAGAAGGTGAAATGGACCGAATGGAAAACAAATGAGGAAGTACTGGAGATGGTGGGTGAGGAGAGGGATAAGGTTTGCTGAGAGAAATCCTATGGAGGCAGGAAAAATGGATGGAAGGCGTATTGAGCGGTAGTGGAATGTTGAAGAAGGTAATAGAGGGGAGAATATTGGGCAAGCGAGGTGTGGGCAGGAACAGGATAGGGATGTTGGACGGGATGAAGGGAGGAAAGAAGTACACCGAGATGAAAAGGGATCTGATATAGATTAATTTGCTAGGTGGGGAGTCACAAAATGTTTATTTTATAGTTGTGTCCATCCAAAAACCTACCTTAAACGGTAGATTACCTAATAATAATAAATTATAATGTATGTATTTTATATATATATATATATAATATATATATATATATATATATATATATATATATATATTCGTTTCAATTTCTTCGAAACAATACGGAAGTGTTAAATAAAAAACATTGAAAGCAACACACAGCATGAGAACACATAAAAGGAACACTCACATGTTATTGCTTGATAATTTCGACGGAAATGAACTCCATCTTCCTCAGAAGTACTGTTAAGCGTGACTGCATAGCGGGTCACGGTATTCCAGGGGGTAAAGCGTTGGACTACTGACCGGAGGGTCCCGCATTCGATTCCTGGGCAAGGCACCTGCAGCTCCATCCAAGCTATCCAATTCTATTTCAAGGTATTTGTCAGGTACCAGACCTTCCTGGGAAACCATAACCGGCACCTGAAAAGGAACTGGCCCCCATGCCCTGATGTGTGAATATTCACACGCCGTCGGGCTTCGTACACGGGTGAGCTACCATCACTTACCAAACCGACCTTCCGGTTGCGTACTGTGTCTATGGTTTATATATAACACTTGTGAAAGTCTCACGGACGGTAAATATATATATATATATATACATGTATATATATACATATATATATATACACATATATATATATATATATATATACATATAAAAACACAGTAATTACCCGAAGGTCGGTTTAGTAGGTGATGGTAGAGCTCACCCATGTACCAAGCCCGACGGCGTGTGAATATTCACACATCAGGGTAGGGGGGCCAGTTCCTTTCCCTGTGCCGGTTATGGTTTCCCTGGAAGATCTGGTACCCGAAAAATCAACTGGCTTGATATACATACAGGGTTCGTCCGGAAAATAAGTGTACTGATTTTTTCCCGCCGCTCCATGTGCGCCCAGCACCACTCTGACGGGCTGCGATTGGAGGGGGGTATGGTGGCAAGCGATGGTGAAAAAGGCAGTTCGCTCTGAGCTGTGGTGTAGTGAGGAGCTCTGTTAACGCGAACCTCCACGCTCGACCCACGTCACGGAACGCGATGCCGAAGTTTTGGAGCAGCGTTATTCCATCAAATGTGCGGTAAAGCTTGGGAAATCGTCTACTGAAATTGTCGGTATGATTACCAGGCTTACGGGGAGTCAGCCATGTCCAGAAACATGATCTTTCGATGGCACAAGATGTTCGTGGAGGGCAGAGAAGAGGTCGACGACGAACCACGGCCTGGACGCCCATCAACGACACTCACCGACGAAAATGTGCGAAAAGTTCGCGATGTACTGAACTCTGGTCGTCGTCTTAGTGTTCGGATGATAGCAGAGCAGTGTAATGTGCCAAAAACAATAGTGCACGAGGTTATAAGGGACCAATTACAGATGCAAAATTTGTGCAAAGTTGGTGCCGAAAGTGCTCAGTGATGACCAAAGACTCAATCGTTTGGAAATCGCGACACAACTTGCGGATCACTGCAAAAATCATCCACATTTTTTAGAGAACGTCCAGGTACTTCTTTTTGTTCCCGAAGATAAAGATGAGTTTGAAAGGAACGCGATACGGGACTTTGGACGTCGTCAAAGAGGCCGTGACGACGTGTCTTCGAGAGGTTCCCGATGATGCCTTCGCGGGAGCTTTCCAGGAATGGGAACGCCGCTGGAATAAGTGTATTGACTCACAAGGGTCCTATTTTGAGGAATATTAGCTTAAGATATGTAAAAGTGAAATCAAATTTTTTTCCTGAGCTCAGTACACTTTTTTTCCGAACGAACCCTGTATATATATATGTATATATATATATATATATATATATATATATATATATATACATATATGTATATACATAGATATACACACACGGATATATATATATATATATATATATATATATATACATATACATATACATATATAACGTAAATGAGATTGACACTAGTAGATAAAAACAAAGAAACACATAAAAGAGAAACTCACTGGGTTTCTAATTTTCGATGGCATACCCACCTTTCTCAAGAGGAGGAAAGAACGGAACGGAAAAGTTCCGAAGGGTGCCGTTCCACGTCCGTGATATTTTCAAAAAAGTGTTATGTATATATATATATATATATATATATATATGTATATATATTATTTTTATTAGATAATCTTCCGGTTAAGGTAGGTTTTTGGATGGACACAACTATAAAATTAAAATTTTGTAACTCCAAACAAAACCCAATCCAGCAACCTACTCTATATCAGGTCCCTCTTCATCTTTGTGTCCTTCTTTCCTCCCTTCATCCCGTCCAACATCCCTATCCTGTTCATGCCCTTTCCTCGCTTGCCCAACATTAACCCCTCTATTACCTTCTTCAACATCCCACTACCGGTCAATACGCCCTTCATCCATTTTTCCTGTCTCTCAATGAACCTCTCTCCTCACCCACCATCTCCATTACTTCCTCATTTATTTTCCTTTCGGTCGATTTAACCTTCTTCATTCTTCTTCCCACCCACACTTCAAAAACTCCAATCTACGTCTATCCTTCAGCTTAAGCGACCACGTTTCGGCGCCGTACATAGCTACGCTCCATATCAGAGTTTTTACAAGTCTTGTCTTAACATCCCTCCTAAACTTCCCTGACATCAACTCCCTCCTCCTTGAGAAAGCCTCCTTGTATAGCGCAATTCTTCTCCTTACGTCCCTACTACTTTGACCGTGTTGGTCGAAAAAACTTCCGAGATACGTAAACTGTTCTACCAGCTTTCGTTTTTCTCCTCCTATTTTAATGTTTAGATTAGCCTTTTTCTTTCTGGAAAATCGCATAATTTTTGTTTTACTAATATTGATTTTCATCCCATACCTATCGCAATGAACCTCCAATTCACTCAGCAATGCTTGCAACCTCTTGGCTGACTGAGCAACCAATACTTGGTCATCAGCAAACCTAACCGATTTTACGAACTCCCCGCCGACCGTCATTCCTACCTCCAGTTCTTCCCATGCCGCTTTAATCATTTCCTCCACATATACGTTTAAAAGCACCGGTGACAATGGGCAACCCTGCCTTACACCTCTTCCTAACAACGTCCATCCGGACTCTCCGTTCCCCACTCGCACATGAGCAGTCTGAGACATGTACAGGTTGCGGATCAGTCTCCTGTCCCTCCCATCCATTCCTATATTCTACAATACATGCATTAATTTTTCCCAATTCACTCTATCAAACCTTTTTCGAAATCTACGAAACAGGCAGAAAGGTTCTGATTGTATTATATATCCCTATGGCACCACGCGTACCTCTTCCTTTCCTAAATCCAAACTGATCATGCCCTAAGTAATCATTTGCCTTACTCTCTATCCTTTTGTTGATGATCCTGAGAATAACTTTAGTTGCGTGAGATATCAAACTAATTGTTCTGTAATCCTTACATGTTAGTAGCCTTTACCTTTTTCGGAATAGGAACTAAGACTGATCTCACAAAATCGTCCAGCCAGATTCCTTCCTCATAGATACTACGAATCAGTCCATATAGAGTCTCCTTCCCAAATTTTCCTAAACATTTCAACAATTCCACAGGAATGTTGTCTACCCCCACTGCCTTATTTACCTTCATCTCCCCTAATGCCCTTTCTAATTCATCGTCGAGTATGCCTGGACCTATGCTATCTTCTTCTACGTCATATGCCTTTTCTATGTCTAAACTTGTCGGCCTAAGTTCTCTACCATACAGTGTTTCTATATATTCCATCCATCTCTCTTGGATTTATTCTGGTTCAACTATTATCTTACCTCACTTATCTATAACTGTTAGCACAGATCTTGCCTTCTTACTTCCCGATAATAACTTAACCTTGCTGTATAGAGCACCAATTTCACCCTTCCTCTGTAAACTTTCCATGTCCTCGCATTGTTTTTTCCACCATTCTTCTTTTGCGTATCCCTTGCATGATACATTCCCATTTTTCTTCGATAGTACCCACTTCCCTACCGATATCCATCATTTTCTCTACAGCCTGCTGATACTCCTTCCTCGTTAATCCATTTAATGCATCTACATTCCTTTCCTAACCTGCCGCCCGTGCCGTATCTTTTTGAAACGGACGTTACATTTCATTGCAACTAAATTGTGGTCCGAGTCCGCATCCGCTCCTGGGAAAATGTGCGAATTTATCACACCATTCCTAAACCTGTGCCTAACCATAATATAATCTAACTGATATTTTTCTGAATCACCTGACATTTTCCATATTTACCTACGCTTTTTGCGGTGTCTAAACCATGTGTTGGTGATGACTAACCCCTGTGCCCTGCAGAATCCAATTGCTTTCTCCCCGCGTTCATTCCTCGTGCCTAACCCATAGTCCCCCACCTCACCACACTCTCTTCCTTCGCCTACCGGCGCATTCCCATCCCCCATCGCTATCAAATGTTTCCCTGCAGGAACATATGCTTTTATATCCTCTAACTCATCGTACATCCAATCGACTTCTTCCTCCTTGTGGTTGCTCGGTGGCATGTATACCTGAACAATGACCAAGTTCGTCGGATCTGCTTTAATCTCCAAGAGTAAAATTTTATCAGGTGCCTAGTAGATAGATAGTACTCAGCTCTTTACCGTCATCCATCATATTCTCTATTGGCCTCTGATACTCCTTCCTCGTTAATCTATTTAATGCTTCTACATTCCACTTCCTAGCCCGCTGCCCTTGCCTTATTTTTTTGATCTACATGTACATAAATACCCTGCGAGCCAGGTGTGTAGCAGAGGATGTAGCACCATAAGGGAAGGGTAAGGGAGGAGGTGGTTGGGGTTATCAAATAGGCGAGGAAAGGTGGAGGGGAACCGGTAAGAAAAAAAATATAAATATATACATATATATATATATATATATATGTATATATATATATCGATGATATGATGGAAGTACTCACGAGAGCAATATAACTTTTGGACGGCACAATAGAACACAGAATAAAACAGATAACACGTTAAAGGACACTCACACTGTAGCTGATATAAGCTTTCGGCCTACTTCGAGGCCTTCTTCAGGTCTGACTGCAGTCAGGCAGCCTGCAGACTGCAGTCAGTGCAGGCCTCGGAGTAGGCCGAAAGCTTAAATCATCTACAGTGTGAGTGTCCTTTTACGTGTTATCTGTTTTATTCTGTGTTCTATTGTGCCGTCCAAAAGTTATATATATATATATATATATATATATATATATATATATATATATATATATATATATATATATATATATATATAACTATATATAACTATATATATATACACTTTTTTGGAAAACCCACAAACGTGTAATGTAAATTGTAACTGTTCCTAATTCCTCTTGAGAAAGGTGGTTGGACCACCGAAAATTCGAGAACCAGTGAGTCCCTCTTTTGTGTGTTTTGGTTTCTGTGTTTGTTATGACTATCAGTGATTTTATATATATATATATATATATATACAACACACAAATACGCATACTTACATATATTTTAATATATATTACTAATGTATATAATATATTATATAGTATATAATATTTAATGTATATATGATATATATACATTTTTATGATATTTGTATATATATATATATATATATATATATGTATATATCCTAGTGAAGTCCCTAACCTGTACGTTAATACTTATTGTAAAGAACTAACTCCTGGGGATTTTCGACTTCAAATATTCTCGTCCGTTATCGTTCTCGAAAAAATGACATTCTAAACCTGTCAGTCTTGTAGTCTATCTCTCTAGTCTTATATTCGTGATCCCTTCGACCGTAATACTTTGGGGTTCGTATTATATCCTTGATTTTATCGGAATAGGGCCCATCTTTAAATATTTTTAATAAGTTTTATCTATATTATAAACGCCGCTGTGAAAGAGAATCCCAACCTAAATTGTCTAGCAAAGTGGATGCGCTGTGTCGTTGGTCATAACAATGTTTGACAAATCTAGTCCCCCTCCGTTGAACTCGGTCTGATTCCGATCTCAAATTTATGTTTTGAGGATCCCATATGCTGGCAGCATAGTCTAGGTGGGGGCTGACCATGGCAAGGAAACATCGTTCTTTCACTTTTTCGTCGCATTTACCTTGCACTCTTTTCAGAAATCCCAATTTTTTTTAGCACGACCGCATATTTCTCGCATGTGTTTTCCCTAGGACAGATCGTGAGTAATTGCTACACCCAAGATTTAAAGGAATCTACCCTCACGATTTTGGTTTGTTTTACTTTGTAGCAATGAGGGGGGAATTACTCTTTTTCCAAAAATATATTACTACGTATTTAAAAAAATTTAATTCCAATTGCCATGTGTCGCACCAATTTTGAATTGTATATAGTTCGCTGGCTAATATGACTCTGTCTTCGTGACTTCGAATGTCCCCATAAATTACTGCATCATCGGCGAGAAGACAGGGCTTTTTATTAACTACGGTACTGATGTCATTTATGTAAATAAGGAATGGGAGGGGACCTATGACACTTATTTGTAGTACACCTTGATAGTATCGGATAATACACCGTCCAGGACGACTGTTTGGACACGTTCACTTAAGAATTGTTTAATCCAGGTAATAATACTCTCGTGTGTTCCTTAAGTTTCAAAAAGGGACTTTATCGAAAGCTTTCTTAAAATCTAGGAATATCGCATCAACTGGAATATTACTTTCACCGTAGTTCAATATATCATGTACAAAAAGTTTGAGTTGAGTTTCGCAGGATCTACCCTTACTGCGTTGGTTATTAATTAATAAATCTTGGCTATCGAGGTACCTCATTATGGAACTAACAATGATGTGTTCAAGAATCTTACAGGAAATGGATGTGAGCGATAATGGCCTATAATTACTGGGGTCCTCCCTGTCTCTGTTTTTAAATATGGGTGTTTCCGAAGCTACCTTCCAGCCGTTTGGCACAGTTTCTTCTGCTAATGATTTCTTAAATACGAGTATTATATCAAGATAAGGGTCAATTTTAGCCGACAGTTCTTTATACACGCGCGCCGGTATCTCATCAGGTCCCGGAGATTTGTTGGCGTCTATGTTTTTAAGCAGCAATTCTATTCCGCGGGTGGAAGAATTGATTGGTTGCATTGACTGCTGAAGTGTTTTGGGATTGTTCTCGGCTATATTTTGTGAGCATATGTTGAAAACACTTTGGAAGAATAAGTTTAATATGCTGGCTTTATCAAAACTACTCGTTACTTTATCCCCCTTTTCGTTATTCAGCGATTTTACGGTGGGCTTTTTTCCCTGCCCTTCCCTGACAAAGGATCAAAACATCCTAGGGTTATCGTTCAAATGCTCGCCTATTTTTTTCGTTTTGAATTCCGCTAGCGCCTTCCGGAAGGCCTTCTTGGCAGTGGACCTAGATGCTTTGTAGTGCTGTATGGTTTTATCCAGTGCTCGTTGATTTTATCAGGAAATTTTGAAACGGAAATTTCATTTCATAACAACAAAATTGATATAGATATATATATATATATATATATATATATATATATATATATATATATATATATATTTAATCTTAAATTTATGCATGAATTTATATAATTTTCTATAATTTATATAAACATATATATATGCAAACCATAACCACAGCAATTTACCCGAAGGTCGGTATAGTAGGTGATGGTAGAGCTGACCCATGTGCCTGACGGAATGTGAATATTCACACATGAGGGTAGAGGGGCCAGTTCCTTTCCCTGTGTCGGTTATGATTTCCCAGTAAGATCTGGTACCCGAAAAATCTAGTTTTTTGGAGCTGCAGGTACTCAGAGTGCTTTGCCCGGGAATCGAACCCGGGACCCTCCGGTCAGTTCTACCCTATGGACTACCGCGACCCACACACACACGCACACGCACACGCGCACGAGCACGCGCACACGAACACGAACACGCACAAACATTTAATAATACGTCTGAATGTAAATGCCTTATTCTCCTAAAATCATGGTAACTGACAAGTTTGCGACTAATATTGCTCTCATTATCGAACGTATTATACGAGGGCTATTATTTATGTTAAGTCCGTTTAGTCATAGAATGCCGGTCCCGGTGGCGGTGGGTTAACTTTTTCGTCTGCCAATCCAAGGATCGTGGGATCCAATCCCGACAGGGTGGTTTTTTTTCCACCTAGGACTTGGGTAATTCGTTGTCTCGGGCGCGGCTTCATGGAATCGACTGAACATAATGAAAAGAGAAACTCTATAATTCCACATAGATTTATTAGACATCATCCTGATTATTAGATCATTATAGATGATGATGACGTGCCACGTCGAAACCTAGGTCGTCCGTCTAATAAATCTATGTGAAATTATAAAGTTTCTCTTTTCATTATAGAACTTGGGTATTGTTGTAACTGTTGTGTTGTCCTTGTTTTCCGATGTAAAGGCCAAAAAGTGCTGTTTTTGGATCAAAACGATTAAATAGATAAATTAAATTATGTATTCCTTAGAAATAATGTTTCTGACGGCATTAGTTTCCTGGCAACCGACTGCAGTTTTCTACATAATCACCGTTCACTTCTAAGTACATTTCGTGACGCTGCACCAGCTTCTTCAATCTTTTCGCTTCGTTTCGTTCGTTCGCCGCCTGGGATGCGAACCGTTGCCCGCCGAGCCACTCTTTTCATTGCGAGGAGGGGAAGTAGTCGCGAGCAGGTGCAACCAACTTCCCTTCAATAGCGGTCCTAAATCGCTCGTCCACTCCGCATTTTTTGTGATGGCTGGTTAGCATTTTCTCCTTCCGCACCATTTGTGATATCCGAGTATTCCCGTAGAAACCGTGTAAAAAATGGTGCGTCCAAAAAGAAGTAGTTATCAGCCGAAGCGCACTAATCGTCAATCTTCGATCAGATCGCAGTTATTGGTCCACTTCACTTGAACGATCTAATCGCTCTGGATACTGACACTCTTCCGCTCTCTTCCTCATGCACGTTTGTGCGGCCATTTTAGAAGGCCCAACACCGTTGTCTAGAGTTTCCTTCTCTCATTGGCCCTGCATAGGCACACACGTCTGCCTCGACTCCCAAAGATGAATTGGGACCGCTGATGATCCTTTTGCAAACAATAAACGAATCACAGTCCGCCCTCCGCCGATACGCACGGCAGGAATTTCCGCGGACATTGTTGTCTGCGTGCACCGACAGGCAAAACTAAATATAAACGGTTCTTTCAGTGGATTTGAAGATAATAATTATTGGATGTCACTGTATGCGTACATATTTATTCAGACCTGACAATAATTATTTTTTTTATAATGTCATTACTATGCTAATAATTTTCGTATATGACGTGGACCAGTCCGACGGTGTGAACAAACGCATTCCTTGCGAGAAACCCCAACGATGCCGCACAGCCGCTGGAAATTCGAACTATCAATGAAATGGATCTCAAAATATATTTCTTCTTAAAATTTAGCTCTGGTTCATGACTCCGAGACTATGATCCCAAGAGCTGCGTAAAGAGGGAAGAGACAATGGAGGCCGAAGTGCTCCTAATGAGGCGGCGAGACAAAGAAAATCGAAATTCCACCGCAGAGTATCAACCAGAGATACGACGAACATTCTATTCGCCAGCGTGACGTTTTAAGTTAAATTTGCGGTTTATTCGTGAAGTAAACCCTTCGCTGTTTTATTTTTCACTAGTGTGGAGCGAGGGTTGAGAGTCGGCGCGGGAACCTGCTCCCCCTTTCCTCTCGTGTCCCCTCCCTTGGGGGTTAATTATCACGTCATTAGAGAGAACTTCTCCGGGTGCGAGTGGCGGGAGGGGAGGATTTCCACGAGGGGCTCTTCTCCCATGAGTGTGTGGGTTGCTAAGGGTACGGAGGGTGGGGAGCTGGCGCCTGCGGGGGTGGATGTGCACTTGGAAGTTTCAGGGGCGGCGCAGAGTGGGAAGAGAACCAGGACGACTGGAAGGACATCGTCGACATGCTGCGCGCCCAGCGAGACCCGATTCCGGCATTCGGGTCCGACGTCGACGATTCATTTGGCCGAGTTCGTCTTTCCCACGAGTTTGGCATTCAACGTGGATGCACTCGCATGTCCGAGTCCATCGAGGTCGTCCACATTAGTGTATGGCAATGGGCGACTCACTTGAATCCGACGCCGAGGGCGGCGCGGGGAATTTGGGCCACGGGCGGAGCCGACGCTCTCCCAGTTTCGACGAGAGCGCTCGCATTTGCGTCGTTCGGGAAAAAACGCGGATGGCACAGAGAAGCGAACGATGGCGCCAGCACGTAACTAATGACTTAGGAGATTATGGGACGCTCTTTAAAACCGCCTCCTGCCTATGCCTTTGACCACATTTTTCACTGCTCACGGAATTATCCATTACTGGTCATTTGTTTGATCCTCGCGAATTCCAACCGCGACCTTTGTTTCTTGAGAGACGTGTTCTACACCCGTTCGGATTCCCCCTCCCCCTGGAGTCGTGTGAAAATCCATTGAGTCCGGCGTTTCAATAGAAGTGGCGTGACCGTTTTATTGTTTCCCTCGCGGGGAAGGGGCAGTGGGTTGAAGGGGCTGTCGAGGGGCCGTCGAGGGGGCAGGATTTCCAGAACAGCCCACGAGTCCTGGGCTTCGTTCATACTCGCAATAATATCGGCTTAGTTGTTCAACTGTACTCCTAAACGCTTTTTGTCTGCAGGGAAAGGATGAAATGGCGAATTATCGGATTAGCTTTTGCTTCTTAGCAGGCATTCCAGGTATTTCGAAAAAGAACTAATGAAGGAAATGGATATTTTTTTCACGAAGCCATCCGTATTTCTTAATTAATCAGAGGCCGTACCGACCTTAATTTCTGCATACGTTCGTTTGCAACGAAAACAAATCGATTTCAATTTCGTTGGATCAAAGATCAATGAACTCTACGGTTTTATATGTTATTCATGTGCCCCATTAAACATTTGGTGAATGATATTATTTACATACTTCATCTTAGGATACGCTAGTTGAAGTGCGATTGTCAAATTGTCCCAGTGTAATTAAAAGGAGTGAACCATGTGCAAACAACAGAGACCGCTGTGACCAACTTAACTTCTGACTTCCGCCCTCGTCTCCGGACGCGCCACGCATCTGTAGGTGCCTCACCGTGCACCCCTCCCCTCAACCCCCCTCCCACTGCCCCTCTTCTGAGGAGTCGCCTCTGGGGATGAATGCATGTATGCACACATATGTACAACATGTTCTGCGCATAGTGCCCCCACTCAGGAGCCTTAATTCACTAATTCGCCCCCCCCCTTTCCAGGATATCTCCCTCCCATTCACAGCAACCGACGGGGGCGAAACCCCTTTCGCACGATGTCGGGGCTGCCATGGCGACGGAATGGTCCGAGACACGGCCCCCCCCCGGCCGCCCCCCTCCCCGCCCCCCGCCACACCGCAGCCCCTCAAACGAGGCGGCGGAAGGGGATCGCAGGTGGCGGGAACGGCCGAAAACCCTTTCGGCTCCTCCTCCCCCCCCCTGCAGACGGGGGTACGTGTTCGCACCCCATCTCGGGGACGTGCGCGGTAATCCCGGTCTAGGGTGTGGCGTCAACGGAGGGGGGGGGAGGAGGGTCCCCTCTCGCCCAAGTCGTCTCCGCCGTGACCACTCCGACCTCCACACCGTCTACGGTGCGAAATCGGGGCGGTGCGTGGAGGGTCGTCACCGGTCATTCCCAGCACCACACGTTTATGATGCTCTGCGGAAGGATCCGAGAGCATCGCCGCGGATAGTGCGGACTCGATTGGCCGTCGGCCGTCGTCAGGTTGCCCCATCGTGAGATACGGAGGAGTTGCAGGGTTCATGGGCAAAACGGGCAAGAAGTCTCACGACATTCGAGGAGCAGACACCTGTCCGAGTGCCGAAACAAATCTACCCTTATTGATGAAGGCATCCGTGCTTCCTGGTCGTTCCCGCGTGGATGCACGCAGCACTGTGTACTACGCACGATTGCTGCGATGCATACCGAGCCGCTTTCCACGGATGGCACCAGAGCACACTCTCGATGCATTTGTCAAGTATTTGCATAAATACCCTTCCCAGAGCAGTTTACCAAAAAGCATTGACGTCGAATGGGAAACGGGCGCCCAGTGACCTCCTGGCTTTGATTTTCGTCGGCGTCATGCCAAAGGAATGGAAAAGACCGGATTTGGAATTTAAAAACCAAGTTGAAACAGAAATTCCGAAAAGGACGAAGTCAAAATGGATGAATGGCATATTGATTGGAAGTGGGATGTTGAAGACTGTAAGAGAGGGGGCAATATAAGGAAAACGAGGAAGGAGCAGGAATAGGATAGTGATGTTGGACGGGATGGAGGAAGGGGTGTTAGGACACCATCCGTAATTAAAGTGTGTATGTATCAAATACATACAAACATCACAAGGGCTGATTTGTAAGGCGTTGGTGAATGAAGCCCTCACTTTCAACTCAAAGCGCAAATTCTCCTCTTTTCCAAAACCTTATTGAAAAATCGAATGAATTATAAAAATAGTGAGATATAATTATATACACGGTAATACGAAATTAAATTATCAGCATATTTATCGCATAATACCTCACTAGAGAGCAATAAAAAATCAGTACTTAACATTTTTCATTTATTTTCTTTTAATGGAATTGGGTCATGTACCGTCGTTAAATAGGACTCATAATGCAGGAATATGAAGAAGTAGCTTATATTATTAACGTCTGAGAATCACAATTTTATAAAGAAATTGTTCGCGAAAGCCACGTTGACCTGCATGAATTGAGCGATTGTAAAGGAGAAAATATTAAAAAAACCAATTAGTAGTAAATATTTCACCTCCACGACCACGGCACGGAATGTGAGTTAACCCGCACCGAATGCGAAGGGCGGTAGAAGGGTAAATAGGGTAATAGAAGGGTAAATATGATATAACGAATGCCAAATGCCTTTTATCCCTATAATACGTATGCTTTGTATAATCTACCATACTACCTATGCCCAATTCAGTTTATTTGATCCAAATTATTACCATCAATTTTTAGAATATCGATTAGTATTTTTTCAGGGAGGACTAAATTAATTTTTATTTGGTTATAGAACCAAAGAATTACAAAATGGGCGCATTTCCAATGCAGATTAAGTTTGTCTTCTTGCACTGTCTTGTTTGGAAGGAAAAGTAATTTATCCTTCTACCACGTGGGTTGTGTCCATTCAAAACCCACCTTAACCAATAGAATACCAATGACGATAATGATAAAAGCAAAGTAAAGACGAGAAAAGCAGAAGAGAAAGTACGGCTGGACCAGTTGCAATGTGATCAGCAACCAATACATAGGTGTGGAAGTGGGGAGAGGTGTGTGTGTGGGAAGTCCATGCATACACCAATAAAGAGGAACATAAAATGCTATTAATTTTAAAGTGTGAATTCCTTCAATTCAATTAAAGTGCACTCAATCCCTCTAACCATGCATAGATGCTTAGAGGAATTGAAGCAGGACAAAATACGCGGAAGTAGAAGACCGAATTAGTTAGAAAAGGAACTTGGAATGTTTGGACAATGTTGAAGACAGGAAACTAAGAGAATATGTATAAAGTGAGCGATGGACGGAGGAGATAAAGACGTTTTAGCACTGTCCTAGGTGAAATTGCCGGATGACCGGAGAATACTCGAGTGATAGTTATATAGCAGCAAAGACGAGAGCCAACGAGGGTTTTCCATAATATTGAATAAAAAGGTAGGAAGAAGCGTAGTCAACATAGGGCAAGCAACGGATAGAATATTTCCGTTATTCTATGAGAATATTAATTTGTCGATTTCATGCGTAAAATACAGAGAGTGTCGGTTTTACTGTAATGTAATTGGAAATATTAGATATGTGTGACTGCCTGGGCTTTTCAGTTTGTAGGTCAGAATTATTATCATTAATTTTTGATGTATTCTGAAATTGATGCATAAGATGACAGCAATAAAAATTCAACGATTCTTTTGTGGAATTAAATTTCCAATTTCGTTCGTGACGCTCATATTTTGTAAATTTAGCGTTGTGATGCTTTGAAAGGCATCACATTGTTTATTTATAAGTGAGTGAAATTAGTCGAATTGATTTTCCGTTGTGAACTATGGGGTTCCTCCGAATGCTCAGAAATCCTGTTAATCTTAATTATTTGGTTGTCTCCCGTGTGAGGTAGATTTTGAATGGGCACTGACTTAGCGTCGCTACATGTCAAACGTTCGTCTACTAAAACAACCTGACCCCTCACACTACATTAAACCGTACTTGAATTCCACCTTACTTCGACCTCCCTTCATATTTGAGATACTTATATTGTATAACACTCATTCAGTTCTATAAATATAAAACCGAAAACTAAGCAATCCTCAGCGTCGTCGTGGATGTATTCTAATTGGCTATATTCAAAAAATGTTTATGACGCATATTCTCGTCATATCTGATGGTAAGTCAACATTATACCATTCAACGAAGACAAATAAATTACGCCCCGCGCATTTTAAGTAATTTATTCTTGTTCTCCTAGGCGAGAATTTCATTTTCACTTTGTCAGTGAAAAAGTCGGTCGTTCACCTGCGACTTAGCTAATTACCGAGAACGGGCAGGTTCTGCCGCGCCCCTGCCCCATGACATCAAGGGCCGGGCGGGTCGGAGTTAGGGAGAGTTCGGCGGGCAGGGTTTTCGGGCGATGAGGGAAATGTTTGCGAGATAAGGGCTCTCTCTCGCTGTGCGTGCGTGCCTCCTGGGGCCAGGGGCGGCGGGTGAGCATGCATTTGTGCCTAACGACGGAGCGAAGGGGCGGGGCCCGCATTTTAACGGCCCAAGTTGCTGTCGAAATGGAATCGAGTGGAGTTTCTGTCGGCAGGGGAGTCACTCGGAGCAGAGTTTGACCTCCCCGCTGCGTCGGAAGTTAAACGACTCCCGGGATAACTTTCATGAAGGGGTGTGAACTCTCTCTCTCCATTGTAATCATGATCACCGTCGAGGAAACCTGATTCTCGGCTCGTGCATTATATGCCCTCGGTGGAGGAAAATAATCGCCGCAGTCGGTGAAACTTTGGCTATTGGTTGCAAGCGACTGTGTTCGATTTGAGAGGACGGAGGCGATGCCAGAGGTCACCACTTATCAGGGCACCCGACGTGCCAAGGTTTAGAGGGGAGGAAGATTGAATGGGCACCCACGGCGAAATGGACACGAGAGACTGGGAATGAGCAATCATATTTTAATAGTGATATGTTCGGTAGAGCCAGCTTAGTTTTACTCTAAGTGGAACGAAGAGCACACGAATTATCTCAAAGTAAAAATACGATTCGTACGACTTTGGCGCCGTCACCGCGGGAGATCTTTTGAACGCAAAAATATTGCATCGGGGAGAAAGCTGGATACAATGACGAGCAAGCCCATGATGCTCTCCCTCGCGACCAGATGGAATGCTCCGTGACATGATTTCCTCCGCCAGTCAACGCAACGTGCGGAGAGGAGGGTTTGTTACCGGGATGGGGGTGTGACAAGAATCTTTCGTGACGTCGTTTTTGAGCGTGATTTTCGATGTTTCATAATTCGAGATGCGTGCTACTGTTGGTTGAGCGTGGGGGCCAAAGGAGGGCAAATCAGAAGGGCCCTTTTGTAATCGCAAAATATTCCGGGCGTTGAAGGTGGCAATGGCGACTCGCGGCATCCCCATGATCCCCTCGTTAGTGTTGTGGGGCATCACCCTGCCTCTCTTGTCCTTCGCCGAAGAAGGCCCCTCGGTTGGATGCAGTGCCTCCCCCGAGAGCCGTTGGACTGTTTTTTCGGTGTGCGTTTTGCATGAAGCCGTGCGGGTGATGGGCTGGGGGTGGGTAAGTGGGTGGTCTTACTTGCTTTAGCGTGGGGGCATCCCGCCCACAGGAGGGGGACTACGGGTGAGCAGGATGAAACTGCGCGCCCGCGGCCACGAGACGATTGTTTATGTTGCGGAGGATGAGGGTCGGAAGGGCTTGGGGAGGAACCGCTCTCATTTGAGGATGAGTTGAGGAATTTCTATCGTTGGTGTTACGACGTATGGTGTTTTCGTCGAGAACTTCAAACACTTAACAAACTAATTAAGGAAAAGGAAGTTACTTGTGAATATGGAAACGGCTCTTTAATTCTAAATTACGTTTATTGTCCTTGCTTTCTTTTATTGTTATTAGGTGGAATGGCAAGAAAAAACGACATTCAGACCCTGGTCCGTGTCCAGGTCTCATCCGGGTCTCAATGTCGTTCACTAATTATGGAGTGTTGAAGTGGATAGGTGTGGAATTTTTTCATACGGGAGAGAAAGATATTTTGTCCATCCGAATGCTTTTTGTTCATGGCCTGGGTTTTGACTTGTCAAGCCCTCATAATGACTTTGTGAGTTGACACCTGGGTCGTGGATGTGGTAGTATTTTTGGATAAACTCTTTTCTCTTCGGTTTGTGAATTTTATCCACATCCTCCCTCCTATCCTATCTCCGTTCCCCTCTAGCCTCCCTTCTCCCTTTCCCCTTCCAAAACCCTCTCATTCACCCCTCCCCCGCCAACCGTTGTCCCCTTCCCCGGTCCCCTTCTCTCTCTCTCACACATACCTCATGCCCTCAGCAGTCAGTCCTAGCTAATCTTCTGATGAAGACGGAGCTCAATTCCGTCGAAATTATCAAGGAATAACGTGTGATTGTTCCTCTTATGTGAGGCCGGAGGGGAGCGGAGATAGGATAGGAATGAGAGAGAGGTTGTGAAAACAATTCACAAACGGACAAGAAAGCATTTACTTCATCCACAGATACTACAACATCCACGCCTCAGGTGTCGACTTGCAAAGTCGTCATCAGGAATTAGCATATCAAAACCCAGAACAAGAGTACCACAATGCATGCGGATGAACAAAATATCTTACCATCACTTATGAAACACTTCCATACCACCCACGTATATATGGGTCGCGGTAGTCCAAGAGGTAGAGAATTAGACTACTGACCGGAGGGCCCGGGTTCAATTCCCGGGCAATTCACTCTGGGCATCTGTAGCTCCACCCAAGCTTGTGATGTTTTTGGTTCCAGATCTTCCTGGGAAACCATAAGGGAAAGGAACTGCCCTCCTGCCCTGATGTATGAATTTCACAAGCCGTATAGGGCTTAGTACTGGGTGAGCTCTACCATCAACTACCAAAACGACCTTCGGGTTGAATACTGTGTTTA
Source organism: Hetaerina titia (assembly GCA_037158775.1). Classification (NCBI taxonomy): domain Eukaryota; kingdom Metazoa; phylum Arthropoda; class Insecta; order Odonata; family Calopterygidae; genus Hetaerina; species Hetaerina titia. The sequence continues at coordinate 146,698,918 of CM073769.1, forward strand.
TGGTTTATATATATACATATATCTTAGACAGTAACATACAGCACGAGGACACATAAAAAGATCACTCACAATAATATCTTGATAATTTCGACGGACTCGAACTCCGTCTTCTTCTGAAGATAAGATATGCCTGAGGAAAAGGGTACGTGGTGCAGAGAGAGTAGGGGACGAGGGAGAGGGGAAAAACAGGTAGTGGGGAGGGGTGAAGGAGGGGTATGTGGAGGGGGAGAAAGCGGAGCGGAGAACAGGTGGTGGGAGAGAGGTGAAGGAGGAGGTTATGGAGGGGGAAAGGGAGGCCAGAGGGGAGCGGAGATGGAATATAGAGGAGGATGCGGAAATAGTAACAAGCGACACAGAAAACTAACAATCCCGTCATACGCTAACCTCCACCTCGGTGTCCTGGAAGAGAAGTTCCTTTCCAGTTACCCTCTAAAACGCCTTCTGTGGCTTCGGTACATTGATGACATCTTTCTACTCTGGCCACATAACATAGACTCCCTCAATTCCTTCATCTCCCAACTTCATGATTCCTCATCTCTTTCTTTCACTTCCAACATCTCATCATCACAGACCACTTTCCTTGCTGTACATATTTCCCTAACTAACAACAAATTTCTAACCTCCGTACACACTAAACCCACTAACAAACAACAATACCCTCATTTTAACAGCTGCCACCATTACCACACCAAACGCTCCCTCCCTTACTCCCTCTCTATCCGCGGGCACCGCATTTGCAACCACCCCGAATCCCTCAACAAATACCTCAACAACCTTCACCATTCCCTCCTCCAACGGGGATATCCAGATTCTCTCCTTCACAAAAAAATCCTAAAACAATCCTACACTCCCAATGCTCCCTCAACCACAGACTCCCACCCTCTCTCAATATGCAACACCTACTTCCCTGGCATCCAGTCCCTTAAATTCATCCTCAAAGACCTGTACCCCATCCTCAAAATCACAACGTGTCGTCCAACCTTCTTCCTAAATGCCCATCTGTTACCTTCAAACGGCCCGCCAACCTATCAGATCTCCTCAAATCCACTAAGCCTCTTTCCAAATCCCCTCCCACCCCCAGAATCACACCCACTCCGTGCTTGCGAGCTAGATGCAAAACTTGTCCTATTTTCACCACTCCACCCCTCTCCATCCCACCTTTTAACTCTCTTCCGCCCTTCCCCCACTCCTCATGCACATCTCAGAATGTAATCTATCTTCTGACTTGCAAACTCTGCCCGGCATTTTACATAGGCCAGTGCTCTACTCCCCTGAACCTCAGGGTGAACAATCATCGCGCCTCATGTAATCCCTCTTCCCCGTCTGCGGGTCTTCCCATCCCAAAACATGCCTCCCATTTCAACCACTTTTACAATGTTTCCGTGCTAGCATCCCTTCCCACATCCAATAACCCTATAAAATTAAAAACAATGGAATTGGCATTTATATGGTTGTGTAAAGCCTATCAACATCCGGGTCTCAATGTCGTTCACTAAATGGATGGGGGGGGGACTGAGGTGGATGGAGGTGGATTTGTTTTTTGCGAGGTGGTGGGACAATTTATTCATCCGCATACATTTTGTCATCCATGTCCTGGGTTTTGACTTGTCAAGCCCTTATGATGACTTGGTGAGTTGATGCCTTGATCATGGGTGTTGCGGTATCTGTGGATGAATTGTTAGTTTTCTGATTCGCTTGTTACTATTTCCGCATCCTCCTTATTCCATCTCCGCTCCCCTCTGGCCTCCCTTTCCCCCTCCATAATCTCCTCCTTCACCCCTAGGCGAATGCATTACCCCCTTATCCATTCGAATGAACAATCACCGCTACTCCTGTAATTCTGCTTCACTATCTTCCCTTCCTATCCCTTTATATGCAAGTTCACACAACCTATCATTCGACGAATGCTTTTCCCTAACAGTTCTAGAATCCCTACCCGATTCAACCACTAACATAGAGGTGAGAACTCGCGAATCGGCATACATCATATATTTCCGTTCCTTTAAAATTCCCACCCTTAACCGCCATCTTTAATTTCTTTCTCAGCAGTCCCTAGTCCTTCCGCCCCCCTTCCCTCCCCAGGCACTCTTCCCTCAAAACCTCTCAGTCTGACCTGAAGAAGGCCTCGGAGTAGGCCGAAAGCTCAAATCATCTACAGTGTGAGTGTCCTTTTACGTGTTATCTGTTTTATTCTGTGTTTTATTGTGCCGTCCAAAAGTTATATTGCTCTCGTTAGTACTTCCGCATCATCTATATATAGTCATATATATGTGGAGTCATATCTTATCGTCCGAAGAAGACGGAGTTCGAGTCCGTCGAAATTATCAAAATAGTATTGTGAGTGTTCTTTTTATGTGTTCTTATGCTGTGTGTTACTGTCTAAGTTTTTTATTCAACACTTACGTGTTACTTCGAAGAAATCTCTCTCTCACTCTCTCTCTCTCTCTCTCTCTCTCTCTCTCTATATATATATATATATATATATATGTATATATATATATATAATCATTAAACAACTACCAATTAAGAAGTTTTGCATGGACACAATCACCAATTAAATATTTTGTAACTTCTAACAAAACACAGTACAGCAACCTAGTCTACATTAAGTCCCTCTTCATCTCTGTGTACTTTCTTCCTCCCTTCATCCCGTCCAACATCCCTATCCTGTTTCTGCCATTTCCTCGTTTGCCTAACGCTCTCCCCTCTATTGCAGTCTTCAATATCCCCTGCCGATTATTACGCCCTTTATCCATTTATCCTGCCTCCATAGGATTTCTCCCAACAATACTCTCTCCTCCCCCACCATCTCCAGTACTTCCTCATTTGTTTTCCTTTTGGTCCATTTCACCTTCTCCATTCTTCTCCACACCCACATTTCAAAAGCCTCCAATCCACGCCTATCCTCCTGCTTCAGCGACCATTGTTCCGCCCCGTACATCTACGTAGCTACGCTCCATATAAAAGTTGTGACGAGCCTTTTCTTAAAATCATTAGTCCACGTCCTTGTCATCAACTTCCTCCTCCTTGTGAATGCCTTATGCCAAGCGCATTTCTCCTACTTACGTTCCTACTACTTGGACTATTTTGGTCCAAAACACTTCCAAGATACGTTCACTGTTCCACTTGCTCTAGTTTTTTCCTATTTTAATGTTAAACTTGGCACTGTATTTCAAATGCGCTTCGCAATGCTGGCAACCCCTTGGCTGATTGAACAACTAATGCTTGGTCATCGGCAAACCTAACTGATTTAACGATTTCCCCGACGACTTTCATTCCTATTGATTTTTTACGAGTCTTTTCTTAACCTCCCTACTCAATGTCCCCGTCATCAACTCCCTCCTCCTTGAGAAAGCCTCCTTGCCTAACGCAATTCTTCTCCTTACGTCCCTACCACTTTGAACGTATTGGTCCAAAACTCTTCCGAGATATGTAAACTGCTCTAACTGCTCTATTTTTTCCCCGCCTATTTTAATATTTAGCTTAACATTTTTTCTTTCTGGAACATCGCATAACCTTTGCTCTATTAATATTGATTCTCATCCCATACTTATTGCACTGAACCTCCAATTCACTCAGCAATGATTGCAACCCCTTGGCTGACTGAGCAACTAAAGCTTGGTCATCAGCAAACCTAACCGATTTTACGAATTCCCCTCCGACTTTCATTCCTACCTCTCGTTCTTGCCATGCCTCTTTAATCAATACCTCCACATATACGTTGAACAAAACAGGTAATAATGGGCAACCCTGACTTACACCGCTTTTATATATGTTACACCATGTTTATTTTTTACCAAAAAATAACTTTCTTTTTCCACGAAATTTGGTTCTTTGAAGATAAAGGTAACCAAGAGCTTTAAAAAATTACGATGGGCAGCGATTCCTTTGGAAAAACCTATCCACGCTTTTCATTTCTATAATAAGGTTTCCCTCAATATTTCCCGGCATTGTCATATGAACAAAATTGGTGTGCGGTAGTCGCAATCTCCGCGTTCATCCCACTCGATTCTCGTGGTGCATCCACTCGCGTGGCTCTACTTGTTCGTCCGGGTCCAAGTATTTCTCGAGCAGGGCTTAGGGTCTTTTCTCCGAATTCTTGTTCAATTACTAAGTCATCATTTTCTGAAGTATAATGTGTGAGTAGGGTAATTAAACTCTCTATTTTCGCCTTTCCTCTCTCGCGCGGCAGGAAGCACCCATCCACCCCTTGTCCTCGCCCCACACACACTTTTTCCGATGAACGCACCCTTGCAATTAAAATCAATCCAATCCCACCCCATTGGAGTCAATTGGACCAATGATCTGTATAGTCAATTGTGGGGCTGTCTTGGTGATTCTTGCGTTATCGGCATAACGGAAATACAGTTTCGAGGGCATTTCCCCAGGGCAACCTTTCGGCAGTTTTGGAAGCGCAGTAATTAGGGGATTATAAAAGGTGTGCATGGTTTTCAGAGGAGGTGGGCCGAGGCGTGGTCGATGAGAGGAGCGTTCCTTCGATCGGTGGGAAGGAGTTCGCATTCGTCGGACGCTGCCAGGATGTTCTCTGGAGGTGCCAAGCCACCCTGATGCCAGGAATGCCGCCTCTAGGTGTGCCACGGAACTCCATCGTCTCATTTCTCAAGACCGCTAGATTCAGATAGTGCCCGAAGTAATTTGCAAAGTGGTAAGAATGACGACCTGATTTAAGTCGTGCGTTTCCGCGTATTTCCATTTCATCAGCGCTCATGGTAGGGTCAGAAAATTTGTCTCCTTTTAATATATTTAAAAATATGTTAAAAGAGCGTAATTTCATGTATGAGTAAAATATCGTCGAAGAATGAAGCAGACCATCTTCGATCGCCCTTGTTATGAGTGGTGTAGTGCTCGTTAGGCGGTATCACATTGTTTATATTTTTAGATATAGATATTTCGGCACCCTGAAACCCACCGCTAGGGTGTCTGGCATGGAGTGCATACGCACCAGACTAATTTTGACTCGAGTATTTTTACCCCTACCGCGATCGGACAATGTTATTCTTATCCCTTATTGTTCGTGGGCAAAATGAAATCTTAAATATAACTCCTCCACAATTTATCTCTCTAATTTAATTAGCATGATCTCAATTACCGTAGTACGATGGGACTAACAATACATTTCCAGCATATCTTCTAAAGGGACGTCCTTCCAATTTATGCAAGAGGTTTAATCTGTAATTTAACCTTAGCTCCATAAAGTAATTCCCAGCCTAGCTCCACTAATATTTTGGATATGCTACTAAGTTTATCAGAATGACGTTTCACAAATCTAGCTCCTATTTACGCTGCACGCGATCCAATTCGGCAATTAATCCAATTTCGTGAAGATCCCATTTGTCCTTGCAGAATATTCTAAATCCAGCAACCGATAACATTTCTCTTTGATCTTTTCATCACATTTCCCAGTGTTCTTCTAATAAATCCAGAATTATATATTTGCTTGCCCACATATTCCCCGTATGGGTTTCAATCAGGAGAGGTCGTGAGTAAGGGTAACACCTAGGTATTTAATTGAATCAAAAATTTCATTTCGTTGTTCCCAATGCAGTAGGCGCTCGGGTGGAAATTGCTCTTTTTCCAAAATATCATTGCTACGCACTTTTTTAAGTTATCTATGGTCCGGAAGCAGCAACAATAACACTACAAATCGATCAATAACACTGTGTTTAGGGTTCACTACATCGCAGGCGTTATTATGCGGTGTATGTACGCAGAGGTGGTGTCCACTATAGGTCCACTTCGGAATGCGGTCCTTAGCCTCGATCAGTCGCTATGTATGTCTGAGAAGAGCGACTGAGAGGGAGTGGAAGGGAAAGAGATTTTTTTTAATCCCTTGAACCGGATAACAGAATGTGAAAAAAAAAGATTTCCGCATTTTCGGCCAAGTGTCCTAACGATTAGGAAATGTTGAGTATTCATTATATTTACCTAAATCGATCAATCGGATATCACAATTTATTAGATCTTGTTTAGATATTTTTTTTACTTTCGTCTTTTGCTTACCGGAAATGTTGGTATTATGTTATTCAATTTTATCTTAGACTTCACGAAACGTCAAATTATGTGAGCTCTCTGTTCACCTAGTCCCAATGTTTGATTTATTAACTTCATTCTCTGTGATATCAATCATGTGATGATGGCATCCTCCCTCGCGAATTCCATCAACTCCACCTGAGGCCCACATGCCTTTTTTATGTATCTATGCTGTTTGTTGTTCCGCGATATGAACCATAAATATTTACTCTTCTTTTCAGTTTAAAGAGAAAGAATGGAGTTTTCAGTTAAGCTAATATCATTTTCATAATTTGCATGCAAGGGTAGGTTGTTTTTTCATAAATATAGTATTTAAAAAATTTTGAATTTATTAACGTCCCTTGTTATATTTCATAAAGGAGCAATGGGGATATTGGTGATAACTTTCATATTGGTTCCTTGAAGAGTCACCCGGGGAAATTCACCAAAACAATAATGAATCACCCGAATAGTTCCAACGAAATCATTGATTTACAGATAATATAGACTACCTTTTTAATAGAATATGAAATATAGAACTGTATCTGTGGTTTAGCCACAAGAAAAAGCAGTTTACCTTTAGGTACTTGTCTCTTGTTTAATGGACACAGGGCGGAAATGCCCGCCCAGGTATTCAGGCTGTGTTTAAGTGAGGCTGATCTGACGCCATGACGCCTGATGCCTACTTTCTCGGAAGTGGAATGAGGGTGAATGGCTTCGGAGTCTCATTGTCGAGGTTGGGCGGCGGTGAAGCCGTGGCGCCCTCTTGAGCGAGTGACCTGTCGCGGTCACTGCATCCGCGCTTTCCTCGTCCCGCCCCCACTCTGCTGGGGGGTTCCCCTCCTCCTGGGGCTGCGGGCGGAGCAAGGGGTGGCAGGGCCGGTTCCTCGACCGAGGAAACGCGGACGACATCCGCTCTCCTACTCATCTGATAGGAGCATGCGACGCGTTGTGCAACGATGGTCGGTGGGTGGGCGCGGAATGGCCGAGACCGCGCCGCGGTGGGAACTGGGACGATACGTACTGGCTTCCCATAGGTCTGACGACGAAGTGCTTCTGCCTGTGCTGGTGTGATATCAGTGGAAAGCAGTAAAACAATCTGCCATCGGGCGATGCTGAACAAACAACATTCAACTTGTAATGTGATTTACAGTAGGTCTCCAGATTAAATTAACAGATTCAATTTAGACACTCTAGTCTTTCTTATGTGTCTTTATTTCTTGTCCGTATATCTATATCTAATAGAATGAATATATATCTGCTGAAAAGAGAAAGTATTCATAAATAAGTACTGAAATTTTAGTATCTGTTGGTGATGCGTGAAAATGTGATTTTTAACAGTGTAACACTGGAATTATCAGCCCACTTGAATCTCTTTAGTTTGTATCGTCTAAATAGCGCACTGAGCGGTGGGTCGATTTTCAGGGTGTTAAGATTTCACATATATTAAATATACACCTTGTGGAGAGGACATAATCTCTCCTATTTATCTGAGGTTAATTAGGTACCGCAAGTTGTACACAATCGCTCTAGAACATTTTGTTAACATCCGTAATCGGCGCCCCTGCCATTAATTCTCGCCCCCTTGCGGAAGTTTCTTCGCCTAACGCGATTCTTCTTCTAAAATTATAAATAATTTTGTTAATCTTGGTCCAAAAGACTCGCAAGATTGTTCCAAGTCCGTATTAAGTCCATATTGTAACTGTTTCAGTCCTTCTCTGTGCTTTTTGTGTTTTACACTCAATTTTTCATTGTAAGGATTTCGTGAGATGACGACCGCAGAAGCCTCGCCTCTTCCGCTGCCGGGCACGACACACGGCCGATTGGGCTGAGTCCCGTAGTTGCTAGGTCTAATCCATAAGTCCATCATCGTTTCTTGGAAAAATCAATTGAGGTGGTTTCCCGCTGCCTTCCCCAAGTGTTTATAAAGTGAGATCATGAGTCAAATTGCATCAAATACTGTAGGTTCTCAGTTTTTGGGGGTGTTGGGAAGAATGGGTGGGGATGATGAAAGGGCAGGTGGTTGTTTGGTGCGGGGAGGAGGCGGGGTGTTGTCTGGAGAATATATGATGAGGGTTATGATGATGCACCCTTACTCGGTTCATCATCTTCTACGCACTGCTCCAACGTCTTCGCTTCCGATGAGGGTAAAGAATAAGGGAAATTTACACTTCCACACACACACTTTTAATATAATACGACCATGGTTTAGATGCTGCGCATCATCATCAGGTGTACTGATCGGCCTGAGGATGATGCGTAGCATCTAAACCATGGTCGTAGAACATTAAAAGTGTGTGAAAGTGTAAAGTTTCCCTTATTCTTTACCCTCATCATGAGGGAATCCCTCAAAGTTAACTCTGAAACTGTTAACTTTAATTTTTTCTCCGCTTCCCTCCACTCAAGGAATGCGTGACTCAACCGAAAATGTAACTGCTAATTGCATTAAAAAATAAACTTGGGAAAAGTACCCCGACGCCAAATTGTCGTAGAATGAAATAGTCATCACACTTGATTTTAAAAATTGTGTTTAATTTACTCACTCCAAACTTTTTGCGTCAAGATTCAAGAAAACCGTGGTTATTGTTTATTTCTTAATACTTATAGTCAAGGCAGACATTTGTGATGGTTTTTCTTTCCGTATTGTGCTTCATTGGGTTCCCAGTGCCGTTTTATGTCTAAATGCAAGGCATGAGGGGCGGGCAGAGTGCCGAGAGTGGACGGCGCTCCGCCCCTCATCATTCCCTTCACGCCCGCCCCCCCTGGGGGTCTCTTCCCATGGCAACCCATCCACCGCACGCCTCTCCGACCCAGGAAACCCCAAAGTCTCAATTACTTCCGCTTCTTCTTCCATCAATCCGCTCTCCACCACTCCCCGCCCCCCCTGACCAAAGGCGAGCACAGGGGCGTGCTGCGGCTTTCGCTCTTTGGATATGCATTATCTGTTTGATCCTCCGAAAATGTTCGTGCTCACATCGCTCCTCGCCTTCGCCCCCTCTAATATGCCTATAAATATAATGCTTAAAGTGGGGGGGGGGGCACTGCGCCACCTTAAGGATTTATATTCGGTGTTTCCTCGGAAAGTGGGCATTAGTCGTCAGTTTAGTGAAGCAACTGTCGGTCAGCAGTCACAGTGCAGTCGCAGTCATAAGTTGACAATGATTCGGCGAACCATTCCTTCAATTAAAGCGTTGCGCGATTTTTCTTTCATTCGCTAAAACACTGAGACTTTAGGCAATTTCCGGAAAAGCACCAGATGTGTGTTTATCCAAGTTACACTGCGGTTATAAGTTTGCAATTAAATAGACCCAAAGTCAAGTCTGTTGGCACACGAAATATATATAAATAGTCTAAGTTTTTAACATAATTTTTTGTACAATCCTGCGGAAACATAGAAGAGTGATTGGTTTCTTAAGTAACGTAAAAGAGAACAGAATAGAACATCCGTTGTCAATACTGCTATTTGTTACTCAACGTGATTATTAATATTTTAATGCGTAAATGTTTAGGTGCGTCTTCTGTTGATGACCGAGCATATAATCATGGCCGTTAAATATATGTCAAATTCCGAATTATTGAAGAAATGAAAGATTAAAACAATTCAAAAACGATTGGCCGACTCGAGTGATTATAATGGAACGGCATAGTAGGAATAGGATGTTTATTTGTCCAATCGTAATAACCATTAAAGAGGAATAATGATTTTTCGCTGTCTTCATTCATAACCCAAGTTGCCGTATTCATTAAAAGCATGCAATTGCCACGATCGGCCTTCGGGAAGCAGTCAGTAAAATGTAATATCCCACTGATAGTAAGCGCTCTGCTCATCATAATCCACGTTTGAAATTGTTGTTTCACGTGGAAATCTATGATTGATAATGACGGCCCAGAAATGTCCACCACCCTCCTTTAGTCCCATCTTTAATCATCACCACGACGTTGTCATTCAGGGTCGTGGCTTTAGATTCGGGTGTACGTTACAATCGAGCGGATGGCGTGATCTTGCGACACCAAGGGAATTGTTGTGGCCGTAAATGCTATTGGTGGCTGGCTGGACCGGCCACCGAGATGCAGGAGGGCGGAGAGGCGTGGCCGCCGTCATGCGATCCTTCTTCCCTGGCGCGATACGTAGTCACTACTGATGTCGCGGCGGACATAGGTGGGGAGGTCGGGTCGATAATGTATGATGGCAACCTTCTTGCTTTAAATACATTTATTATCTAAAGACATATATCAAAACACAATAACAATCAAGCCATGGAGAACAATTTATACTAATTCATGGCGAAGAACTTACAACTAAACCGGGTGGGCACTCACGGGATAAGGCGGGAGCGAGCCCATCAGGACCCCGTGGTCCCGTGCTCGGTCGTGATGGTCGCCGGCTGGTCGCACTGGGAACAAGTCCGACCCAACGCTCCTATCCGACGCAAGGCGCCGAACCCGGCTCCGTACTCGGTCGTGATGGTCACCGGCGGGTCGCACTGGGAGCACGTCCGAACCACCGAACCAACGACCCTTATGTCGCCAAGCACAAGACTCTATCACGCAACGCACAAGACTCCCTATGTCGCAAGGCATAAGACTCCCTGGACCCTGAGGCATGAGACCCTTATATACCCTCTTGTCCAGCAGGGGACGTCGTTAATCTTCCTCAAGGAATGACGTCCCCGCGAGCCACGCCTGGACCCTTGCCCTGCGGGGGTTACCGAGGGTCAGGCACACGTGGCCCGCACTGGCAGGGTCACATCCGGTTCATGTCCTGTGCAGCATTTGGACACCCTCAGTGCAGGACGGTTGGTCACTCGGGGAACTCTTTGTAACTAATAGCTTGCAGCCGCGCGGAACTAAAGGCTTGCAGCCGCGCGGCCATGTCCTTGCGACATCACCCCGGTTTTTAAAGAGACATGGAAATACCAATAAAATACAGAAAAGAATGGATACTACTGAACAAGTAGAATAATAAGGAGAGACCCACTTGCTGGGGTGCAAATACAGGTGTTTTTACAAAGAGGGTAACAAAGGTACTTAAATCTATAAAACAGAAATCATAGGTACATGGATTGCATTTGAGTAGTTTTGTGCGTACGTTACTGATACGGGGGGGAGCTAATGAGGGCCATTGGTTGCTGAACACCCGGATACCCGTATAATGGTCCCTTGCCCTTAGATATCCAGAGCGTCATATTATCGGAACATTGGACAGTTAACTAAGTAAATTTGCTCACGCTATGGTACCATTCGCCGGTACGGTCGCCTTTTATGTACACAGCACAAGGAGGAAATGCTAATTGAATTTGACAACGCTGCTTTTATTTGTGTGGTGACACCGAGAAACGCCGCGATGTTGTATGAGTTGGCGCTAGGGGTTAGGATAGGATAGGCGGGAGGGCGGATCAGGGTATTGCCGTTCGTGCATTGCAAACAGTATTCCGCCGGTAGAAGACAAATCGATCACGACTTGCGGTCACACCTAATTAAGGTGAGTCGGGATGCCTTATTGTAGGGCCATGGGCCATTTGCTCGTGTCGCGAACGGTTGGGCTTCGAGAGCATTAAAGCTCAACCCTTTCTGAACCCACGGCAGTAAGATCAAGATCTCAAGCCTCCCCGGCTGGCGTAACACTCTTGTGTGGGCACATCGTAGGGGGAGGTATCACCTCCGCTAGGAACCCAATGAATGATAAGTACGACGGCAGTCTCTTACACTGTCCCTTAGAAGTGTAGGAAGGAGAATGGACGGGGTTAATTTACCAATCTCAGGCAACTCCACGATATTTCTCGGTAGTTGCACACCATCATGACGTGAAAGTGCGAGGGAGAGATGGCATGCAGAAGGCTAAAAGAAATTATTGGCGGAGTTTATTTTTGTGATAGCGTGAGCAAGGGAATCGGTGGCTATACCCGTAAAATAATACAATCCATCACCTAAAATATCAAATAACCTTATATTACTACATACGTTATTTACAGAACATTTTGACTCATAACTATCTTTCACACAAGGGAAAGTTCATGCTTTAGACATCGTATGCACTTAAAAATGTTCCACCATGTCGAAGATTCATTACACTTCACCAGGCTGGACACTGGTTCACTTTAGTCATCGAATGCACACGTTTTGAGTCTCCACTGCAATGTGGGAAGCTGTGTGTTTGGCACAACTAACGGTCCCACTTTCACTGAGTTCATCGATAACAGCACACACAGCAGAGCGATTATCGGGAGTTTGTGCCCACGACCTTACATTATATCTAAAATTACTAAATATACATGTTCCATGTTTCGAATCGCAAACATAAAAATATATTTGGTGTCATGGAGCGTCCGGATCTAATACACAATAGTACAATACTTAAAAATGCACAATAGCATTACTAAATTTTTCTACCCGGTAAGGGTCGTAGATCATATCGGGGTCCTACGGCTGAGGGCGGGCCCTCCTCTTCTGAAAGCGAAGGTGAACATTTATCGTACAAAGGGTTATCTGTGTTTTGTGTCAGATTCCTTTCGGAGTCGATTTCGGGCCTCGGGGTATGTTCGCGAGAAACGTGTTGGCTTTCATCAGACACAACAAGGTGAGGGACGTACTCAGGATCAGGGGGTAAAGGGAGCAAGTTTTTGTGGTGCGCCGTGAATTTGCGACCATCTTGTATATTTTCAATGTTAAATGTCACAGGGCTCCTCACCTTAATAACCTTATACGGTCCCACCCATCGGGAGACGAGTTTCCTAGCCTGCCCTTGAGATAGCGCCATGTTTCGTAGCAATACCAATTCCCCAACATTTATACTGGGTAACGTTCAATTTCGATTATGCTTTTTATGCTCCTTCTCTGTATTTTGAGCATTATAAGTATTCAACGGCCTGCGAGTAGGCGATCTCTAGCCTACGCTGCAGAACATGATCATATGGCGTTTCTTCTGAGTAGGAGGGCCGGATAGGAGTCAAAACGTCGTCCCACGGCATGGTTAATTCTCTCCCGTAAACAAGGTAGGCGGGACTATACCCTGTAGCCCTATGCTTGCTATTCCGGTAACAAAACAGTGCGAAACTGAGGTGATCATCCCGATCTAGGTGGTCTTGTGAGACATAATGCGAGATGACCGCTGAAAAGGATTGGTGTGCCCTTTCTAATCTACCATTGGCCGCAGGGTTATAGGGTGAGGTAAAAATTGTCTTAATATGCAGTAAGGAGCAAATTCTGCGCATGAGTTGGGAAGTGAAATTAGATCCCCGGTCCGTTAATAAATACTTAGGTACCCCGTGCCTACAGATTATGTTTTCCGTAAAAACGCGGGCTACAGTTTCCGCGGATTGATCGGGAATCGCAAATGCCTCGGGATGTCTTGTGAACTGATCTTGGCAAGTTAAAATGTAACGGTTTCCTCGTCGGGAACATCTCAGGGGACCCATAATGTCCAAGGCAATTTTTTCAAACGGAAGGGAGGTCTCAACGACGGGTTGAAGGGGGATGGGATTTTTTAAGCCTTTTCTTCTCTTGCATTGAATACAATTTTCCACATATTCCCGGGTAGCAGTATACAGTCCTGCTCCATTAAATTGTCGTGTGACAATTTCTACGGTTTTCTCTATTCCTAAATGACCTGCTAAGGGATTATCATGACAAAGTTGCAGTATGTGAGCTCTAATGGATTTAGGTACGCAGATGGTAAAGCTAGGGTCCGGAGTCTTGGTCTCAACCCTATATAGCACCTCATCGTCATCAAAAAAATACCGTGGGTCGTTTTTTCGAGCAAGCTCTAAAAGAGACTGCAAGTCGGGACACTTTTTCTGTTCTTGCGCGATACGTCTCTTATCCCACACAGGTTCATACCCTTCGGTTTTATCAATTATGGACACAATCGGTGGGGGAATGCGGGAAAGGGCGTCAGCATGTGCGATATCCTTCCCCAGAGGGACCGAATCATTATCACAAACGGAGGCGAGAATAGGTAAAATACATACACCATGTTCTCCTTCAAAAATTGAAATCTCTTTGCCTGATACATTGGAACATTTTACTTGTACTAGCACGGTTGAATGAGGAGGTACTTTAATTGCTCTTAAGGTAGTGGCTTTTCTGGTTTCAAAATCTTGCGTATAGGAACCTTGCTCATCTATCCCGCGATTTCGCTCACTACCCCGTAGCGTACAGGAAATCCCATCATCTGTCCCGCTAAGGCGCTCTTCTTTCACTACAATCGGACCGCTTTTTACATCTAGTGTGCACGAAAGACCCTGAGGTGCCCCACTAAACAGATCTGTTTGAACATCCTTTAACTGTTGCGTACAGGAAACCCTTTCATCTGTCCTGCCGGTGCAAGTGATTCTATCTATCTCGCCATCAGTGTTCCTTTCAGAAATGTCCAAGACACGCACTGAGGCTTCTAATTTATCCTCACTAAACCCCTCTTCAATGGGTCCTAACAGATCGATAATTACAGTCGCGGTACCGTCTTCGTTTTTAACGCTATCCTCATTACTTTTTGCGTCCAATGAATTCAAACCTACATCAGGCAAAGGCGAGCTACATGGTTTAGAATTAAAATTATTGTGTGTTTGAGGTTCTGATTCACTAAAAGAGATTAGATCTTCGGTTACAATTGGAAAAACCCTTGAGTTTTTGTGTTTGGATTCAAGTCTAGTTTCATGACCGTCGCAAACCTTTAGTTTCTGATTTTCCAACGATATGCAGCTTCCATATCGCACCATAAAATCCAATCCGAGTATGCCATCATAGTTAGGGAAATTCCCATCTATTACCAACACGTCATGGGGGTATAACTTGTCATCAATTACAAATGACACTTGGCATTGACCGATAATTTTCAGCGGGTGTCCGGAGGCACTTTTTACAGGTGTGTCATATCGCGAAATTTTTAGGTGGTCAAAGGGGAACCATTTTCGATGTACAATTGTTACTGCAGCACCGGTATCGACAAGAAATTTATGCCGTACCCCTACTATCCCAACGGAAACTGTCGTTCCTGCTTCTGGCGTTACGGCCAGCACTAACTCATTCCCGACCGGTGGGTCCGGTTCTACACGTTTCCCGAATTCGTATTCAAGACATGATTAGGGCAATTAATAGGAAGATGTCCTGTCTGATCACACACACCGCATCGTATCAAGGGGCAGTCCCTGGAGGGGTGAGTTTCGTCACCACAATTAAAACATTTCCGTGTTTTGGCGCGGCAGTTTCTCGCGATGTGTCCAACCTTTTTACAGTAATAACACATGCGGGCTTCAATAGGGGGCCGTGGATCGGGTGTATTCCGACACTGCTGTCTAGGCGCCTGGAATGTGTTTGGCTGCATGGCATAGCTGTTATTAGGATAACCGCCATCTAGGTGGGTGAATTGGGGTGGGAGACCATAACTTGCGGGGTAGGGGTACATTCCAAAATTTTGAGGGGGAGGAACCTGAGATTGATGTACCCGGTAATCACTTGAACTCGGGATTGTCGCGGAGTAGTTTAAATGCTCTGGGTTGTGATGGGAAAAGAAATTTGATTGTGGATGCGGGATTGGTCTCATGTCATGCAGACTGGAAGGAGGAGTCTCCCTTACAGGATGGGATAGCAAATTCACGTCCTTATTCAGGGATGAATAATTCCTTGCGTTAGCCTCTTCTAAACGAGCGAATTCTTCGGCTTCTAATATATTTCTAGAATTTCGCACGGATACAAAGCGGCCAATTTCCGCTCTAAGACCTGCCAGAAATTGGGTCAGAAGTCTCTCTTCAATCATTCCCTTTATTGCCTCCGAGTCGGGTTCATGAAATGACGAACGGAGTTTCCTTGAAATCCCCCTTAACCGGGTTGAATAATCGCAAACAGATTCTAAGGGTATTTGCACACAACTAGTGAACAATTTTTCCAGCGAAATTTTGGAAATTTTAGGGGTAAATCGTTCCTTCATATATCTGGAAAAATTTTTTCTAAATGATTCAACGACATGGGGATTATAGTTAGCAAATTCAGCGGCAATTCCACTTAGACGTAGGCGGGCCGCACCTATTGTTTGGGACTCGTTCCAATAGCTGAAATGACTCACGATTCGAATTCGTTCCAAGAAGGTATCTATTGTGGTGTCGTCTTCCCCACTAAAACAGGGGATCAATGAAATTTGGGAGCCGAATATATTTGATGGGGGAATCGGGGTGGGGGTGGCTGATTCTGATCCCAAAGGGTCGTCAATACAATTCACAGAAGGTATAAATTCCATTACATTTACGGGAGGCGGGGGAGTCAGTTCCCATCGAAGGGGAAAGGAGCGGGACGTAGTCCCAATCGACAACTCCATGGCTACAAATATATTACCAATGCTTCATACAATATCAGACCCACCGCGGTACGTGGTCAATGCCAGGGAAAACCGTTCTAGAGGAAGCCCATTTTTGAGGAAGGGGAGAAACGGTCCTCGGATTACTGAAAGAATGACTCTTCATTTTTATTTACCATATTCCAAATTATTAATTTCACTCTGGTGGTTCCGGGCATTGACAGTCACACCCCACACCTGACACCAATATGTCGCGGCGGACATAGGTGGGGAGGTCGGGTCGATAATGTATGATGGCAACCTTCTTGCTTTAAATACATTTATTATCTAAAGACATATATCAAAACACAATAACAATCAAGCCATGGAGAACAATTTACACTAATCCATGGCGAACAACTTACAACTAAACCGGGTGGGCACTCACGGGATAAGGCGGGAGCGAGCCCATCAGGACCCCGTGGTCCCGTGCTCGGTCGTGATGGTCGCCGGCTGGTCGCACTGGGAACAAGTCCGACCCAACGCTCCTATCCGACGCAAGGCGCCGAACCCGGCTCCGTACTCGGTCGTGATGGTCACCGGCGGGTCGCACTGGGAGCACGTCCGAACCACCGAACCAACGACCCTTATGTCGCCAAGCACAAGACTCTATCACGCAACGCACAAGACTCCCTATGTCGCAAGGCATAAGACTCCCTGGACCCTGAGGCATGAGACCCTTATATACCCTCTTGTCCAGCAGGGGACGTCGTTAATCTTCCTCAAGGAATGACGTCCCCGCGAGCCACGCCTGGACCCTTGCCCTGCGGGGGTTACCGAGGGTCAGACACACGTGGCCCGCACTGGCAGGGTCACATCCGGTTCATGTCCTGTGCAGCATTTGGACACCCTCAGTGCAGGACGGTTGGTCACTCGGGGAACTCTTTGTAACTAATAGCTTGCAGCCGCGCGGAACTAAAGGCTTGCAGCCGCGCGGCCATGTCCTTGCGACACTGAACTGAATCTAAGGACGAAAACAAATTGACTCAAAATAATAACTTTAAATGAAGTAATAACGTCAAATTAATGCGCGCTTTATGACTAAGGATAGCGCATGAGTGTTTGTGTCAAAGGAAAAATGTGCATTCGTGTGCGCGTTGCAATTCATACTTTATGTTCAATCGCTACAGTCGTCCGTAACACTCCTTCGTAGCGAATTGTGAGATGTAATATATTAATATACTCTTGTGGTTTCGCAGCCGATAGTGATCCCAGTGAACCAGAGGAAATGATTCTCCAAGTTCTTTGCTTGGACCTTCATTCTTCAAGGGTCTGAAACCCGAACTGCTGCGAAGAATGGAAGCTATTTGGAGAGCATTGAGACTCGTGGGTGGCCTTGGAGAAAGAAGATGGAAAAGGTGCGATGGACGGACGGCCGGATGCTAGAATGGAAAGGGGTTACTGGATCTTCGGTGGCGGTGGCGATGGCGGTCGTGGCCGGTGGGCCGCGTCCTCGGTGCATGATCGGATGGTCGGGAGAGGGGAGGCCCGTCCGGGAGGCGGGGGTTGGCTTCCAATGTCAGGGGGGGAGCACGGGACGGGGGAGGTGTTCGAACCAGGTACAGTTGCGGCAGGGTAAGCGATGAGATGGCGTTTGTGGCGTCGTCTGGAGGCAGTGATGGTTTCCGCGCCCACGTGACGCGATGGGGAAGCAGGGCCGGGGGTTTCTCGGGGCCGAGGAACTTCTTTCGCACTTAGGAAAGAAGGGCTTCCTTTTCGGTGGTTGACCCCGCCGACCAAATCATGTCACTCCTTGACCTCCTATCGTTGGGACGGCGCAGTGAGAGCAAATGACGCGCCGCTCGCGTACTTCGTTTCTCTGTATGTGAATGCTTGCTCATTTATTTTCGGGGGTTTTGAGGCATTGTTCGGTTCGGTTTCCCTTCCCCTACTCGTCAACGGAGCAACGGAGCTGCCCCTCAGAGGCCTCCATTCCGACCCCGGGTCCAGAACGGAGGCACTTTCCGGGTGAATCTGGGGATCAAGAGTGTCCCCTCCCGTGTTCCCTCGTGGAATGTGGTGTGCGGGAAGGGGGCTGGGGCCAGCGGGGGCGGGCGTCCTCCCGTCGGCGGCGAGGGAGGAGGCAGGGTGGGGGCAGTGGCTATGGTGGGAGTGTGTGTGGATGGCGGTAGTGAGCGGAGTGGGGAGAGGCGGGCTCCGACACTCGTGGCGCGCAGGTCCGGGGAATGCGGGGGGGGGGGACGGAACGGGCTCGGAGTTGCTTCTGGGATCGGTGTCGTCATGGCAAGAGGCGGGAGCGGTGGAATCGTAAACAACACATGTGGAAGAGATAAGGGCGGAAATTGTCCGGCCCACTTGGGCAGGAGGGAGGGAGAAGGGAGGAGGGGGCAGGAGCGAGGATGCCCTGCTCGCACGTAACAATCGCGTGCGAATGAACGCGCGCGCCCCCCGCCCCCTCCCTGCTCCCTCTTCCACGCCGCTGGCTTTAACAATTACGACTGCTCCGATGGGGAGTCCCGGGAGGAGAAGGGAGGGGTTGGGAAGGGGATGATGGAAAGGGAAGGGTTGGCACGATTAAGAGGCGACGCGGATGCGCGCATTAGCGCTAATAATTAATTGAATCGACGCGTATCGTGGCGCCACGTCGCTTCCAGGGCAGCCAAGACGTCACTTCCGGAGGACGCACGCGTCTCACGATGGCATTGGTACAACAACTGGAAAGAAATCGTGAGTGAAATTGATGGCAGATATATTTTGCCGAATAAAATGCACGCGGATTACTCGATTGGGTCCTAGATCATGTGACTTTGAACCCTCTGGACCTTAGGATATAAATTTTATTGGGATAGTTTCATTATTCAATGTGCCTGGAGATGGCCTATATGGTGAGATTTTCTAATGGCGACGCGCTGCTTTCGAGATGAGTTCATTTCAATCCAGGGCTTACGACCACCAAACGTATCATTTTCTAAGAGATGACACGATGTTATCGTCACGTACGCATATAGGCAGTCTTGCAGTCAACTTAAAGAGATGCCCATGGTAAAAGGCCCCCAATCAGGGCGGAGCGCTATCTTTACATCTACATAAATACCTTGCGAGCCACCAAAAAAGGTGTGTGGCAGGGGGTGTATCACCATGAGGGAAGGGTAAGGGATGAGGGGGTTGGGGTTATCAAATAGGTGAGGAAAGGTGGGGGGAACCGGTAGGAAAAAAAATACTTTACATAAATACATGCATATACATACATATATATATATATATATAAATTCACTGATAGTCATAACAAACACAGAAACCAAAACACAAAAGAGGAAGAACTCACTGGTTCTCGAATTTTCCGTGGTCCAACCACCTTTCTCAAAAGGAATTAGGAACAGAACTGAGTTCTGTTCCTAATTCGTCTTGAGAAAGGTGGTTGGACCACCGAAAATTCGAGAACCAGTGAGTTCTTCCTCTTTTGTGTTTTGGTTTCTGTGTTTGTTATGACTATCAGTGAATTTACATTACACGTTTGTGGGTTTTCTAAAAAAGTGCATATATATATATATATATATATATATATATATATATATATATATATGTATATATTAATTTTATTAGGTAATCTAACGGTTAAGGTAGGTTTTTGATAGACACAACTAACAAATAAACATTTTGTAACTTCAAACAAAATCCAATCCAGCTACCTAATCTACATCAGATCCCTCTTCATCTCTGTGTAATTCTTTCCTCCCTTCATCCCGTCCAACATCCCTATCCTGTTCTTGCTCTTTCCTCGCTTGCCCAACATTCACCCCTATATTACCTTCTTCAACATCACACTACCGCTTAATACACCTTTCACCCATTTTTCCTGCCTCCATAGGATTTCTCTCAAAAAACCCCTCTCCTCAACCACCATTTCCAGTGCCCTGGTTCCAGGCTCTGATTGATTCAGACTTGAAGAAGCCGCAGAGAACGCCGAAAGCTTAAATAATCTACAATGAGAGTGTTCTTTTGTGTGTTATCTATTTAATTTTGTGTTCTATTGTGTCGTTACGTACTCTCGTGAGTGCGTCAATATCGTGTATATATATATATATATATATATATATATATATTATTAGGTAATCTACCGGTTAAGGTAGGTATTTTGGTAGGTTGGACACAACTATCAAATAAACATTTTGTGACTCCCCACCTAGCAAACTAATCTACATCAGGTCCCTCTTCATCTCTGTGTACTTCTTTCCTCCCTTCATCCCGTCCAACATCCCTATCCAGTTCCTGCCCTTTCCTCGCTTGCCCAGCATTCTCCCCTCTACTACCTTCTTCAACATTCCACTACCGCTCAATACTCCTTTTATCCATTTTTCCTGTCTCCATAGGATTTCTCTCAACAAACCCGTCTCCTCACCCACCCTCTCCAGTACTTCCTCATTAGTTTTCCTTTCGGTACAGTTCACCTTCTCCATTCATCTCCACACCCACATTTCAAAAGCCTCCAATCTACGTCTATCCTCCTGCTTCAGTGACCATGTTTCTACACTCCATATCAAAGTTTGTACGAGTCTTGCCTTAACATCCCTACTCAACGTCCCCGTCATCAACTCCCTCCTCCTTGAGAAAGCCTCCTTGCCTAACGCAATTCTTCTCCTTACGTCCCTACCACTTTGACCGTATTGGTCCAAAACTCTTCCAAGATATGTAAACTGCTCTAACTGCTCTATTTTTTCCCCGCCTATTTTAATATTTAGCTTAGCCTTTTTCTTCCTGGAAAATCGCATAACCTTTGTTCTATTAATATTGATTCTCATCCCATATTTATCGCACTGAACCTTCAATTCACTCAGCAATGCTAGCAACCCCTTGGCTGGCTGAGCAACCAATGCTTGGTCATCAGCAAACCTAACCAATTTTACGAACTCCCCTCTGACCTTCATTCCTACCTCCAGGCCTTCCCATGCCTCTTTAATCATTTCCTCCACATATACGTTGAACAGCACCGGTGACAATGGAAAACCCTGCCTTACACCTCTTCCTAACACTACCCATCCGGACTCTCCACTCCCCACTCGCACCTGAGGAGTCTGAGACATGTACAGGTTGTGGATCAGTCTCCTGTCCCTCCAATCCATTCTTATTTTCTGCAATACACGCATAAATTTTTCCCAATTGACTCTATCAAATGCTTTTTCGAAATTTACGAAACAGGAAAAAACATCCTGATTGCATTCTATATTTCTCTCGATTAGTGATCTCACTACTGCAATGGAATCACCGTACCTCTTCCTTTTCTAAATCCAAACTGATCATCCCCTAAGTAATCATTTGCCTTACTCTCTATCCTTTTGTTGAAGATCCTGAGAATATCTTTAGCTGCGTGGGATATCAAACTTATTGTTCTGTAATCCTCACATGACGAAGCCTTTGCCTTTTTTGGAATAGGAACTAACACCGATCTCACAAAATCTTCCGGCCAGATTCCTTCCTCATAGATACTACGAATCAGTCCATATATGGCCTCCTTCCCACCTTTCCTTGACCATTTCAGCATTTATACAGGAATACAGGATTGTCCACCCCCACTGCCTTATTTGCTTTCATCTCCTTTAATGCCCTTTCTATTTCATCGTCGAGAATGCCTGGACCTAAGCTATCTTCTTCTATGTCATGTTCCTTTTCTATGTCTAACCTTGTCGGCCTAAGTTCTTTACCATACAGTGTTTCTATATATTCCTTCCATCTCTCTTTGATTTTTCCTGGTTCAACTATTATCTTACCCCATTTATCTTTAACTGTTAGCACAGATCTTGCCTTCTTACTTCCCGATAATAACTTAACCTTGCTGTATAGAGCACCAATTTCACCATTCTTCTGTAAACTTTCCATATCCTCGCATTGCGTTTTCCACCATTCTTCTTTTGCTTTATTTGTGGCCCTTCTCAATTTATTGTTTAACTCTTTGTACTTCATTTTACCTAACTCTGTGTTTAAATTTTTCCATCTTCTTCTCTCATCCATCTTTGCTATCATCTCATCCGTTACCCATGGTTTCCTTATCCTATTCCCCTTAACGGTTCCTATAGTGTCTTTAGCGGCTTCCAGTATCCCTTTCTTGATACATTCCCATTTTTCTTCGATAGTACTCAGTTCTTTACCGTCATCCATCATTTTCTCTACAGCCTTCTGATACTCCTTCCTCGTTAATTCATTTACTGCTTCTAAATTCCATTTTTTAACCCGCCGCCCTTGCCTAATTTTCTTGAAACGAACATTCCATTTCATAACAACACTGTTCATAAACCTGTGCCTAACCATAATACAATCTAACTGATACCTTTCTGAGTCACCTGGCATTTTCCATGTATACCTACGCCTTTTGTGGTGTCTAAACCATGTGTTAGAAATGACTAACCCCTGTCTCCTGCAGAATTCAATTGCTTTCTCCCCGCGTTCATTCCTCGTGCCTAACCCAAAGTCCCCCACCTCACCACCATCTCTTCCTTCGCCTACCGTCGCATTCCAATCCCCCATCACTATCAAATGTTTCCCCTCAGGAACACTCGCGACTATATCCTCTAACTCATCATACATCCTATCGACTTCTTCCTCCTTGTGGTTGCTCGGTGGCACGAATACCTGAGTAATGACCAAGTTCGTCGGCTCTGCTTTAATCTCTACGAGTAAAATTCTATCAGTTGCTTGTTCTATGTTGACTACGCTTCTTCCTACCCCTTTATTTAAAATTACGGCAACCCCTCGTTGGCTCTCGTCCCCGCCGCTGTATATCACTCTATAATTGTCACTCCAGTAATTCCCGCTATCCTTCCATCTCACCTCGCAGAGGCCTAAAACATCTATGTTACCTCTTTCCATCTCTCGCTTAATATTTTCTAATTTGCCTCTCCTCAACATTGTCCTGACGTTCCAGGTTCCTATTCTAACTACTTTCGTCTTCTTCTGAGTCTTCTGTCCTGCTGCACTTATTTCTTCCCTGCAAGGGTTTCGTGGGATGACGACCGCGGAAGCCTTGCCACCCCCGCTGCCGGGCACGACACACGGCCCTTCGGGCCGAGTCCCGTAGTTGCCAAGACTCATATTATCTATAGTGCCCATCATTATATTCTTGGGAATCATAATTGAGGTGGTTTCCCGTTGCCTTCCTCAATAGTGTTTTTAACGTGACACCATCACTTAATGGCCGCCCCACTGGGGTCAGACGCCATTGCAGCTGCCTCACTGAGGAACAGACGCTGCGTGGACTACCTTTCGTCTGGCTCATAACCTTAGACCTATCTGGCATGGGTGACCCTTCCAGGAGTAATTATTATTACTCCCGCCAGCACAGCTCTAGGGGTCATCGGAACACACAAGCCCTTCCACCACGACAAGGTTGTAGTCCATGGGAGGGATATATATATATATATCTATAGATATATGTATATATGCATACACATACACACATATATGTACATACACAAGCATATATATGCATACATATCCTCGCGCAGTCCCTAACCTGTGCGTTAATACTTATTGCAATGAAATAACTCCTGGGGAATTTCGACTAGAACAAATATTCTGGGCCCCTATTGTTCTAGGAAAAAATGACATTTTAAACCTGTCAGTCTTGCAGTCTATCTCTCTAATCTTATATTCGTGATCCCTTCGACCGTAATACGTTGGGGATCGTATTATATCCTTGATGTCATCGGAAAAGGGCCCATATTTAAATGTTTTTAACAAGTTTAATCTATATTGTAAACGCCGCTGTGTAAGAGAATCCCATCCTAAATTGTCTAGCAAAGTGGATACGCTGCTGCGTTGGTCATAACCATGTGTGACAAATCTAGCCCCCCTCCGCTGAACTCGATATAATTCCGAAAGCAAATTTATGTTTTGAGGATCCCATATGCTGGCAGCATAGTCTAGGTGGGGGCTGATCATGGCAAGGAAACATCGTTCTTTCAATTTTTCGTCGCATTTACCTTGCACTCTTTTCAGAAATCCCAATTTTTTTTAGCACGACCGCATATTTCTCGCATGTGTTTTCCCCAGGACAGATCGTGAGTAATTGTTACACCTAAGTATTTAAAGGAATATACCCTCGCGATTTGTTTTATTTTACTTTGTAACTATAAGGGAGGGAATTACTCCAATTGCCATGTATCGCACCAATTTTGAATTGCATCTAGGTCGTTGGCTAACACGACTCTGTCTTCGTGACTTCGAATGTCCCCATAAATTACTGTATCACCGGCTAAAAGATGGAGCTTGCTATTAACTACGGTACTGATGTCATTTATGTAAATAAGAAATAGGAGGGGGCCTATGACACTTCCTTGTGTTACACTCGGCGTGACCTTGACAGTATCGGATGATACACCGTCCAGGACGACTCTTTGGACACGATCACTTAAAAGTTGTTTAATCCAGTTAATAATTCTTTCGTGTATTCGATAAGTTTCCAATTTCGCCAGTAATTTGCAATGAGCGACTTTATTGAAGGATTTCTTAAAATCTAGGAATATCGAATCAACTGGAATATTACTTTTACCGGAGTTCAATACATCATGCACAAAAAGTGCGAGTTGAGTTTCGCAGGATCTACCCTTACGGAAGCCGTGTTAATTATTAATCAATAAATCTTGGCTATCGAGGCGCCTCATCATGGAACTAACAATGATGTGCTCAAGAATCTTACAGGAAATGGAAGTCAGCGATATTGGCCTATAATTACTGGGGTCCTCCCTGTCTCCGTTTTTAAATATGGGTGTTACAGAAGCTACCTTCCAGCCGTTTGGCACACTTTCTTCTGCTAATTATTTCTCAAATACGAGTATTATATTAAGATAAGAGGCAATTTTAGCCGACAGTTCTTTATACACGCGCGCCGGTATCTCATCAGGTCCCGGAGATTTGTTGGCGTCTATGTTTTCAAGGAGCAATTCTATTCCGCGGGTGGGAGAATTGATTGCTTGCATTGACTGCTGAAATGTTTTCGGAAGGTTCTCTGGTAGGTTAAACGCTCATTATTGGATAAATGCGCATGAAGTTTCTACGTGTTCATCAGTGGTTATGGTATAACTCAATACCTAGATTTCAATTTATTGCCCTAATAAAAGTGAGCGGTCATTTATGATTCTATCTTTACTGATTACCTAATCCTAATTCCCAACGTTACCCAAAATTGGCAAAAGATGGGTGCACCTGTCATCCGCGGTGTCCGCGGGTACACGCACACCGGCATGGCGTGCCTTTCTCGGCTTCCAGCCTTTCTCCCCCTCCTTACGGCTGACCCCTCGAACAGGAAGAAGCGCCCTCACGGCCCCCTTCTCGCCCCCGCCGGGGTCTCTCTCCCTCAAAGCGTTGACGCGTCACCGTAGACTCAGTTTTGAAATTACGCTTCCAATATCAGCTTTGTGATGGAGTGTGCCCGTTCCGTTGCAAAGCGTCCTCTTGAACGGCCAAGGCATTCAAAAACATCTTCAAAACCCTGTCAGGAACTAACTCCCGGTCAGGAGGATATCACAAAACGTCTGTCACACTCTGAACTCCTCGCTATTTTATCATGAAAGGCATTTCTCAAATCATTTCCTTGTCATATCTTTAACCATTGACAAATTCTGACAGTTCCGACGTTGGCTTACACATCAGAAGACCACAGGGTTAAATTACTTTCTAAACAATACCACTGCGAATGTTTTCTCGCAAACCGGTTTCAGTGAAACTCGGTCATTATTAGGTGTACTCACGACGGCAATATTTTCATTTGATACGGCAGGTCAATGAAAATAGATTTAGCGGAAATGACCACAAAACAATTTTCGGCCAATAATATTGACATCCACGTCTGTTGATCTCAATCAAAACGGCTTCATTTCTTCTGCACAGAGGTTCCAGGGATATTTGCAATAATCGCAGTGTAGCGCAAATAGATGCGGCAGGTGTAGTGCACTAATTACTCACAATATGCTCTCAATTCGTTGAGAGGTGTTAATAAATGCCAGCAAGCAAAACCCTTTTTGTAATTTGGTGAACGCGGTCGACGCATGAGTTAGTTGGCACCACCTGTTAGGGAAAGCGACCCCGAGAAAACGCCCTCGGAACCTTCATAACATGTAACAAGATGGAATTCCATCGGGGGTCTCGGAAGTTCAGTCCCTTATGAAAATTTGTTATTAGTTAGGGAAATATTAACATCAAGGAAGGTGATCTGTGAGGATGAGATGTTGGATGTGAAAGAAGGAGATGAGAAATCATTGAGTGGGGAGATGAAGGAATTGAGGGAGTCCATGTTGTGTGTTATATATATATATATATATATATTTGATTTCTTAGAAGTAACAAGGAAGTGTTGAATAAAAAACTTTGACAGCAATGCACATTATGAGAACATATAAAAGGAACACTCACACGTTATTTCTTGATAATTTCGACGGAATTATGAAGAAATAACGTTTGGGTGTCTTTTGATGTGCTCTCATATTGTGTTCTCTCAAAGGTTCGTATATATACATATATATATATATATATATATATATATATATATATATATATATATATATATATATATATATATATATATATACATTCAAATACGAAGTCCAGCCATACAGCGCACAAATATTCATCCAAATATTGAAATAGGTATAAGGGAATAGGAAAACACATAAAAGGCGAACATAGGACATGTAAGGAAGGCGATGTTTTGAGCAGATCACGAATCTAAAAATATTTCCTTAACCGGGATTTGAACACCGCACCTTCCACTTGCCGGGCTGATGTGCTACCAATTACACCACCAAGGACACCTAATTTACACTGAGATCTGATATGTTCTTAAAACGCCCAAGTGCTCCGAATCATTTGCCAAAGGAAGGCTTTAGGTAGCTGTTCCAACCACCAAGGAGAAATAGACAATACACATAAGAAGAGGGGACAGTTGGTTAGAAAGCATATAGTATCATAGAGAATAGGAACAGTACGTTTCATGGCACGCATAGCCAGAAGAAGAGATAAGCCACATTGGCGAGATGCACATTCAAATACGAAGTCCCGCCTTACGTGCCCAAGAACGAATCCACTTTCAGCTGAAAATGTCGACAAGCTTTGGATAAAGCGATTTTACGTGTACATATCATAGATACGGTGTGCAACGGTCAATCATAGTTCACACATTCACGCAAAATGAACAAAGTGTGAAATGATGGAAGACACTTTAGTCTCAATCTCGGCCAGCAATGAATGCCCTTAACTATATATTCTGACATTTCGTGGCCAATATAGACAGCCACAAAAACAGGAGAAAAGGATTCAAATCCGATTAGTGTCCATTTAGTGTCAAGCTTATTCCTCATTCTATATCATAAAATGAGCGAATGAAAGTCGTATGTGCGTCATATAGGCGCACAGTGTTTGTTTACTAATCCGGCTTACTGCTTCCTCTCGTGTTTGATTCCACAGGCCTACAAAAAAAAATTTTTTTTTGGTGCCGGGAATCTTTGTAATGATTCTAACTATATTTGTAGAGCTGAATCCAAATATGAAATCCGTTTTTATTTAACAGCTTTACTTTTTTAGATATGGCACATCTTACGATTAGTTGTTTTAATATTTCACATATTCTGGAAAATAATTTTCAAAGTTAAATATGTCTATATGTATGCATGGCAATATATGGTAAAAGAAAATAGGAAAAATATTACAGACTTTGTGAAACGTGCATACTTGGGATATTTAGGTGTTAAGCTTGGTGACCAAGATAAAACATGGGCACGACATTTTGTGTCTAAAACATGTACGGAACATCTGCGGCAATGGACAACAGGACAAAAAAAGTCTAAAATTTGGTGTGCCAATGGTGTGGAGAGAACCTGTGAACCATATTGACGACTGTTATTTTTGCATAGTAAATGTTTCGGGAATTAATCGAAAATATCGCCACAAGTGGACATATCCAGATTTGCCTTCAGCTAGACGCCCGGTACCCCATTCAGAAGAAATACCAATCCCAATATTTCAGACGTTACCAGATATATCTAAGGAAGAATTTGAGTTATTTGAAAACATTTCTCATTCTATTGACGATAGTGGCAGTGACTACGAGGAAGTATCAACAATTCCTCAACTATTTAATCAAGATGAACTAAGCGATCTTGCTAGAGAACTGAACTTATCGAAAGAAGCATACGAACTACTAGCATCAAGACTGCATGAAAAGAATTTACTGCAACCCGGTACAAAAATAAGTTTTTATCGCATAAGGGAAAAGGATATGCTACCCTTCTTTACTCAAGAAGACAATTTTACATTTTGTTTAGACGTTAAGGGTCTTTTGGAAAAAATGGGACTACTATCACAATATGATGCTAGTGATTAGCGTTTGTTTATTGATAGCTCCAAGCGTAGATTAAAATGTGCTCTTCTTCACAATGGTAACAGGTTTGGCGCAATACCAATCGCTCATTCAACTAAAATGAAAGAAGAATACGATACAATAGCTTTGGTCTTACAGAAGATAAAATACCAGGAACATCACTTGGTGATTTGTGTAGATTTAAAAATGGTGAACTTTCTTCTTGGGCAGCAAAGTGGCTACACAAAATATCCTTGTTTCTTGTGCCTCTGGGATAGCAGGGACAGACAAAACCACTGGATTAAGAAGGAGTTGCCTAAGAGAGAAAACTTGGTTGTTGGGAAAGAAAACATCATTGCTGAATCTTTAGTTGAAAGAGAGAAAATCATCTTACCGCCTCTACATATTGAACTAGGCCTAAAGAAGCAATTTGTAAAGGCTCTTGACAAGGATGGACCATGCTTCGGCTACTTAAGACTAAAGATGCCCCATATAAGTATTGAAAATCTTAAAGCTGGTATTTTTGAAGGGCCACAAATCAGACAACTTACAAAGGATCCTGCTTTTGTCGAGTCAATGAATGAGATTGAAAAAATTAGTTGGATGTCATTTGTTGAGGCCATAAAAAATTTTCTAGGAAATCACAAAAGTGAAAATTATATTGAGCTGGTAAACATTATGCTCAGTAACTTCAAATCACTTGGATGTAATATGAGCACAAAAGTTCACTACCTACACAGCCACTTAGACAATTTTCTTGGAAATTTAGGAGACACAAGTGAAGAACAAGGTGAAAGATTTCACCAGGATATAAAAACAATGGAAGCTCGCTACCAAGGAAGATGGGATAACCATATGATGGCAGATTACTGCTGGTGCTTATTACGAGACTGTTTGAACAAAGTGCACTCAAGAAAATCGCGCAAAAGAAGCTTCCGATGTGTTGAGTGATGTTTTTATGTATTTTTTCTTTTCAATTTGTTTTATTACAGTAAAAAATTTTAGTTTTTTTGTTCAATTGTATTGTAAAATTCTGTTGTGTTTGTGGGTGATTTAACAGCCCTAGAAATAAATCAAGTCTTTATATTTAGTGGGTTTTATTATTAATATAATATTCCCATATCATCATGTAGAAGATTTTTTTACGTAAGTAACAACATGTCTATATCTTGAAAACTATAGCTGATAGGAAAAAACTAGTGTCATAATTGGATTCAGCACCCCAATTGTTCTTTAAATCAGCATTAAAAGCTCCGGCATCAAAACCACTGTTGGTCTGTGTTATTAATATAATATTCCCATATCATCATGTAGAAGATTTTTTTACGTAAGTAACAACATATCTATATCTTGAAAACTATAGCTGATAGGAAAAAACTAGTGTCATAATTGGATTCAGCACACCAATTGTTCTTTAAATCAACATTAAAAGCTCCGGCACCAAAACCACTGTTGGCCTGTGTTATGTGACTTTCCCCGATACACTCGATGTCGTGTCGCACTCGAAAATCCCGTGGCGACATACTAGACGACATTTTTAAATTTTTAAAAAATTTACTGGCGACATTTTTAAACTTGTGAGGGTAAAAAAGAAAAACTTTACACTTAATCCACATGTACATAACACCCCTCAAGCCGCCGCAAGGGCGTGTGGCGGGGGGTGTTAGGTCACCACCCAAAAAGGGAAAAAAGAAAATCCACATTCAAAACCAACACCTGTATGCAAACTCAAATCCACAGTAGTGCATACATTCATAGAAACATCCTATCATTTTACACGTATGCAAATACACATCTACTTCCCTTCACTCCACAAGCATGCAAGTACACATGCTTAATTATAACAAATAATTTTATCTTAGGATGTAGCAAGAAATTTATCCAAGAACGTGCAAGCTAGATTTTAGTAAGTAGTTCACTTGTTCATCCTAATGTTAAAAGTCATAAAAATTTACAATCTTATGCAGAAGTAATATTACATTCTTCTTATTGGTATTTGCTATTTATTCATCAATTAAATATTTCTTCAAACACCAGAACACGGGCTTCGCAGTGCCTCATTAAAAATGTATGAAAAATATTTTTCGATTACGTATGCTTCCGACGAGAAATCTTAAAATCCATATTGCTGGCGAAAACATTTTAATTCGATCAGTACTATACAACCTTTCAAATATTGCGTTGCAACGTATCGAAATAATGATGAACCAAAGTTTCAAATTTCGGTTGAATGTATAATTATCTTCAAACTTAGATTGTTAATTTTGTGACGGTGATCACGAGCTCTCTCTTCTTTCGCTTTTTCATTCCCCTTCCTGGACCTTATCTTTTTTCATATTAGAGCCATATAATCTTCTATTTTTCCGGTGAACATTTAGGCTGCTAGATTAACTATTTGAGAGTTCAGCTATCTTCCAAAATTCCTCTTCATCGATTGAACTCTGAATAAGACTTAGGGAGGGACTCGCGGTGAACCATTAATTTTCATTCAAGCCATAGTTAGTCAACATTGATGATCTTGATTATATAAATTTGGAAGAAAAACAATAAATACTACGTTAGTAAATTAATCGATGAAATAAAAGTATAAAATAATCAGAAAAGAATATCAGTTACGCTGTAAGAAATGTGAACAATATAACATGACATCATAATTAGTTCTCTTTTGTAAAATCGTCTCTATATGTCCACTTAAGTTTCACGCCCCACTTTCTCCGTGTCCTCCCTAATCCTTGTGGAATGGGTTATGGAGAACATCGGAAAAAATAAAATACACATAAATGAAAAAAGGGAGGACGTGTAACACTTCCACGCACTTTTAATACAAAACGACCATGGTATCGATGCTGCACATCATCATCAGGTACCATTCAACAAAATTTTCGAACTTGTATAGCCAGGAGCCAGGTAGGGGAAGTTAGGGAGAGGTGTGGTACTATAGCAATCATTGGTGGGTGAAGGAAAGGTGAGGGTGAACTATTGGACGCAGACAGTATAAAGGGGAGTGTTTGTTTGCAGAGGTTGACCATCATTAACGTAGGGACGGTGACTGTCACAGCCTTGGTGGGAGGGCTTGGTGTGGAAAGATATTCAAGAATTTAAGGAGAGGGGAACGCGAGAAGTAAAGGATATCGTTGACCACCTCAAGATTGCCGGGCTGAAGAGATTCCCAAATTCCCAACTCCTCCAGAGCATCCAGCCGGCGACCTTTCGTTTCCATGTGTAAAGTGTCTGCTGTGAAGTTACTGGAATTGTTGTGGTCCAGGAGGTAACTTCACAGCAGACATTTTACACATGGAAACGAAAGGTCGCCGGCTGGATGCTCTGGAGGAGTTGGGAATTTGGGAATCTCTTCAGTCCGGCAATCTTGAGGTGGTCAACGATCTCCTTTACCTCTCGCGTTCCCTTCTCCTTAAATTCTTGAATGCCTTCTCACACCATCCCCTCCCCTTCCAAGGCAGTGACAGTCACCGACCCTCCGTCAATGAGGGTCAACCGTTGCAAACAAACACTCCCCGTTGTACCGTCTGCATCCAATAGTTCACCCTCACCTTCCCTTCACCCACCAATTGTTGCTACAGTACCACCCCTCTCCCTAACTTCCCCTACCTAGCACCTGGCTATATAAGTTTGAAAAATTTTGTTGAATTGTACCTGATGATGATGCGCAGCATCGATACCATGGTCGTTTTGTATTAAAAGTGTGTGGAAGTGCAAAGATTTTTTTAACCCTCACCAAGAAGGAATTCCACAAAGTTAAGCCTGAAATTGTGAGCTTTATTTTTAAACTAACTGCTAAAGAGACGTCCTTCCAATTTATGCAAGAATTTACTCTGCAACTCCCTCCAACTCCATTCCCTCCAACTTCATTCCCTTCGACTCCATTCCCTTATACTCCAGTTCCTCCAACTCTATTTCATTCAACTCAATCCCCTAGGATTCCATCCCCTCCGACACCATCCTCTCAAACTCCAGTCCCTCCTTCGGAATCCCATCCATCCCCATTCCCTAAGTTTACAGTCTATCCAACTACATTCCTTCCAACTGATTTCCCTCAAACTCCGTTACCTCGGACTTTGTTACCGCCAACTCCATTCCCTCCAACTCCATCCCGTCCGACTCCATTCTCTTCGACTCCATTTCCCTCCAAATGCATCCTCTTGACTGCATCCCTTCCAACTCCATCTCCTCCGCCTGCATTCCCTTCGACTCCATCCCGCCCAATTCCATCCCCTCTGACTCATCCTCTTCACCTCCAATCCCTCGTACTCCATTCCCTCCGATTGCATTTGCTTCTCTGCGATGCAGTACAACCAATCCTCGTCTCACCTCCTCGTGCCAGAACGTGCTGCGTGCTGCATATCTTGTAACGAGGCGCAATAAATGTTTTTCGACTTACACTTCTTTTTATGAGTTCTCATACAATTGAATTGTTCGCCATGGTTCACCAATATGACACATGGCATGCCTGGCTCAATCCCTCTGATCTTTTTCGCGTTGACACTTCGTCACTAACTACCTCACTGGCCTTTCATTTTATGGCATCTGCACCCACCCCTTTATTTGAATTCGTCACTTTCCCTTCGCGTAATATACGCGCTAATCTCAGCCCTCTTTTCTTTCCTGACCCTTTAATCAAACATTTTGCAAATTCCCAAATACACAATGCTGAAGTCCCGTGAATTTTAGCGGGCGACACTGTTCCCTGGCGAATCGTTGCCCTCGCAGTGGTTTTCAGATATTTCGGGGTCATCGGTTTACACAGTGCGGATTCCGAGGAGAGGTGTTTGCTCAATATCCGAGTGCTCTACGGATAGAGTGCGCGGTGGTCGATTCGGAACCCCGGGGGGGGGGGCGGCTAAGCATTGGGTTCGCGGGTGGCAGGGGCTTGTAGAGAAGAGGCCTCCTCTCCCTATTCCAATTTTACGGGAAGTCACCTCAGAAGTGCCTCGGAAGGAAGTGGCGAGGGGCGGAAGAGCCCCGGAGCGCAGGGGTGGCCGAGACGCAGGGATGGGGAAGGGTCGCACCACCCAGGAATGGCGGTTATCAACGGCCTCACCCCAAGAAACCAAAACATGCAACACCTCCAAAATTATTTACAAACAATTGATTGTGGTAATCATTGACTCACAAATATTTCGATGAATTTTCCCACATTTGAGGACCTAAACACGGGCCCTGTCAAGAAAACAGAAAATGTCATTCGGCATCTCGCTATTCGGTGATTATCCGGAAAAAAGAACCTCTTCGCAGTTGTTTGCAATTTTCAAACCAGTATCTAACGTGCGTATTAACGGTTTTTAAAAGAGAGTACGGTGGGAGAACTCAGATCTCGATAATGCGCTTCTGTTTACCTTTACACAGGATGAATATCAACAACGACCGAGAGTGATTCATCCAAGGATCAATGAAAATATTTGTCTTTGTACCCAACTCTCCAAACTGAATTTTAAATGGTAGAAAATACGATAACATTGTTGGTAATTTGAATAAAAAACGCTCTCGGGCGTCTCACAATTGATTTTCACCAAGCTGCTTGACTAGCCGGACGGGAAGGATCAGATTAGATTTTTACGGCGGTGAATAGTTTATGTTCCGAGACCGGGAAAACCTAACACCGTGAACTCGAGTCTTCTGCACTCAATATCACGTTTCTTCGCGGGCACCAGCCAAAATCCGTTCGCCATGTTCATCTCCATAGTTCCTCCATCGCAGCATTCCAGTCATAGACAGCCTGCTTCACCAACGTCAGCCGCGGGTACAATAATTAAAAATGCAAAGTTTAATAATAATCATTGAATTGTCAGCTGCGTAAACTAGTTCGCACCCCCCATTCCATGGATTTGGATTCGTGTTCCCCGAGGTCACCGGGGATACTGCTTGATCTCGCCTCACTTAGCCATACTACTTGGTATGTGGTTGCACGTTCTTGCAGTGGTGGAATTTCGCCTTGCTACTTACTAAAATCTAGCTTGGACGTTCTTGGATAAATTTCTTGCTGCATCCTAAGGTACAATAATTTGTTGTAATTAAGCATGTGTACTTGCATGCTTGTGGAGTGAGGGGAGGTGGATGTGTATTTGCATGCGTATGAAGTTATAGGATGTTTCTATGAATGTATGCACTACAATACAAATAATAATAATAAGGAAAGGTGGTGAAGGTGTTTCCCCAATCACACCTTTCTTTTTTTATTGAAGAAGCAAATACAAAAGAAATAGCATACAAAAAATATATAGTATAGCATGATATTTTGAGGGGGTTCCTGCTTAATCCCCCTTTAGTATTCTGATATAATTAACATCAATTACACAATATGAGAAAGAAATATCAAATAAGATGACACAATAGAATGAAATTACAAAAGTGATGCTGGACTCGAATTTAGTACAATTAGAGATAATGAGTTGTCTAAGGAATAAATATATTATTTTATGATTACACTTCAGTTTACCAAGTCATACAGGGGTTTTTGATCGCACACTAAGCAAAATATTACACGTTAACTTAAAATAACAATTAAATAAAATTTTACTTATACAAGAAAACATACAATACAATTACTAATTCTATCAAACCTTATTGTACCATTTTCAAGTTTCATTGTACCATTTTAAATAATTGGTTGCAGTTATGCTTAAGGCAAAATAGCACAATCTCACGCATTTCGCGTTTCTTATAAGTCATGCTGTGCCAACTTTTATGCCTGGGTTTTTCATGCTGTAGGAACTCCTCTATTCTATGCTTAGCTGTGTCCTCTGTTAGGCAGGTACTACATGGATTAGTCCTTGATTTTCCTATTTTATTGAGGTAATGTTAAAAATTTCCGTGGCCTGATAGGAGTTGAGTCGCTCTTTTAGTTAGCTTAAATTTTATCTTTAGTCTTTCAATGACGTCTTGGAAAATTTGTCTAGTGTGAATACCTTTATCGAAATTCTGCCAGTCTTTATTCCACTGATGAATTGTTTGTTCCCTGAGTATGTTTTTTAATTGTTTTTTGTTTAGGGCGTGATTTTGTTCGATCTCGGAGTTGAAGTATATTGTGCCTTGGCCCGATTTGACTTCGATTATGCCAATTCTCTCCATGACCTCGTATTTTAGAGGTGGTTGTCCGGTAATTAAACATAGTGCGTCCGTGCTGATTGTCGAGTAACATATGCTGATTGCTAAGAGGCAGGGTCTTTGTGCTTCTCAAAGTTTTCTTTCGATTCTGCTGTAGTTGACCTTATGACCCCAAATGGAGCAGTTGTAGGTAAGAATGGGTATTGCTACAGCTTTGTATATCAATTGAAGGGAGTCCTTTCCAAAATTAGTATTGCAATACTTGCGGGCAGCATGATAATTTTTTTTGGTTTTCCTGACTATGTAATTAATGTGCGCTTGATAAGTTAATTTTTCGTCTAACACGACTCCCAAATATTTAAAAGATGAAGTGCGTCGGATATTGCTGTCGTAGATTTTAACAGTGGGATTCCTAGACATTTCATTTCCAAAGACCATGCATTCTGTCTTGGTTTTTGAAATTACCTATTTATTTACTATTGCCTATTGTTCTATTTGTCCAATACAAATTTTTGTCAGCTGTTACATTTTAGCTCTTGAGTTAGCTTCAATAGACAAAGCCATATTATCGGTAAAGGCTATTAAGCTACATCCCATGGGGAATTCTTTCCTTAAGACTTGGTTAGTAAAAAGGTTCCACTTTAACCGGCCCAAAACAGAACCTTGAGGGCAGCTCCTGGTGAGGATTTCCTTAGTTGAAGTGGTTTGTATTTTGTAAACGACCTGTCTATTTTTAAAGTAATTTGAAAAGGGTCTAATTAGGTTAGACGGATTTTTAAGTGTTTTAAGTACCTGAAGAACAGAAGGCCACCACAAAGTCAAATGCACCTTTTACGTCAATGAAAATCACTAATGAATACTTACTTTGATTATTAAAACTATTTAATAGGGCTTTGATTGCATCTGATGTATTTCGGTTTTTCCTGAAGCCATATTGATTAAAATGATATAATGTGTTCTCGCCAATTATTTGTATTCTCTTTTTAATTAATCTTTCAAATATTATCCCTAGGTCAGGGAGGAGGGAGATAGGACCAAAAGAGCTGGGATGTGCATGGTCTTTTTCTTTTGATTTTAAAATTGCATGAAGGGTTCCTGATTTCCAAGTGTCGGGGAAGCATGATAACAGCAGACAGTCGTAAATATTTGCTAGAAAATTTGTTATGGTCGTTACAGGGTTTTTTATAACAAGACCGTGGATTTGGTCATGTCCAGGTGCTTTTATCGGTTTAATCTGGCCAATTGCTTGGAGAACCTCTTCTTCCGTGAATGGATCAAGTTTTTCAGACTCGGGGATTATTTTAGATTCCTTCCCAATTTGTTCATGTTCCTTGTTGTCGAATGTGTCGTCCGGTAGCGAGGTGTCAAGGGAGAGCTCGATTTTTTCCTCCAACAATGGGATACTTCCGTCGTCCCTGAGGGTTGTCCCAAGGATTGTAGATAGTTTCATTTTTTCCGAGAACAATTTATAAATGAATCCCCAGGCAATCGCTTCTAGGTTTCGGGAGCTAAACTTCTCCCGTTATTTTTGTTTAGCCTCTTTCACTTTAAGATTGTTTTCCTTTAGTTTGACCTTGTAACTGCTTCTTAGGATATTTGTGTCCTCCGTTATACATATTTGGTATTCGGAACGAAGTTTATTGACCTTCGATTTCAACTGTTCTAGCTTCACGGACCACCAGGGGTGTTGGTTTTCTGTTTTAGTGTATTTTGGTATGCTTTCGTTCATGGTTTCTTTTATTGCTGTAGTTAACCTGTCTATGCGGAGGTCAATACGCTCAGTTGTTGGGGTCCAGAGTAAATCTCTTTCGATGATGGCTAGTTTATCTAGGAAGTTTCCATTGAATTTTTCCCAATTTGTGCTTCCAAAGTTGAATCTAATCTGTGGAAGTGGTGTGTCTTTCTTGTTTATAATATCAAAGGTGATTAGTCTGTGATCATTGGTGATCTGGTCTCCTACGACCTTCCACGCTCTGACCTTTCCTAGAAATGATGCGCTGATCAGAGTTAAGTCGATGTTAGAGGATCCGTTTAAGCTATGAAATGTCTGCGGTTCGCCGGGTTCATTTAATATATATAAGTTGGATGATGAAACAAGGTCTTCAAGTTGGTTTCCTCTGGAGCCTGTTGTTGGGTTGAACCAAGTTTCGCTCTTCGCATTTGAGTCCATGGATACAATAATTTGTTTGTGCTAAAATTTTTCAACTATAGCTTGGAGTTGGTTTAGGAATAGTAGGATATCTTGGCTTGGTGGGAAATAGGTACTTACTAGAATAAAGGTTTCTGAGGTTTATCTTAATTCTGCTACTGCTATGTACTCGTCAGTGAAACTACTTATTTCCAAAAGATCCAGATCTTCGCTGTACACAATTATTGCGGCAAAGGCTCTTGATACGGGTCTTATAGGGATGATCCTCGTCTTCAATCCTTGTCTTGGAAGGATCCAGTGGCTCTTGGCTGGTTATCGCGTGTACAGTTCTTGGACCAGGAATATATCAACGACAAGTTGCTCCCTAATCATTCTGATTTCATCAGTTGGCGTTTTAGCCCGTTGAAAATTTATTTGAGCTATATTCAAGCAGTTTTTAGTCAGTTCCATGGTCGATTGCTCAATTAGATTCCGAAGCCGTCTCTGGTAGACACTGCATGCATGGTCGTCTGCTTTTTGGGATGTATCTTCTATTTTTGCCATCTGGAAATTGGCACAAGTAGGGGTGTTATCCAAATGTGTGCAGTCCTTAGAACGATGGTCTCCTGAGCAATGTTGACATACTGAGGTAGAGGCATTAAAAGCTTTGGAAATATGACCAAACTTTTGGCATTTGTAGCATTGTGTGAGCCTAATATAATCACTGATCCTATGTGAATCGTAGCCGATATATATTCGTTTAAGGTCGCTAAGAATTTTCCTAGAAATGCGATCAACTTCTATGACACAGTTCATTCTATAGCTTTCACGTTTTCCAAACTTAAAAAGTGTTTTTACATGGGCAGTCTCGGTGAGGTCATTTCGTTTTTTGATACAGTTGGTTAGTTCTTCATCGGTAACAGTTGTTTTGACGCCCGTTATACACATTCTCGGTTTGTTCTTTTCCTCTTTCTGTATTTTAGCTTGTTTTCCTTAACGCAAGGGTATTCTTGTAACTTTTTTTCCAGGTCAGTATTCTCAAATTCCAGTCTTATCCCTTTTTCTTTAATCCTACTCATTTTTGCGATTTTTATTCCTGAAGTACTGGGGTCTATTAATTTCATGTCCTCCTTCTTAGTATCCTCACTGGTTTCTAAGGGTATGTTGTCTTCGGGTGGGTGGATCATAACCGCTGTCCGGTGCTGTGTGCTGATTTTTTCCCAGCCTTTTAGTGAATCTTTATTGTTTTTCTCTCTCCTGGGTGGCTACAATGCTGGCAAATGACTGGATTCCTACTGATTTAGGGAGGCTTGGTTCTAATTCCTCTCTAATAATTTCCCTAATTAAGTCACAATTATTTTTGGTATATTTCTTATTGGCTTCAAGTTTACCTAACCACCACTGATGTGTGTTCATTAATTTCCTAAACAAATTTACGAGATTTTTAATTTCATCCGTAATTTCACCTTTCTTTAATCAACTTATTTTCTCGTTACCAATTATGCGACGAACGGTGTCACTTACAGTACAAAATTCGTCACCTATGCGCGAAAGTTCCGCCTCCCCAAATGGGCAGAGTGGCTCGTCAAGCATGGCTGAAGGTATCGGTTACAATGTGCATAGAGAAAGTCACACAAAATGTACACAAAGTATCAAGGAACAGTCGTTAAAGTTAT
This sequence comes from Hetaerina titia, assembly GCA_037158775.1. Classification (NCBI taxonomy): domain Eukaryota; kingdom Metazoa; phylum Arthropoda; class Insecta; order Odonata; family Calopterygidae; genus Hetaerina; species Hetaerina titia. The sequence goes on from CM073769.1 coordinate 146,738,442, forward strand.
CGACTTAATCCATGGCAGCTCAGCCGAGGCAACGGGCACTTCCGGTTGGAATCTGGCGTTCCGATTTCCGAAAGTAAATCTCTGATTGGCACCAAATTCACAGACATCCAACACAATACTTCTATCTTGGCACCATGCCTGGAGATATTTCCCAATTCAAGGGGTGGTGCCATCAAGATATGTAGCACATCCGGTTTCCGCCGAATTTTGCTATCTTCGGAAGTTCTTCATTGATTTGGCTGAAAATTGCTGTGGACACAATTATTTACAACACAAATACTTTTTCAAAATTTTAGTACGTTATAAGTGCGCATTTTTGTAGTAATTCCCGGAAAACCGGATTTGTAATGCACTTTTGTACAACTCTACCGAGCTTGCGATAATAACTGGAGGCGCTTCATTAGCACAAAGGAGTAGCAGGACACTTTCACAAATACACACAGACTTAGGGTGATCTGAGGCGTCGACATAAGCGAGCCGCCAATATGTGTATGCACGACTGTGAATTTGGGTTTGCATGTATGTGTTAGTTTTGAATGCGGTTTTTCTTTTTTCCTTTTTTTGGGTGGTGACCTAACACCCCCCGTCACACGCCCTTGCGGCGGCTTGCGGGGTATTATGTAGATGTACATGTATCGAGAGATTCCCTTTGTCAAAGATGTATGTCCTTGTGCCAATGGACGCGGTGCTTACTTGTTGCCCTGCCTCCTTTGATCATACTCGTACTCTGAATGAAAAATATCACCCACTGTCTTAAATCCAAGGCAAAGCAAAAAGTTCTTTAATTTCTCGAACTTATTGCGTCTACAATAAAGAATAGCAGTTTGTTATACTTTGTATTTCTATTACAAAAAGTTCCTAGTTATTTGCATATCAATTGCTTAAATTATTCCACTCAATTCACAGTTCAACTATTTGAATGCCATTAACATAAGGAGAGGGGTCTGCTCCAATGATTTATAAGTGACACGAATTAAATAAGAAACAGGAAAACATGATCTTAATGAAATGTTTATTTAATGAATTATATTAGAAGTGATTGAAATGATATAAAAAATAGCTCATTAAAGATCAGAGCCCTCATGATGAATTGTTTCCTCTAGGTGTGACTAGGAGAAACTCACATAACACCAAGTTCTACCAAATATTCCAAAAATTATTTTTGTAATGTAATTATTATTTTTATTATTTAAAAATGTAGGAAACTTAGGAGGAGGGTGAGAGAAGCATTGGCTTCTCATTGGGCAGCTATGGATACTTGAATGTGCCCAAGCCTATCTGGTCATTCAATGTTAGCGCTCTAGCGCATTACAACGTACATCCATACGGACATGTGACAGAGGCGCCATCGACGGAAAAATGAGGCGACTGAACAATTGGCTGGCGAGTGACGTCATAGACGGAACTGAATGGCCATGCACCACCATACGTTAAGTTCAGAGTGACCTTCCGGTGTGTTTAATTTTTTGTACGTTGCAAATAAATCTGTGGAAAGGTGAAAAATTGATTTTCTTATAATTATAATTGACGTTATTCCGGAGAAAGACGTATTTTTTGCACTATATTCAAGAAAAAAACACATATGCTCGCAATTCTATTTATTTCTACATGTACTCTTCAAGCCACCACTAGGGTATGTGACAGGGGATGAATGCACACGGGACTATTTTGACCCTTATATGACTACCACGGTCCAACAATGTTATTTTGATCCCTTATTATTCGCGAAAAATAACATCTTAGATCTATATGTTATGCACTTAATCTCTCTAATTGTAGAGACATGATCTCTCCTACCGTAGTACAACGGGGGTATTAATGCATTTTCCACATCACTGCTAAAGATACCCCCTTACAATTTATGCAAGAGCTTCAATTGTGGAATTTAGCCTTCGCTCCACGAGTCCCAGACTAGTTCCTCTAATATTTTGAAAACGCTCTTCTACGCTGCACGCGATCCAATTCGGCAATCAATCCAACTTCGTGAGGATCCCATATACTTGCAGCATATTCTGAACGAGACATAACCAACGAAATATAGCATTTCTCTTACGTTTCCATTACTTCTAACCAACACTTTTCAGATAAATGTTACTTTGTTGCTCACGCATATTCCCCGTATGTGTTTCACCCAGGAGAGGTCCTGAGTGAGGGTCACGCCTAAGCATTCAATCGAATCTACACTTTTCTTTTCGTTGTTCCGGATGCAATAGGTGTACGAGAGGGATTTTCTTTCTTTTAGAAAACTTATCACTACGCACTTTTTAAAGTTGAATTCTGATTGCCAAGTGTCTCACTAGCGTCGTGTAGCATTAAGGTCATCTGATAAAGCTGCTGTGTCCTCAGGATCACGGACACTACGGTAAACCACTGCATCGTCGGCAAATTAACGTATCTTTCTATTGAATACGGAGTCAATGTCGTTAACGTAACGTAGGAATAAAAGTGGTCTGGCAACACTTTCCTGGGGAACACCTGAAGTAAATTCTACTGCATTTAATCTAACTCCACTTAACGACCATTTAAAAAATCTTTAATCCAACCCAGGATATTTTTATCAATGGCATATGCTTCTAGTTTTGCGAGGAGTTTGCGATGAGGTACCTTGTCGAAGGCTTTCGTAAAATCTAGAAAAACAATAGAATATTGGTCTCTCCCAAAATAAGAATATCATGAAAAAAGCGCAAATTGTGCCTCGCAGGAACTACCCTTTTGCAAACCTTGCTGATTTTTCATTAATAACTCCTGATTATCGAGGTGTCTCACGATCGAACTAGCAACTATATGTTCCATGACCGTGCAAGCTATGGAAGTGAGGAATAGGTCTGTTATTACTCGGTTCCATCTTGTCTCCGTTTTAAATATTGGCGTTACGTTGGTCGTTTTTCAATCTCGGGGAATCTTGAGATATACCAACGACTTCTAAGATATGATTTCTAGAAACGGCGCAATTTCAAATGCTAGATCCTTAAATATACGAGCGGGGTATTTATTCGGGCACAGAGGATATATTTATTATGCATTCATATGAGAAGTCAAATTTGGGCATCGGTTGACTGGCACGATTAGATAAGCTATCGGAGAAATTCGGTGAGACATTGGTGAAGACGCTTTGTAAGAAGACATTTATTAGTTAGCCTATTCCAAAGTTTTTGAAACTGGTTGATCTTTCGCGTTTATCGCTTACAAGTAAATTAACAGTTGAATAATTTCCCTGAACCTCTCTGACGTATTACCAAATTACTTATACGACGTCCGTCGGATGGGACGTTGAAGTGCGGACCCATTGGCGCTTTCCGACAAGAGGTTGCCGACGCCAGGTTTCTGTCCACCCTTCCTTTCCCAACCATTCATCATGGAACAAATGACCTTAGCTGTCGGTTGACCATTAAAACTACTACTTCCACCCGTTTTAAAACTACATGTGCTTCAGTCAGTAGATAGGACGTTGAAATCACCACAGATTATAACTTCGCGATCATTGGGTTGGGATAAAAAAACCTTTGATTTGCTGATCTAATTTTAGTATTAAATTATTTTTGTCCGGCAGTTTGTAAAATGCGCATGCATAAATTCTTTTTTAATTGAGGACTTTTAATTGAGCACCAAACGCTTTCAAAACAATTATCCAGAATTACCGCAGCCCTGCTGACGCTAGAACTTTTATCTGCAATTAAGACACCATCTCCGATTATTTTTGTTCTGTCATTTCTGTAAATGGATAAAGATAATGGGATAATTTTACCGTCGGCAATATCTGTGGATAACCGGCTATCTGTACCAATAATTATAACTGCGCTTGTGCTTTGAATAAGGTGATGCTATTTTGGGACTTTGTTTTTTAAACTTCTGAATTAACTACCGATAGAGGTAATGTTTCCTCGACATTGCGGTTTTTTAATATTTAGCAAAGATCGTCTTTTGAATCCCTTTTAAAATTTTTCGTTCGATGCCATCTGATTCGAGTTAAATGAAACATTGCTAGCACTAACCCTCACTTCATTTAAAGCAACATAATTTGGCAAAGAAGACTTTAGAGACCCACTAATTGACCAACACGCTGACCTACACTTTAACCTAAAAAAGTCCTGAAGTGCTCGAATATCCTACCCACTACACATCTGGCGGTCTCAGGCGTGTAATGAACACCAGAATGGTTCAGGGGGGTTACTACACGATTGGATGAAGGTCAACGAAGAATGCTCCGATATACCTGCATGTAATTGCGCAAACTTTTTTAATGCCACTCCACTCGTCTCCAAACCAGAAGTCGACGATCAATCCTCGGTACAAGGCTGCAGATTGAGAGCATCACATCAGCCCCATCGACGTCACCCCACCCACCCGATTCACTCCCGAGTTCAATTCCCTGAAGGAATTCAGAGTCTCCTCTGGTCCACGGTCGACGGCATCGTTGACGCCAACATGAGCCACGACCCGCAGCCTGGAACTCATTTGTGTCCGCAGCCGCCGCTCCAACCGCCTTCCTCACCTGGGGAACGCCGCCACTAGGAATTCACCATGCCGTCAGGTGCTGGCTCACACCCTCATGGCCTGCCCTCTCCCGCAATGGAACCATCACACGTATGAAGTTACTGCGGCCTGTCCCTTACCACTCTGACGGTTCCTTCTGGGTGGTGCTCTCACAGGGGCGGAGGTAGGGGATGCGGATACCATAGGGCTACCCTCCAAAAGCCCTTGATAACTGTTGGAGACAGGAATGAGGTTTGCCATCGCATCTCCCATCCCTCACCGCAGCGCTAACTTTCCCCCGCTGCTGCGCGGGACTACCTCCAAGTCCTCCGGCTTCCGGAATGGCACTACTCCCCGCGGCCTCTCGAACACTCCGCCGCTTAGAAGGTTCTATTTAGGTCACGCACAATATTTATAACATTTAAAGTTTATAAAAATATGTAATCCATTATATCTGACAGCTTAATGTTGAATGCATGTTACAATGTCAAAGTTCAAAAATTAGTTAAGACACTGGAATGGCTTATCCTTCGACATTGGTTCACAAAAAGATTTGAAGAAAAATCATTGAGGAACAATAGAAAAATTAAAAAAATTGTAATCATTGTTCGAAATAAAACGTATACATAATAATAAATTAAATTATATAATACCAATAATACTAACAAAATGGCAAAAAGAATTTTTGTATTAGTATATTAGATAAATAAAGTTTTAAATAAAATATTAGATCCCAATTACACCCCTTACGTATACGTAGAGGCAAACAAATTATAGCCCAAAAAGTGAAATTTTCACAGTAGAAAAAAGATAAGTATATCACTATTTAAAACGTAAAAAATGTTACATTAATATAAAATGAAGGAAAATCGATGCATTGGTAAGTCCTGAACATATCCAACATTGAAAAATAATGAGGGAGATATTTAGTTGGACCCTAAGAATAAATACAATATTTTGAAGCAGATGACTCGCCCAAAGAGGGTTTTCGCAGAGGAGACATTGGCGGGAGAATCCACGGGTAATCCTTGCGCGGCATGTAAGAAGGATTCACGTGAGCAGAATTCCAAGGCTCACTACGTGATTAAATCTCTTGCATAGATTGGAAGGATATCTCTTTGGCGATGATGTTGAAAATGTATTATTAGCCCCATCGTACTACGGCAAAATAGATTATCTTAATAAAATTAGAGATATTAAGCGTAGAACAGATATATTTAAGTGGTCATTTTTTCCAAGAACGATAAGGGATCAGAATAACATTGTCCGACCACTTTAGAGGTAAAAATATTAAGGTTAAAATTAGTCTGTTATGTATCGCATTCAACCGCTGCCACACACCCTAGCGGTGGCTTGTAGGGTACTAAAATGTCTATAAAAAAGTTTTATCTACTTACATTGTATTAGGTCGAGTCAAGCATACGAGTCAACGCCGTGCGCCCAAGTGTTACGGGAATAGGTGGCGCAATGACTGGCCTTCCCTGCATCTGGTGACACAGCAGCTCAAGAATGACGCTCTACTGGAATGAATCGAGGGATCAGCATACTCCAGGTTGGATCCGGTGAGGAAGAGCAGACGACGGAGAACTGCCCTCCCCAACAACAAAGAGTGACACGTGATCAGGAATCGTGCGAGTGCCATTTCATGAGTATTGAATGAATCTACGTTCAAGGGTTTTAAATATTCTCGAACACCTCCAAGGAGAACACTGAGACAAATCATCTCTCGGACGATAGCAGAAGAGGCGAGCATGTTTCTCAGGCACACAATGTCTGCCCTTCGAAATACATTTAAAGCAGATAGGAGATGGTTTGAAATGCTAGTAAATTCCCAGTAAATCTATAAAAGGTAACACGGAACCTAGATTGTCCAACGCGGATGTTAGAAAACCATGACGACATAAAATACTATGTCACGCCAAGACGGAGACAAAAAAGAATGAGGTTACAAATGATTACGAGATTTCTAGGGCGAATGCCAAGAAGAAATTTCGGAAAGCCTTAAACGAATTCCTAAGGAAAAATTGAGCGGAAAATTTGAAAGAGAATGAGAAGCATTTTGGTCATGCGTCAGAGAGGTTCTGGGAAATAAGCCAACCTAATTTTAGTTATGAAGTTGAAAATGTTTTTTTAGCCCCATCTTGCTACGGTAGGCAAGATCTTGTCGATAAAATAAGAGAGATTAAGAGTGGAACAGATAACATTTAACATGTTATTTTTTCAACGACCAATAAGGGATCAGAATAACATTGTCTGACCACACTATTTGGGTCAAAATTAGTCTGGTGTGTATTCACCCCCTGCCAAACGGCCTAGCGGTGACTTCCAGGGTACTGAAATATAAAAGCACTAATACTTTCGTATTTAAAGAGGGGTGACGACATCAACGGAAGGTGTTCTATGAACTGCTCTTCCAGAGGTAGACATGAACACCGCCTCTGACATTGTGAGATAAGATCGTCGAACCACATTAGGAACACCTCAGAAATATTAAAAAGTCCATCGGTGCCACCGGCACTTGCGAACAACTCCGACATGCTGTATTCTCGACAACTCTGGAAGAACGCGACCTCAACGGAGTATGGAGGGGTCTCTCAATGTTCGACCAAATAGTGAAATGGACGGGGAGGGACACTAAGGGCGGGGCACCTTGAGGAGGAGGGCAAAGGAAGGAGGGATAGACTCGCCAAGTGAATAGTCCGATGGCGGGGGGTGTTGGAGATGGCAGTGAACACGGAGAGCGGAGGGGTGGCGGGCGAAGGGGAGCAGGAATGTGGGGCCTTCCAAGAGGGGGGAGGCGATTCGAGGGGCGGCTGGCCCTTTCCGCAAGAGCGTGTTTGGGGGAGGGAACCGCTGGGCCGGAAGGTCGCTCGCCCGCTGGTGCTGCATCCTCGGTGCGGGGTGGGCACAACGATTTCGAACTGCGAGTCTGCCGCGAAGACTTGGACTATGGGGTCAAACGCCGCCGCCTCTGCTCTGCCGTCCCGCGTTGGCCGGCGTCTGATTGATTGCCATTTGAGATATGTGGCGAGAGGGAAAATGATCAAGAGACTAAATAGAATAAATGAAAAACTCCAATAGCCGTAAATAGAGACTGAATGTACTGCTAGGGAGCTCTTCTTTTATTATAATTAATTTTATGTAACAGCCATTAAAAAAATAAACATTTTAACATTCTGGAGAATTAATATACAATTTAGTCAAGAATACAATGCCAATGGTTAATTTCCTAATATCTATTTTTGTATTTAGATGTAAGCACACAATATTCAGTTTGCGCAAACTTCCAAGCGATCGGTGAGCTTTCCCGTTAAGCACTACGCCTCGCTTGGAGCAGACCAAGGAGAGCGACCTCGCTTATACGATGTTTTCAAAATCTAAAAATTTATAACTTATTTATCAGTGGAATTAAGAGCAATTCTGTTGTTTTTACGAACTTCGCCTTCAGTGGGAGTGTTTTATACTAACGGCGTCAAATTACTCATTCTTTTTTAAGTAACTCTATTGCGATTGATTTGTAAATTAATGGTCTCTATTACACGATGACTATGAGAATGAATATATTTTTATTGACCAAATAACTACGATTTTGCCACCAAACAACTCGTATTTTAGAAATGAAGTCTTGAAAATTCTTCTCTGCTGAGCTTGCGAGATGTGTTTTACGCATGTGTTGACGTGTTTGACGCGAGGTTATCATGGTGCACAAACCTCACGTCTTGTGAGTACAACACTCCCGTTTCGCAACTTTTACAAAACCTCGTACAGCTTATAACGTATAGTGGTGATGCTGACAATAGGTAATATACTCCATTTCATATCAGCACGGACTTCGGCGCTATCCCGGTGGCTCGAGCGTCTTATGATTCGGCAGTAATTCCAATTTTACCACCCATCGCAGATTACGAGGCTTCCCAGACAACCAGTGTTTAGATAAGAAGGGGGGAAAACTCCAATGTTCGTAATAAACAGTCGCAACTCTCGTCAGACCAAATTGCTGTATTGGTTTTCGCGGGAACCACGTAAGGGACCAACCACAACCTCTCGACCAAGAATACCCTCTGTGGTGGTATGAGTGCTAGTGTGTGTGAATGGTCTGTGCTCGTCCTTCGTGGATAGGCATTTGTAGTGTGTATTTGTAGAACATCCTTGTACCTTTAACGAGGTCTTCCCTGCAGCCTTGTGAAGGATTACATTTCCACCTGGAATCTTTAACGGGGTCTCAAAGCCTCGTGAAGGATTCCAGACAGGATAGTGGGTGTGTGGTCCCTGGCGGGGATTAATTTCCCGTATACCACCACAGAGGGTATTCTTGGTCGAGAGGGTGTGGTAGGTCCCTTACGTGGTTCCCGCGAAAACCAACACAACAATTTGGTTTGACGAGAGTTGCGATTGTTTATTACGGCCATTGAATTTTTCCCCCCTTCTTCTTTTGACCTGAGGCCGTAGAGCTCTTGATTTCTTGCCACTGGTTAGATGCTACCCATGTCCTAAGACGTACCTCGAATTTGCGACCTTGAGTTTATTATGCGCGACGCGAATCATACATGCTTAATGCGACGATGTGCTTTGCTAAGTGTTATTGCAATGAGATGTAATAGCGATTAGGTATGATCGTGAGATCCAGTGCCGAATTAGGAGGCATGCCAATGGTATCACCAACGCATGCGCCAATGAACGTATTGTTGTGATCGGTGACTGTTGAGTGGGAAGGAGTTTTGAAATCCGAAAGAGAGCTAACATCCATTTCCTTGCGGTGAATGGCTCTGAACTTCTGGGTTCATCTTATGCATCCCCACACTGCTGTTTAAGACTTTTCGAATGGTCTGGCGATGGTTCAAAGAGTGGTTATAGATGGTGCAGTTGAAGTCACTTCGGGTGTTTCTCAGGGAAGTGTTATTAGATATTTAGATATTAGGTTTGGTTTTAGGGTGCATTTACATGTATTAGATTGAGTGTTATTGGACCCCTTTTGTTCCTTCTTTACGTTACCGATAGAACTCCATGGTCGCTAGTATGATACGTTTATTATCATCTTTTTTATTAATTACATTTCAACAAAAAAATCGTTTCTCCGCAAGAGACCAACTGGAAAAATTTCCATTTCCTTGGCGATAGACTACATATATTATTATTAGGTAATCTACCGTTTAAGGTAGGTTTTTGGATGGACACAACTATCAAATAAACATTTTGTGACTCCCCACCTAGCAAACTAATCTATATCAGGTCCCTCTTCATCTCGGTGTACTTCTTTCCTCCCTTCATCCCGTCCAACATCCCTATCCTGTTCCTACCCTTACCTCGCTTGCCCAATATTCTCCCCTCTATTACCCTCTTCAACATTCCACTACCGCTCAATACGCCTTTCATCCATTTTTCCTGCCTCCATAGGATTTCTCTCAACAAACCCCTCTCCTCACCCACCATCTCCAGTACTTCCTCATTTGTTTTCCTTTCGGTCCATTTCACCTTCTCCATTCTTCTCCACACCCACATTTCAAAAGCCTCCAATCTATGTCTATCCTCTTGCTTCAGCGACCACGTTTCCGCGCCGTACATAGCTACGCTCCATATCAGAGTTTTTACGAGTCTTGTCTTAGCATCCCTACTCAACGTCCCCGTCATCAACTCCCTCCTCCTTGAGAAAGCCTCCTTGCCTAGCGCAATTCTTCTCCTTACGTCCCTACCACTTTGACCGTATTGGTCCAAAACACTTCCGAGATATGTAAACTGCTCTACCTGCTCTATTCTTTCCCCGCCTATTTTAATATTTAGCTTAGCCTTTTTCTTTCTGGAAAATCGCATAACCTTTCTTTTATTAATATTGATTCTCATCCCATATTTATCGCACTGAACCTCCAATTCACTCAACAATGCTTGCAACCCCTTGGCTGACTGAGCAACTAATGCTTGGTCATCAGCAAACCTAACCGATTTTACGAGTTCCCCTCCGACTTTCATTCCTACCTCCAGTTCTTCCCATGCCTCTTTAATCATTTCCTCTACATATACGTTGAACAGTACCGGTGACAATGGGCAACCCTGCCTTACACCTCTTCCTAACACTGCCCATCCGGACTCTCCGTTCCCCACTCGCACCTGAGCAATCTGAGACATGTACAGGTTGCGGATCAGTCTCCTGTCCCTCCAATCCATTCCTATTTTCTGCAATACACGCATTAATTTTTCCCAATTCACTCTATCAAACGCTTTTTCGAAATCTACAAAACAAGCAAAAACGTCCTGATTGTATTCTATATTCCTCTCGACTAGTGATCTCATTACTGCAATGGCATCACGCGAACCTCTTCCTTTCCTGAACCCAAACTGATCATCCCCTAAGTAATCATTTGCCTTACTCTCTATCCTTTTGTTGATGATCCTGAGAATAGCTTTAGCTGCGTGGGATATCAAACTTATTGTTCTGTAATCCTCACATGACGAAGCCTTTGCCTTTTTTGGAATAGGAACTAACACCGATCTCACAAAATCTTCCGGCCAGATTCCTTCCTCATAGATACTACGAATCAGTCCATATATGGCCTTTTTCCCACCTGTCCCTAACCATTTCAACATTTCTACAGGAATATTGTCCACCCCCACAACCTTATTTGCTTTCATCTCCTTTAATGCCCTTTCTATTTCATCATCGAGTATGCCTGGACCTAAGCTATCTTCTTCTACGTCATGTTCCTTTTCTATGTCTAACCTTGTCGGCCTAAGTTCTTTACCATACAGTGTTTCTATATATTCCTTCCAACTCTCTTGGATTTTTCCTGGTTCAACTATTATCTTACCCCATTTATCTTTAACTGTTAGCACAGGTCTTGCCTTCTTACTTCCCGATATTAACTTAACCTTGCTGTATAGAGCACCAATTTCACCCTTCTTCTGTAAACTTTCCATATCCTCGCATTGCGTTTTCCACCATTCTTCTTTTGCTTTATTTGTGGCCCTTCTCAATTTATTGTTTAACTCTTTGTACTTCATTTTGCCTAACTCTGTGTTTACATTTTTCCATCTTCTTCTCTCATCCATCTTCGCAATCATCTCATCCGTTACCCATGGTTTCCTTATCCTTTTCCCGTTAACGGTTCCTATAGTGTCTTTAGCGGCTTCCAATATCCCTTTCTTGATAAATTCCCATTTTTCTTCGATAGCACTCAGTTCTTTACCGTCATCCATCATTTTCTCTACAGCCTCCTGATACTCCTTCCTCGTTAATTCATTTACTGCTTCTAAATTCCATTTTTTAACCCGCCGCCCTTGCCTTATCTTCTTGAAACGAACATTACATTTCATAACAACTAAATTGCGGTCAGAGTCCGCATCCGCTCCTGGGAAACTGTGCGAATTTATCACACTGTTCCTAAACCTGTGCCTAACCATAATATAATCTAACTGATACCTTTCTGGGTCACCTGGCATTTTCCATGTGTACCTACGCCTTTTTTGGTGTCTAAACCATGTGTTAGTGATGACTAACCCCTGTCTCCTGCAGAATTCAATTGCTTTCTCCCCGCGTTCATTCCTCGTGCCTAACCCATAGTCCCCCACCTCACCACCATCTTTTCCTTCGCCTACCGTCGCATTCCAATCCCCCATCACTATCAAATGTTTCCCCTCAGGAACACTCGCGACTATATCCTCTAACTCATCATACATCCTATCGACTTCTTCCTCCTTGTGGTTGCTCGGTGGCATGTATACCTGAATAATGACCAAGTTCGTCGGCTCTGCTTTAATCTCTACGAGTAAAATTCTATCTGTCGCTTGCTCTATGTTGACTACGCTTCTTCCTACCCCTTTATTTAAAATTACGGCAACCCCTCGTTGGCTCTCATCCCCGCCGCTGTATATTACTCTATAATTGTCATTCCAGTAATCCCCGCTATCCTTCCATCTCACCTCGCAGAGGCCTAAAACATCTATGTTACCTCTTTCCATCTCTCGCTTAATATTTTCTAATTTGCCTCTCCTCAACATTGTCCTGACATTCCAGGTTCCTATTCTAACTACTTTCGCCTTCTTCTGAGTCTTCTGTCCTGCTGAAGTTATTCCTTCCCCGCAAGGGTTTCGTGGGATGACGACCGCGGAAGCCTTGCCTCTCCCGCTGCCGGGCACGAAACACGGCCTCTTGGGCCGTGTCCCGTAGTTGCCAGGACTCATATTATCTATAGTGCCCATCATAATAGTCTTGGGAATCATAATTGAGGTGGTTTCCCGTTGCCTTCCTCAATAGTGTTTTTAACGTGACACCATCACTTAATGGCCGCCCCACTGGGGTCAGACGCCATTGCAGCCGCCTCACTGAGGAACAGACGCTGCGTGGACTACCTTTCGTCTGGCTCCTAACCTTCGACCTATCTGGCATGGGTGACCCTTCCAGGAGTAATTATTATTACTCCCGCCAGCACAGCTCTAGGGGTCATCGGAACACACAAGCCCTTCCACCACGACAAGGTTGAGACTACATATAAGAGGCGTGTTAAAAAAATAACGGGAATTTTAATTTTTCGGACAATAATATTTATTTATTCTTATACATTGATGTTCTCACCTTCAAAGTAGTCCCCATTGGAGAATATGTACTTGTGACGGCGCTTCTTCCAATCCCCGAAACACATCTCAAACTCGAAATTTTAGATAGCCTTTAGTTCTTTCAGCGATGCGCTTTTAATGTCATCTACGTCTGTAAAACGACGGCCCTTCAACGTTCTCTTAGTTTTTGGAAATAGGAAAAAGTCACACGGAGTCATATCTGGCGAATATGGAGGCTGGGGCATCGTTAGAGTATTATGTTTGGCCAAAAATTCACGAACAAGCAATGAAGTGTGAGCTGGTGCATTATTGTGGTGCAAAAGCCATTTTGGAACGAATTTGCTGCCACGCATTTCATACCCAAAAAATTGGAAAAAATGTCATGAGGTGATCCAATCGATATGCCAACATCATCAGCGACCTCTATAACTGTGATTCGGCGATTGTTCATAACCATTTATTTCACTTTTTCCACGTTTTCATCGATTATTGATATGCTGGGGCGTCCAGGGCGTTCGTCATCTTCAAGGTCTTTAGGCCTTCTTGGAAACGCATATACCACTCGTAAACTCTTGATTTACTCATAGCAGTCTCACCATAGGGCTTTGTTAACATTTCACACACTTTCTTACACTTTATTTAATTTTTTACGCAAAATTTGATACAAATTCTTAGATCCATTTCTTTTTAACAAACGAAAATCGCCGAGCTCATAAAACACGTCTAAAATTAGTGGCTGTTACAAAGTCCACAGTGAAAACAGCTGAAAGTTTTATCATACTTCAGGGGCATGTATACAAACATAATAAAAAAGTTGGACAATCGGACTCTCCTATCCCGCGAAATGAAAAAAATCCCGTTAATTTTTGAACACACTTCGTAAATACAATGCAAAAGACATTTACATATGACCTTCATCATTATTTTTGTAGCATAACCTTCATAATATATAATATGCAACAGAATTACTGACAAAGAATGCAACATACAATTACAGACAATCTTCATCATATACCATAGTGGTATGATCTTCATTATATACGATAGTAGTATTAATTAAAAATTTATACATGGAATACCCATTCTGTTCCTACTAAGCCAGTCGGCTCTGTCTTGACAGCAGGTCCCACACAACGAAAAATGATAGCTTAAAGGGTTGCAGTTATAAAGCTACATATATTGTTTGACGTTTTCTCTCAAGCACCAATCTCTTCTGTATAATAGTTAGTCTTTTATTCTCTCTTTCACAAAATTTACTGACTGTCCTATTGTTAAATCTTTAGGTATTTAGGTATGTTTTCTTTCTTTCTATACGATGGAAAAATTCCACATAGTAAAGGCTAAAACAGTCTCTTATCTTAAATTTAGGTATTCCATTAAAATTAGAGGTACAGCAATCTCCAACTTTCTTCTACCGTGATGTGTATGATATTATTTTGTTATATACTTAATATTATTCCTTAATGGTTATTCCTTTTTTTTAAATTGATATTTTACATTTGTCATCAAAATAAATTCCTATTATGATGACATATCTATGCAGCCTGTCAACAGGAAGAATTGCCAATTTTTGAAAGTATTTCTTCCATCAAGAATTATTACATTTTTTGTTCTACAAGTTGCGTTCCGAAAGTAATGCAATTGAATTTCCCGCCCCGCCCCTACTGCTTGGAGTGGAATCAAACCATTTGGAGTAGGTGGAGGGCGCTGAAAGTAAAGTGGGGGAAAGTCCTGAAATTATTTTCAAAAAGTAATTTAATGGACATATTTGTACCAATATTTAAAATTCTTAAAAGTACTATCCTTGGGACCGTACACATTTTTCTCAGCGACTCTACCATGACCGGTACGAGCCCTGGAAGGCGTCTTCGGAGACCTCTTGCAAGGTCTTCGTCACAGCTGATTGGATCTGTTCTATGGACGAAGAACGGTTTCTTTTCAGGCTGCTTTAATCCGAGGGAACCAAAATAAGTCTGTCGGGGCGACGTCAGGACTCTAAGGGGTGGGGCAGCGTTGGCACCTGGTGTTTGGCCAGGAACTCGCGGACTCTTAGCACGTCGTGGCAAACACCTTGGGCTCGAGCCTGGCGCACACTTTCCTCATCGCTAGATGTTCAGTAACAATGCGAAACACAGCAGTAGGTGACAAGCTCAGTTCATTGGAAACCATCTAGATACTCAATCGACGGTCAGAGTCCAATGATTGTCGAACACGAGCCACATTTTTGTCGGTTTTGCTGGTTGACGGCCTCCCAGAGCGTTGTTCGTAGTTAACCTCTTCCCACCCTCCTTAAAGACCTTTAACTACCTCGAAACTTGTGAGTAGGACAGAGCAGAGTCCCCGTAAGCCTCGCGAATCATTTCGTCAGTTTTCTCAAGGTTTTTTCAGTTTAGCACAAAACTTAGTAATTGCGTAACATTGCTCAATCGTCGATTCCATTTTTTTTCGCGACACGGTCGGCACGAAGAGATTTACAATAACTGACATCCTGCCCTTCCACAGCTTAAGGAGCACTGAGACCACTTTCTCGGGAAAGCTTCGCGTCCTCTCCATCTACTCCAAGTGGTTAGATGTCATTCCAATCAACAGGAGCGGCGCGGGAAATTCAGTTGCATAACTTTCGGAACGCACCCTGTATAAATTACAACGATTTTAAGGAAACAATAGATCGAGGGTCAATCATGTTCTTTGATATAACTATACCGTTTATGATCGTGATATGAGAGATAGAGTGAATATGACGAAATGGAAGACATGGATATACATACATAAGACATAAGACAAGACGTGGATATAGATTATTTTACGACGTAGGTAAATTGCAATTCAGACTGTATTCCTGGTGATCACTTTTTAACAGACATGCTGTGATAGTGCTGATTCATATTTCGTGACAGCACCGATAATAATGGCCACGTCGACGTGTTGTCACCTCATTTACATTTGTTTTGGGTCGATGGCGGGGGATGAGTACTTGTATATCGCAGCACTGCCGGCAAGTGTTCACTATGAGGATGATCTTCCGCTCACTCCAGAATTTTGCAAGTCAAAGCTGAGAAGAAGTATAGCTTGAGATGAGAGTGCGTGTTATTGACATTGTCTGGTCTCATCCCCGTCCCAATTAGGATGACCGCGCCCCGGCCTCCCCAGTCTGGAGGCGGCGGTGCCGTTCAATGCCCGCCGTGACCTCCCAGCGAACGGCGGGCAGGGAGGGCGCTGTCATTCGGGAAGATTAGAAATTGTCGAAAAAGGTGGCTCTCGTAATCCTCGGCAACCTTCGGAGTTGTGCCGTCGCTGATTTTCAGAGCATTTGTCGTCAGAACGTCGTCACTCTCGACTTCCGACACTCCGACTTCATCTCGGAGGCGATGAACTTGGCGTGTGGCGAGGCGGCTCTCGCCAAGGCGTTGTTACCATTGGGTTGGCAACTCTGTGCTCCTCATTCCCGATCTCACTCTTTGCAGGTGTCCGTCTTAAAGTGGGGAAGGGGGATTTGATTCCATTGCCGCCAATTGCTCCACCATTGTTGAGGGTGGGACGGATTCCTTGTCGCCTTGTAAGACATCATCTCTTCCTCTCGCGACCAATCAGAGACCGCGGGAGATGATGGAAAGGGGGCGGAGGGGGGAAATAGTGGGGGGAAGGGAATGGTCCCCTTCCGCTTCCCTCGCGTGATTGTCCCCGCTTCTGGCGCTGGCGCCGGCTGGACGTGTTGACAGCCGGGTGACGCCTCCCCTATTCCTCACTGGAGTTGGATGCCCGCGGAGCATTGGAGAGGAACATTTGAACGAGAGATTCAATGGGCTATTTTATGTACCAAGGTCTGCGGTGGCGCCAACAGGATTTAGAGGTACTACTACTAGCAAAAAAAGGGTTTTTCCCGATTGAGGACAGCGTATTTGAAATAATTAAACGCGATATTAATGATACTTGATATTGGTCAATTTGACGTTGGTTTATTTTTTTCGGGCATCATCGTTTTCCCGATCGGTAATTTATACAGGATGCTTATGTTTGCAATTTAAAAATAAGCTCATTTTCCTTTTTCAGAGTCATTGTATTCATTTTCATTTTTGCCAACTTTGACAGCAATGATTTGTGATGGCGCTAATATCTGTGGCAGGCAATACGTTTGGATAAACTACCGGTACAACCTTGAAGATTTCTTCATTTACCCGAATTTATATATTTGTCTAAGAGTTTGATTCAGATTCAAACACAAGAAAAAGACGATTGTTACAGAGATGCGATTGCCCATTGCAATTTGAAATCCTAATTAGTAAGATCAATTGTTTCATCTTGAACGGTTCTTCGTAGAAGCTTTTGTACAACGGTAAACAGAGCACTAGTGGCAAAATAGTTCTCAATAATTTCCCTGTCGTTATCTCTAATAGTGTTCGTGGATCTTGCCATCTTTCATCCCTTTAGATCTTTCACATTCCTGTGCGGTACACCTATTTCAATTTTACTTTGTAAACTCTCCATATTATTTTATTACGTAATTATCTCGTCTGGAATCCAAGGTTTCCTTTGTATTGTCCAATTAAATTATTCTCGATTTAGTTTGCAGCTCTCGATTACTATGTTCTCATACCTTCGAATCTATTGTTCTCATTTACTCCTTCCCCTGCCCTCTCTCAATAACTTTTACATTACCTCCTGGCGGTGGCCTTTGTTGTAGTCTAGGGTTGGTCCATCCAAGGAAATCTTTGGAATTGATTACGCGGTTCTTAAATCTCAGCCGTAGAATAATATAATACATCAGCCCTCACCTATCAAACCGAACAAAAGCGAGTTTATCCCAACTAGTTCGGTCCTCTTCTGTGCCTTCACCGCTGCCGCTGTATATTTCGCTTTGCAAGGATTTTGTGGGATGACGACCTTAGAAACCTTGTCACTCCCTCTTCTGGACACGACACAAGGCCCATGGCACCCAGCATCGAATATCAAAGACGAAAACAAATTGATTATGAGATTAAAAGAGACGTTTTGGGGAACACAAATAAGTCCGGAGAAAACCTCGTGACTGGATGGAGTGGGTTTCTCCGGACTTTTTTGTGTTCCCCACCCCTTTCTCCTCCCCCGCACCTCGTCACTCACGCGTCCTTCCACCTCCCCTCCCTCTATCCTCCATTTTCCACTACACACCAACCCGGACCCCCCTTACTTGCTTTTCAGCATACATACTAGACACCGAGTTATGACTGTCACCAGAAGATGATGTAGTCACATCAAAACCGGTCGTATTAATAAAAATTGTATTTTGTGGTGAATTGCCAATTTTTATTAATGATTATGAGATGTCTGAACTCATAATCAATTTGTCTCCATCTTTGTGTCGTTGGATAATAGTTGAAGTGATTCCCGTTGACTTTCCTTGTGAACTAGTGTTTTTGACGTGACACCATCACGCATGTAGTCGCCCCGTTGAGGTCAGAAGCCTTTACCCCCTAGCAAAACTGAGGAATAGACACTGTGGATTACCCTTCGACCTCCCTGGGCGACATTAGAATTCTCGAGGGGTAACTGCACCTACTTTATGTTGGGTCTTTTCTGAATACAGTAATTTCGAGTATGGGTGACCCTACCAGGAGCAAATATTATTGCTCCCGTCAGCACAGCTCTAGGGGTCATCGGAGCCCTTCCAATACATCCAATGGTTGTGCTCCGTGGGGAGGTTGGTGTGCGATTACTCGTTTCTCCGCGGTTGCTCGCAGCGGTTTCGATCCAAGCGGCCGTGCGCGGGTTGACTGGTGAGCGGCTGGTCACTCATCGGTCAACATAACCAGACGACATTTGCAAAATACTCCTTGGCAAAGTTCCACGATCTGTACTCTGGATAGGGAAGATGAATTGACAATTTTTTCAGCATTGAAACTCAATTAGTTTGCATCCCGAGTGCCGATGGGTATGCCTTCTTTACCTGAAGTTGACATCACATCACGGAAACCAAAGGCCTGATATTTAGCATTAAAATTATGGAATTTTCTAATCATTTTTAATCATTTCCCCATGAAATTGCCTGAGTTAGAAGTTGATTTATATTGTAAAACCAAGTAGGTTCGAAACTCACCACCATTTTCGGTTGCCATTCGTATTTCCCCACAGCTTTCTCCTCCATCGGTTATCATTCTCTTCTTTTCGCCTTATCCCCCCCTCGCTGCCCTCCTCTGCCGACCCCAGTCCCCCCCACTGACCCCTGCCCTCACTCAACCCCGGCGTCCGAGTCTGCCCGCGGAATTCGGCCGTCACCTCTTGATTTGACATTCCACGCTTCGTTCCCGCGGGAACATAAACAGAAATGTTCCCGTTGTGGAGCAATTTTTCCCTGAATATGCGAGTTCCTGGCCAACCCGCCAGGGGGACTTCGATGATTGGCATCATTATTAACCGTTGAGCGATTTTTTGGCATTCCGCCATATTCTCAGATATTCCATCACATTCAGCTCAAATGGCCGATTGTTTTTAACCAATGGAAATAGAGTCGCTGGGTTTTACATCAAATACGAGTAATTAGTTAATTAATGTATCGCAGGATAAATTGATCACATGTTTACTTTTGTAAGATTATCATTCAGTAAAATCTTTCGGGGAAAAGTTTTCTCCGAGACACAATGGGGGACACCAAGAGGAAAATTGGTGGTGGGCACCGGCGAAAATAGTTAGGGAGCCACGATTTACTTTCCCCTTCAATAATATCCCTTAATGGCTGGCACCCTAAGTCTCCCGTCACACTCCCTTGTGCCCCTGGGTGGCGGGGTGTAAAAGCAGTTGTAGATTTAATTTGTGAACTGTCTCTCCTGCAAGAGTATAATGCTACATGATTGTTGATGTTAGCGTTGCATGTTTAAGTGCATCCTTTTGAATGGAATTCCCCATATGTCTTCTTAAATTAGTCGATAAAGAGTTACCAATAATGTAATACTAATGTGTATAACAGTTATAGTAGGGGAGCTGGTGGTATGTTGTGACCACCATATTTGCACTCACAAAAACTGTACACATTTAACGAGTACCTTGCCAATAACCAATGGGAAACATGATCCTCATAGGGTATTTCGTTGCCTTTCTCCCGCGGGGGGGGGGATGAAAAATTTGCGAATCGGACATATTTTTTTTTCGTCTTAAACTCGGCTGAATAGTCAATGGGGATGCCAAGACATCTTTTTGACCATTTTAAGAAGGTAATGGTAGGCCGGGTCCGGAAAACGGGCCCGCAAAGTCACAAAATAACTCCACGGGCCACTGGGTTAAATGGATGAAGGGACCAATAGGTCTCTAAAGGTAAAGTCCTCTATCTATCTATCTATGCCCGCTCTGAACCAAAACTGTATAGCATCCCTGGGGAAATAAATTCAAAAGCTTATTATATCTGCTTTAGAAGAAGAGGAATGTAAGAGTATATGGCTAATATTCTTTGTCTAAGGGTTATTGAATACCCAGTAGACACCACGAAGACATGATAGTTGACACTGAATATATTTAAAACATCCTAGACACCATCCAGGTAGAAATATAATTTTGAAACAATCAATTTGCTCCAGGTAAGTTGAGATTATCAACGATTATACTATTTCCCAGCACCTGGAAGTCCACTCTATTATATCCTTCTCAAGTATTTTTATCGGCTTATACTCCCATGCGTTCTTTGATCCCAATCTGATGAAAAATTGAGATGAATTAAAGTGCGTGTTAGACACCGCGGTGAGTACATTATTCTGTCCTTTTCAAAACAATCTTGATATGAGGATATTTCATTGTGGGCTTTATTTTTCCCGGAAAGGACAGACAACCACTGTCCAACCACTGCCCAACCGCTGTCTACCACGGACTAAAATTTTTCCGAAAGTAATTATGAAATTTCCGTCCGGAATCAAGGAATATATAATACATTTAATAAATAAAATAGTTTTTGGCGTAACTTGGTGGAAAATCTTCATGCTGACTTTTAATAATCAATCTACTTTACTTTTCCACATAAACTTTTTAATGTTTACAACCCAGGTTTCGTTATAGCATGTTATATACCTGATGATGTTATGCTATAAGGAAACCTGGGTTGTAACCATTAAAAAGTTTATGTGGAAAAGTAAAGTGGTTTGATTATTAAAAGTCAGTACATTCAATATATAATACAACCCTCCCATGGACTACAACCTTGACGTGGTGGAAAGGCTTGTGCGTTCCGATGACCCCTAGAGCTGTTCTGGCGGGAGTAATAATAATTGCTCCTGGTAGCCCACCCATGCCAGATAGGTCGAAGGTTAGGAGCCAGACGAAAGGTAGTCTACGCAGCGTCTGTTCCTCAGTGACGCGGCGACAAAGGCGTCTGACCCCAGTGGGGCGGCCATTAAGTAATGGTGTCACGTTAAAAACACTATTGAGGAAGGTAAAAAATTGAGAGAGATGGGGGATTGAAATGCAACGGTAGGCGAAGGAAGAGATGGTGATTAGGTGGGTGTCTACGGGTTAGGCACAAGAAATGAACGCGGAGAGAAAGCAATTGAATTCTGCAGGAGACAGGAGTTAGTCATCACCAACACATGGCTTAGACACCGCAAAAGGCGTAGCAATACATGGAAAATACCAAGAGATTCAGAAAGGTATCCGTTAGATTATATTGTGTTTAGGAACAGTGTGATAAATTCGACAGTTTCCCCGGAGCGGATGCGGACTCAGGACACAATTTAGTTGTTATGAAATGTAACGTCCGTTTCAAAAGGTTAAGGCATGGGCGGCGGGTTAGGAAATGAAATGTAGGAGCGTTAAATGGATTATCGAGGAAGGAGTATCAGCAGGCTGTAGAGAAAATGATGGATGACGGTAAAGAAATGAGTACTATCGAAGGAAAATGGGAATGTATAAAGCAAGGGGTATCGGAAGCCGCAAAAGACACTAGAGGAACCGTTAACGGGAAAAGGATAAGGAAACCATGGGTCACGGATGAGATGATTGCGAAGATGGATGAGAGAAGAAGATGGAAGAATGTAAGCATAGAGTTAGGCAACATGAAGTACAAAGAGTGAAACAATAAATTGAGAAGGACTACAAATAAAGCAAAAGAAGAATGGTGGAAAACGCAATGTTAGGATATGGAAAGTTTACAGAAGAAGGGTGAAATTGGTGCTCTATACAGCAATGTTAAGTTATTATCGGGAAGTAAGAAGGCAAGAACTGTGCTAACAGTTAAAGATGAGTACGGTAAGATAATAGTTGAACCAGAAAAAAATCCAAGGGAGATGGAAGGAATACATAGAAACACTGCATCGTAGAGAACTTAGACCGACAAGGTTAGACAGCAAACGAACATGACGTAGAAGAAGATAGCTTAGATCCAGACATAATCGACGATGAAATAGAAAGGGAATTAGGGGAGATTACAGAAAATAAGGCCGTGGGGGTGGACAACATACCTGTAGAACTGTTGAAATGTTTAGGAAAATGGGGGAAGAAGGCCCTATATGGACTGATTCATGAAGAAGGAATCTGGCCGGAAGATCTTGTGAGATCGGTGTTAGTTCCTATTCCAAAAAAGGCAAAGGCTATATCATTTGAGGATTACAGAACAATAAGTTTGATATCCCACGCAGCTAAAGTTATTCTCAGGATCATCAACAAAAGGATAGAGAGTAAGGCGAATGATTACTTAGGGGATGATCAGTTTGGGTTTAGGAAGGGAAGAGGTACACGTAATGCCATTACAGTAATGAGATCACTAATTGAGAGGAATATAGAATACAATCAGGACATTTTTGCCTGTTTTGTAGATTTTGAAAAAGCATTTGATAGAGTGAATTGGGAGAAATTAATGCGTGTATTGAAGAAAATAGGAATTGATTGGAGGGACAGGAGACTGATCCGCAACTTGTACATGTCTCAGACTGCTCAGGTGCGAGTGGGGAACGGAGAGTCCCGATGGGCAGTGTTAGGAAGAGGTTAAGGCAGGGTTGCCTATTGTCACTGGTGCTGTTCAACGTATATGTGGAGGAAATGATTTAAGAGGCATGGGGAGAACTGGAGGTAGCAATGAAAGTCGGAGGGGAATTGATAAAATCGGTTAGGTTTGCTGATGACCAAGCATTAGTTGCTCAGTCAGTCAAGGGGTTGAAAGCATTCCTGAGTCAATTGGAGGTTCAGTGCGAAACATAAGGAATGAGAATCAATATTAATAAAACAAAGATTACGCGATTTTCCAGAAAGAAAAAGGCTAAGCTAAATATTAAAATAGGCGGGGAAAAAATAGAGCAGGTAGGGAGTTTACATATCTCGGAAGTGTTTTGGACCAACACGGTCAAAGTAGTAGACACGTAAGGAGAAAAATTTGGCTAGACAAGGAGGCTTTCTCAAGGAGGAGAGGTTTGATGACGGGGACGTTGAGTAGGGAGGTTTAGAGAAGACTCGTAAAAACTCTAATATGGAGCGTAGAGACGGCGCGGAAACGAGGTCGCTGAAGCAGGAGGATAGATGTAGACTGGAGGATTTTGAAATGTGCGTGTGGAGAAAAATGGAGAAATTGAAATTGACCGAAAGGGAAACAAATGAGGAAGTACTGGAGATGGTGGGTGAGGAGAGGGGTTTGTTGAGAGAAATCCTATGGAGGCAAGAAAAATGGATGAAAGGCGTATTGAGCGGTAGTGGAATGTTGAAGAAGGTGATAGAGGGGAGAATGTTAGGCAAACGAGGATAGGGTATGAACGGGATAGGGATGTTGGACGGGATGAAGGGAGGATAGAAGTACACAGAGATGAAGAGGGACCTGATGTAGATTAGGTTGCTGGATTCGGTTTTGTTTGGAGGTATAAAATATTTATTTGATAGTTGTGTTTATCCAAAAACCTACCTTAACCGGTAGATTACCTAAAAAAATATAACACAAGACCCTTGATTCTGAGAGACTCAAGGGTCTTGTACTACTTTGCCCCCTCCCCCCGGGGGAAAGTCAACTGGTAACTCGTAAGACTTTCCCATTTTGTGCTCTCAGCGGTATCCTCGCTAAACGTGAGCAAATCTTACAAGTGTGAATATCAGTTGCACAGCATACCACCACTTTCTTACTATTGCTTCCCCGTCCTCAACGTTATTCGAACCATCTTTACGTTGTCATGTTACGCTGGGTCTGCTCTTCGGTTTCTTGTTTGCTGACATTGCCATTTTTTCTCTGCGCCCTGCGCCGGGAGTTACGTAGCTGCCAGGATTCATAATCACATTTGTGCTTATCGTAATAGCCGGTGATAAATGTTGAAGCTTAGTTCTTCTCTCTCCTTTGGCGACGAGAGCTGGACCTGAGTAGGCCGTTACGGTGTTTTACCGAGAATAAAAATTACCTGGATTGCACGATAAGGACGTATTTTCAGAGTGTAAGAGGACGTCTCGGTAGCTTAAGTGGTTAAAGCACTCGGCCGGATATCGAGGGATCCGGGTTTGAATCCCGGTAATTTTTACTCTCTGAAATGGTTGCATTATAATGCACACATAGCGGGTGACTCCGTTAAAGTTACTGTTACAGTTTCTTGAAATTTGGCGTATACCATAGATATGTATATTCGTAACGGCTGGAAGTTGGATCTTAAAATGCCCTCTTGTCGATGGCGTGTGACATTAGTGTGACATTGGGGATGGGGAAACGATTGAATTTTGAGAAATGGTAGGATTACAACTTATTTTTTCTTGGGTTTGTACATTGCAATCGTGATGAGTAATCCCCAAGCCACCCATACAACGTAGAGGCTGAAGCACGGACGTTTCGTCTTGGTCCGGTCGGGCTGCTCCCCCATTTCCTCTTACCTTTCGGCAGCCAAGATGCCGGCGGGATGCCCAACAAACGAACATCGTGAGGGCCCCCTGGCACATTTGGGCCCTCGCGCCCCTCCCCAAGCGACGCGCCGGATGTTGGTGTCCATCCGCGCGCGGGCGAGGAGAGGTGCCGCCAGCAGCCCCCTCACGGGAAACACCACCACTAGTGATTCATTCCTTCGTGTCGTTCCCACCGCTCCCCCCGTGGCGCTGCATCCTCCGGCCCGACCCCCACCCCTTGACCCGGGAGCCTCTCCCCCCCACCGGTTGTTATCCACTCAAGGTTCGTTAAGGAGCCGGTAGAGGACAGGAGGGGGGGCCGGGCGATTGACCCTGAAAGGTAGGATAAGTGGCGAGGGGGTATTGGCGGGCGAGCGGGGTCACGAAAGGAGGTCTCTGAAGTGAGAGAGAGAGTCACGGCTGCCAACCCCACGGTGAACCATGCCACCTGACCCCACCGGGCGATTTAGAGATTGGTGCGTGGAAGGGTTTGGAAAATCACACTCTCGACTGCTTAGCGACGATGTGTAACGCATTGAAGTAAAACCAACAACGAAATATCAAGTACAGACTCGATGGAATAATTCGGTGCACTTGGGCGCTACTTCATCCCACGGCGTCGTTCGGGTGAAACATTTCCATTTACACCTGCGGAATAACCGGGAATGCCCTCAATAATAATAAAATTAATACTAATATTGGAATATAATTAGAATGGATAAGCTTAGTAGAGTATTTAGATTAGGATGAGATGGATTGGGAATCACTCACAGAGCGGAAGATTGTCACAGATTAAGTCATTTGCCTATATTGGAAGGAGAGAGCGATGATATTGTAAATTCATTATTAGCTCCATCCTACTTTTACGGCAAGACGATTCATGGAAATCAGATTAGAGATATCAATTGCAAAATCGACCGATTTCAGATGCTATCTCTCATGTCAGCTTAATACGAGTACAAATCTATGGCGAGGGTCTCTCTCGAGGAATTCACAGAGAAGTAATTTCGATGCCATATTTAATGTACCACAGCTGTTGTTAAAGTTACTTCGACTTTTCATTTATTCAGCCTGTTATTTGTTCACTAACAACTAAGAATCTCTTAGCATTTATTTTGTATGCCTGGTGTGTAATCACCTTCCGTCACACGCCCCAATGATGGCTTGCAGGGTAACATGTAAAATTACCGCTTAATTATGAACAAAGACAAACAACCACCAGATCCCTGCTTTCCTCAAGACCCTGGTTTTCAATCCGAAGGTTGGAAGACCAATCGGGAGCGGGGACCCCCCCTTTTCTCTCCCCTGCCTCTCAGTCTCATCAACCCCCGAGAGGCATCTCTCCTACGAGTGCCTTCTCGCGCCGTCCTCCCCAATGCTTCCCCCGACATTCCTCGCACTACGATACCCAAGAATTATGCAGAAATGAGATTAGAGAGACAAGGTGTACACTCGAAAATTTACCGATGACATTTTCGACGACCGAAAATTTGGAATTAGAATAACTGCAAAAAACGACCCCCTCGATTTAATTAATTGCACTAAGTTGTCTAGATTTGTTGACGTTATGGCGCTCCATTTGGCACGTCCCGTTTGGTTGAAGTAATTACAGCAGCTCTCCGCGCATTCGCAGTGCAGCATTTGTGACTTATATACCGCAGTGCATGCAAAGTTGTTCGTGGTATGTATTCCAAATCGTTTGAGTGATAAAACCTCACTGTAAGTCCATATATTGATGGGTGCTGGCCTGATTAGCCCTCTGGGTGCCACGTAGATGTTCATCCGTCACCGCGAAACATTGGGCCACCAGTGTCGGACGCTCTTGTCGTCCGCCATCCTTTCCACTCGATTAGAGAGTGAATGTATGCGTTGCCCTCCGTCCGCCCCTTGCCTCCCGCCCCTCGACCCCCACCTGGAGGATGGACCCAGCAGTCGGTCGCCCACTTCCTCCCCAGCGCTGCCCCCACGAGGCTCGCCCCTCCCACCCCCTCCACCTCCTCCTCTGTGGTCCTTGGTGCAGAGGGGCAATTGCGTAGCTGCTCGTTTGATAGCGGCGAAACACCGCTGGTGCTTCGGAGGTGTATCGGGGGCAGGTTCGGTGTATTCAACGATGACATCTTTTGATATCCTGTGGCCATCACATATGTTTGGTGCATGGCTGCTCCCTTCGGACGGCAAGGTATTGGTAGGCACCTCGTTCGAGCAAGCCATCGCTAGGGTATGTGGCAGGGAGTGAGTGATTCCGCGCCATCCTCGTTCTTCTTCTTTCGAGGAGCAGTCCACGAACAAGAGACGTCCACTGTCCGTCCAACCGTTCTCTCTCTCCCGTTCATCTGTTTCCATCTGGGATTGGGGTTTGCATGTGTGTGTTGGTTTTGAATGCGGTATTTCTTTATTCCTTTTTTGGGTGGTGACCTAACACCCCCCGCCACACGCCCTTGCGGCGGCTTGCGGGGTATTATGTAGATGTAGATCTGTTCCTAGATTCTCTTTCCCATAATTTCCGTTAGCATGCTTTGTTGTCCTTTTCTTCTCATCATTCCATCTGCCTTCAATTCCGTGATTTCTTTGAGAAAAAAATAGCCCAATAGTGTTGTGTTTCCTAGCCACATTTTTTAAAGTTTCATGCTTTTCCACAGACGTCTTATTCTTCTCATTTTCTTCATCAATCTTCTCAATATCCCATTCTGCTACTACCCTATGCTCTTTCTACTTCCCCGCATAGCCACATTTCAAAGCTTTGGCGGTACATTTCGAAGCGTCTTCACCAATATCTCACCGAGTTCCTCCGACAGCTTACCAAATTGTTTCCGCCAACCGATGCCCAAAATTGAAATCTCATGTAATGGAATAGTATGTTTGCTGAAAAATATTAAGCCTAATAAATCCCCCGGGCCCGATCAAATACCCGCTGGTCATGGAACATATAGTCGCTAGTTCGATCGTGAGACACCTCGACAGTCAAGAGTTATTGAGGAACAATTAGTACAGTTTTCAGAAAAGTGAATCCTGCAAGACACAAGTTGCGCTTTTCATTCATAATATCCTCAGTTCGGGAGAGGACTATGTTCCAGTGTACTTAAGTGCCTCAGTAAACTACTCACAAAGCTAGAAGAAGCATATGGCAAGGAGAAAAATATCCTGGGTTGGATTAAAGACTTTTTTTAAAGGTCTAGTACAAAGGGTATTCATAGATGGTGATAGCTCTACTACAGTGGATTTCACTTCGGGTGTTTCCCAGGGAAGTGCTATCGGACTTCTTTTATTCCTAATTTACTTTAACGACATTGACTCCGTAGTTAGATATGATGATTTGCCGACGATGCAGTGGTTTACAAATATATTTGTAGCCTGAGAATAAAGTCAATTTAGCATATGCCACCTAAATGCTATACAACGCTGGTCCAACACTTGGACATTAGAATTAAACGTAAAAAAGTGCGTCGTGATACATTTTTGTATTAAGAAACGTTGCCTCCCGAACACCTACTGCATTGGGAACATCGAAATGGGATGTGTAGACCTGATTAACTATCTAGGCGTTACCCTCATTCACGATCTCTCCTGGGTGAAACAAATTCGGGGAATACGCGGACAGGCTAACAAAAAATTAGGATTTATTAGAAGAGTACTTGGTAAATGTGATGAAAAGATCAAAGAGAAATGTTATCTTTCCCTAATTAGACCTCATTTAGAATATCCTGGAAGTGCAGCGTATGGGAGCTAGATTTATAACACGTTATGATAATCTGAGTAGCATATCCAAACTATTGGAGCAGCTAGGCTGGGAATCACTCACGGAGCGATGGTTAAATTACAGATGGAAGCTCTTGCATAAATTGGAAAGACGTGTCTTTATCAGTGATGTTGAAAATGTATTATTACTCCCATCGCACTACGGTATGAGAGATCATGTTAATAAAATTAGAGAGATTGAGTGTAGATCAATTAGATTTAGGATGTCATTTTTCTAACGAACGATAAGAAGTCAGAATAAAATAACATTGGCCCGGCCGCGCTAGAAGGGAAAGGTGTTTTGGCTCAAGGGTAATTTGATTGTAATCACCACCAGCCTCACCCAGGCATAGGCTCATGGGGTACTAAGGAAAGCTACACATCTTTTGTATTATCCGTGCGTCTACTTCATACAAAAACATTTATCGAAATATTTTCTCAAATTCAGCGTTACAACACTCACTGTAATAATTCACGAAACCTTTCAGAATATTGCTTTTCTTTGGCAATTTCTTTTCGAATGTTCTTTGGTAAAGATAATACATCTGATACATGCTCCCGATGCATTTAGCAAAAATATTCATGGCTAAATGAGATTATTCGTATGTAATGCAAAATTCTTTTCTGGAAGCATCATTATTAATCTTTAATGACAAGTATTCCATTATAATATTTTTTGCCAACTCAATGAAAAGAAGCGAAAACATGGAATAAAATCCAAGGAGTAACAAAGATTAACTGAATAAATCTCCAATAAAGTCTTGCATTACAAAGATTGCAAGTAGGGCTGACTGAACGTGGAGCGGTGATTACCGTGGAGGCAGGCCACTCGCGGACCCGCGGACAGGCGCGCCATTATGGGCATTGAAACGCCACGTCACGTGTGCATGTTTGAACATTTGACTATTGAATGCGGATTCCGTAATAATAGGACTACTAATCCGTACTAGGTTCCCAGGTTGTAAAAGTTCTTCCTTGGACTAAATTCACCGTCGCGCAAACGGCGCAAAGGAGCCAAACCAATAAACATCCTCGATAGCGACGTGCTCACGCGCTAGGAACGCGTACATGAGTTTAACGGCGCGCCGAGAGATGGGCCTAGGGATTGAAGCGAAGATACGGTCCACGGTGGAGGGCCAGCTTCGTTCCCGTGCATCGAGGTTCCGCTAAATTGTTACGAGCTCGTCGATCATCGATTTATTAACCGCCCGGCGAGTCACGTGGCCTTCCATCCGGTAATAAATATGGCATGACTGCAATATGCGCCCCTCGACGCTGCAATTAATTGGCGAGATAGGTGGAGTGCCTCGCACAGTCGAGGGCCGATTCCAAACTGTGGTGCGTGACGTCAAAAGGGGGAGGCTCAATCATGTCGTTGGCGTGGGATGACACCTTTCCCAACGCTCCGCCGCCGTGACTTGTGCTGCCATCTCTCGAGCAAAGCAGGTGTTCAGGACAACCAACTAGCCGAAATGCATGCGCGCCGATCTGTTCCTTCTCCCTTATTGTTACGTGTCAGCCAGTACTGTTGCCCGTTGAGATTGCTAGTGGTAGCCGTGGTCTTATGGCTGCCGAGGATGTGTCGTTTCCCGAGAGGTTTCGGTGCTCGCAAAGATTAAGGAAAGTGTCCACTCGAATGGCTTTGCAGCCGCTCATATTGGTGTTCTGAAATTTAAAGAGTCGTTACTGAAACGCTTGTTGGATAAACAGTTTAATTTTCAGAGGGTCACAAACTTAACTTCGACTACTAGCAGATCTGTCGGCCAGCGCCAACGTCGTCGATCTGGTTTGGTCAATCCTAATGATCAAGAATATCCAGGTGTTTGTATACGTTAGAAACTTGCAAAAAAGGAGACCAGAGAATTTAAGTTCAACGGTCGCCTTGAGGCGAGTGAAATAAATCATATGGTCATGCACGTTAATGCTCGTTAATGGCTCCCGGATGGACTGTTCATTCTCTGGCAATTACAGAATTTGATCGGTTGCGGGTCTTATCATCTTCATGGTGGCAATGGCTGACTGAGAAGGATTGTCAAGTGACTCAAATTATAGATGGGTAAAATGACGTTTTTCCCGCCCAAAACACAATACGATGCCCAACATTTTCCCTGACACTTCCTCGGTTCCTTACAGACTTCCCGCCGAATATTCCGACCTACGCACACCCACCAAGCCCAACTAACCACCTCCACCTCTAAAATCCACATCAGCGTGCACCCCAGCCAGACTGTCTCACCTGCTCCATCCCCACCTCTATTCCAGCCCTTTCTCCCTCCCACTCACCAACACTGCCATCATCCCTCTCTTTCTCCCGATGCTCTTCCAACCATGCTGACTATACATCAATGTAATCAACCTGCAAAGTTCCTCCCCGTCAGCCGGTCTCACAGTCGCAAACACACCTCCCACAATTATGTCTTAATTGTTACTAAGTTTAAGGTATTCCTCACTTCCTTTCACCGACTAACCAATCAAACTAAAAACACTCGAGCAGACATACGATATAGGTCGTATATAGGTCTATTGAAGCATAACCAATCTCTCAATGTTCCTCATTCAGCACGTTCTTCCCTTTCTTTCTCCCCTCATTCTCTTTCCCAGCGAAATCCTTCCCTCTCTCACCCTCCCTTCTCTCGTATCCTGTCTTCGGGGGGACGAGAGAGAGAGAGGGAGCGGGAAGGAAAGGGTGTAGGGGGAAGTGGAGAGTTTATGAATGGAGCCGGAGAGGGGAGATGAGGGTGGAGGTAGGTGCATCAGTGAGCTGTGTTGAGCCCGGGAATTTGAAATGTGCGTATGAGCCAGACGTGGGTGCTATCTCTCGCATTCTCTCCTCAACGCCGCTTGCACTTTCCGGGATGGCTACTGTTATGGAGAGGGAAAAGAGTTTATCGAAAGTTGTGCGGTGGGAGGTGGCGGTTGAGGGCATGGGATATTTGGAGAAGGCGGGTGAAGTGCACGTAATGTTTGTTGTGAATGAATTTGATCCAAATGGTTCAGATAAGGTAGGGTTGAGGATTGGGTGTGGAAAGAGTGAATTTTGCTGGAAGGGGTAGGCGGCACTTATATGGTTGGTGGTTGCAAGTTATATAGCGGAAGAGAAAGGAGTAGTGAGGGAGCAATAAGACCCTATTTGATTTTAAAATACTACAAATAATTTTTAATGAATGAAATTTTAAATTCCTTTAAAAGTAACGGTGAAAAATTGTTTGCAATTATATCGTTGTCTCTAAAATGGGTTAAGCAAATGACATAAACTAAATAGATGACCCATGATGAATAGATAAATACCTAAGCAAAATATTAAAAAAAACAATTCTAGGGTTAGATATTCGGAGGTTGATTTCATTATGCCGTTAAACATACGGATTGCAATTCATATTTTGCACATAAAATCAGACATTCTGGCAGCATAGAAATAATAAACAGTTATATGAAAGAGCACTGGTAGGCAGTTGCAATATCAGCAAAAGTGTTAGATTATCGGCAGAAACGTTTGTCTCAGAATATTTCTCTTCCATTTTATACGTAAATAACGAAGTTGTACGAAATAGTTGTTTTGTAACAAATGCATAATATCGCCGATAATATCATCGAAAAGAGACACTTTACGCTAAATATCCTATCTTAGTAACTAGAATAGCATCAGTATTATTATAATCGCTGGTGACACAAATCTACCGTCAATTGACTGGGACAAGTACTGCGTAGGAATATTCGCCAAAAACAGAGAATCATGCCAAGAACTCCTTCATATATTCACAAAGCACTCCTTAGAACAAATTGTTGAATCGCCCACACGAGGCCACAGAATACTTGATATCTTCGCGACTTCTACTCCCGAAATCTAACAAACATTGAAATAATGGACGGAATTCGTGTCCATAAGGCAATTTTTGTTGAGTTAAAAACTAAGTTCGTGAAAATTAACAAAGAAAATGGCAAAATATACCTATTCAACAAGGTGAATTTCAACGGACTACGAGAATATTTGAAAAAAGGTTTTGCCAGAACAAAAGGCAAAAACACCGACAACCGATACAGAGAACAGCTGGAGTTATTTCTTAAATATTTTGCGCGAAGGAATGAAGACGTACATCCCATTCAAACTTAAACGTGACAATAGGGAACCTAGACGGTACAACGGGGAAGTAAGATCGGCATTAAGAAGGCAAAGATAGCTACAGTCAAGTTTTAAAAAGAGTTTAAAAAGTGACGATGCATATATACGATGGATATATATGTATATACATAGAAAATACACATTGAACACGATATACCGTCATACGGCGCACAAATATTCATTCAAACATAGAAATAGGTATAAGGAAAGGGGATAATGTTATTTTATATATATATAGTATATATATATATGTATACATATATATATATATATATATATAGAAAATAGACATTGAAACACGAAATACCGCCATACGGTGAACAAATATTACTTCACACGTAGAAATAGATAAAGGAAAGAGGATAGGAAGACACATATATTTTCTTTTCCGGGATTTGAGGACCGGACCTCTTACTTTCCGGGCGGATGCTCTACCAGTTAAGCTAGTAAGGAAACCTATTTAACACTGAGATTAGCGATGTTTTTTTATAGCGCCCTGGTGCTCCAATATGCTTGGCCCAGAGATGGCGTTAGGGAGCTGTTTCACCCACCAAAGGAGAAATGGACAATACACACAAGAAGAAAGGACAGAAGGTTAGCAAGCAAACAGCATCACAGAGGATAGGAACAGAACGGTACGTTTCATGGCACGCAGAGCCAGAAGAAGAGACGAGTCACATAGGCCAAATACACATTCAAACACGAAATCCCGCCTTACGGCAAACAAATATTATTTCACACACACTATATAAATAGAAATAAGGAAAGAGGGTAGGAAATCACATAAAGGACGAACACAGGGCATGTGGGGAAGGCGGATTTGAGCAGATCACAAATGTAAAAATATTTCCTTTCCGGGATTTGAACACCGGACCTTCCACTTGCCGGGCGGATGCTCTACCAGTTAAGCTATTAAGGAAACCTCTTTTACACTGAGATCTGTGATGTTGTTTTTTTCAAGAGCCCAGGTGCTCCGACATTTCGTGTTTGAATGTGTATTTGGCCAATTTGACTCGTCTCTTCTTCTGTCTCTGCGTGCCATGAAAAATACCATATCACTTATCTCACAAAAACTACCGGCCAGATTCCTTCCGAAAAGACACTTCGGATTCGGTCCATATAGGGCCTTTTCCCCACATTTTCCTAGACATTTCAACAATTCCATAGGAATGATGTCTACCCCCACGGCCTTATTTGCTTTAATCTCCTTTAATGCCCTTTCTACTGTATTTCATCTTCGAGAACACCTGGACCTAAGCTATCTTCTCCTACGTCGTGTTCCTTTTCCATGTCTAACCTTGTCGGCCTAAGTTCTCTACGATACAGTGTTTCTATATATTCCTTCTACATCTCTTGGATTTTTTCTGGTTCAACTATTATCTTACCCCACTTATCTTTTACTTTTAGCGCAGATTTTGCCTTCTAACTTCCCGATAATAACTTAACCTTGTTGTAGAGCGCACCAATTTCCCCCTTCCTTTGTAAGCTTTCCATATCCCCGCAATGCGTTTTCCACCACTCTACGTTGGCTTTATTTGTGGACCTTCTCAATTTATTGTTTAACTCTTTGTTCTTCATTTTGCTTAACTCTGTACTTACATTCTTCCATCTTCTTCTCTCATCCATCTTCGCAATCATCTCTTCCGTTACCCATGGTTTCCTTATCCTTTTCCCGTTAACGGTTCCTCTAGTGTCTTTTGCGGCTTCCGATACCCCTTGCTTCTCACATTCCCAATTTTTCTTCGATACAACTCAATTCTTTAACGTCAGCCATCATTATCTCTACAGCCTTCTGATACCCCTTCCTAGTTAATTCATTTAACGCTTCTACATTCCATTTCCTAACCTGCCGCCCTTGCCTTATCTTTTTGAAACGGACGTTGCATTTCATGACAACTAAGTTGTGGTCAGAGTCCGGAACCGATCCAGGGAAGCTGTGCGAATGTATCACACTATTCCTAACCGGACTCTAATCCAACCTTTGAGTCACATGGCATTTTTTATGTATATCTACACCTTTTGTGGTATCTAAACCATGTGTTGGTGATTACTAACCTCTGTCTCTAACAGAATTCAATTGCTTTCTCCCCGCGTTCATTTCTTGTGCCTAACTCATATTCCCCAGCCACACCACCATCTCTCCCTTCGCCTATCGTCGCATTCCAATCCCCCAGCACTATCAAATGTTTCCCTGCAGGAACACATACGATTATATACTCTAACTCATCGTACATCCTATCGACTTCTTCCTCCTTGTGGTTGCTCGGTGGCATGTATACCTGAACAATGACCAAGTTCGTTGGATCTGCTTTAATCTCCAAGAGTAAAATTCTATTAGTTGCTTGCTCTATGTTGACTACGCTTCTCCCTACTTCTTTATTTAATATTACGGCAACCCCTCGTTGGCTCTCGTCACCGCCGCTGTGTGTATATATAGATATATATATATATACAAATGTAAATACATAAATAATTATTATATATATATTTATATATATCATATATTTTATATAACATGAAAATATATGACTTAACATATAATTATATATAACATATATAGAGATAATATATATTTATATATAACATGAAAATATATGACTCTTTATCTTCCGAAGATGACGGAGTTCGATTCCGTCGAAATTATCAAGATATTCGAAAATATCAACATCATCGAACCCATCTACTATTAGCGTTTCAAAATGCACTCCATGCCATCAGTGGAACCTTGGTTCCGAGGGTGAAGATAGTATAAGGATTTCTAACTTCGCTCTTCTCTGCTCAATGGGAATGACTGGAATTCAGACGAAGTAGGTTGAGAGGCAGAATGCCTGGAAAGTGAGTGGTAGATTATAATATATCATTTAATAATAATCGTCTTTTAACGTCCGGAATAGAGTCGAATCGGCGCCTTTTCAAGGTTGATTTTAACTTAGGAAAGAAAAAAAAGTCTGATGAAGCCACGTCTGGAGAGTAGGGTGGCTGTGGGATCACGGAAGTTGTGGCGACAAACTCACGTTCATCAGTCAGCAACCGAAAGGGACGGATTTTGATGCGACGAGCGTCATGCCCAAAATATCCGTCAAAATTGTCTGACAGGATCCAAAACTAATGCTCACTTCCTCGGTTATCTCCGTAGCAGTTTTTTGCCCGCGCCACATAGTAGCCCGTAGCAGTTTTTTCAGATTTTCCCGCATCAAATAGTTCACCAATTCGACATGGTTGGGGTCTGTCGAAGTAAAAGGTTCGCGAATCTTCATCTGTCGAGGTTACACTTAAAATTCCGTCGAACCTAATTAGACTCTTTTCAAATTACTTTACGAATAGACTGGTCGTATGCAAAATGCAAAGAAAATCCTCACCCGGGACTGCCCGCAAGGTTCTGTTTTGGGCCCGTTAATGTGGAACCTTATTACTAACAAAGTCTTAAGGAAAGAATTCCTAATGGGATGTAGCTTAATAGCCTTTACCGATAATATGGCTTTGTCTATTGAAGCTAACTCAAGAACTAAAATGAAACAGCTGACAAAAAATTGTATTGAACAAATAGAACAATGGGAAATAGTTAATAAATTGGTAATTTCAACAACCAAGACAGAATGCATGGTCTTTGGAATTGAAATGTCTAGGAATCCCACTGTTAAAATCTACAACAGCAATATCCGACGCGCTTTATCTTTTAAGTATTTGGGAGTCGTGTCAAACGAAAAATTAACTTATCAAGCCCACATTCACATAGTCAGGAAAACTAAAAAAATTTTTTTCAAGCTGCCCGCAGGTATTGCAATACTAATTGTGGAACGGACTCCCTTCAATTGATATACAAAGCTGTAGCAATACCCATTATTACATACAACTGCTCCATTTGGGGTCATATGATTAACAACAGCAGAATCGAACAAAAACTTAGAGAAGCACAAAGAACCTGCCTCTTAGCAATTAGCAAAGGTTAACGTTTTTCGATTATTCGTCCGCGATTCGGAAGCCATTTTTCCCGGATTCCATGGTTTCCCGCAGATGTCTCCTTACGAGTTGAACATCTTTCATGTGGACTCATAATTAATTATCCCTATCATGGAGGCCATATGAAGTGAAACAGGGGTGCTGGGGCAGGACAGTGACGTGGTCCTAATTTCGCAGCTTTTTATGCTTCTTGGATTACTATTCCGAATATTGTTCGATGCAAGATATGAAACTCGGTAGGAGTCATCTGTCGGAAATATTATCTTCGTGTAGTATTGTAAAATCTTGAATAATGTAGACGTTTTAGGTGTCTACGTTTGGAATGTGCCGTTAGGCATTCCCTATTATTGAGAAACATTGATATTGGCTCTTCCAATAAATTTAAAAAAATCTCTATCCCTCGCGGGTCGCGTCCTAACATTCCCCGGATAAACAATCGCCAATGTCCTCTGGGAATTCGCGAGAGAATATAGGAAGCGATCACAGAGTCGATTGGCACGTGAACGCCCCTCCGGATGCGGGGGGGTCGTCGCCACCCTCCACGCTAATGATAATGATCTCCCTTCACCTCAACCCCCCTTCTCTCCCTTTCCCCCCCAATCGCTCCCACCACAACCATTAGAGAGGGGAGCGCTATCAACAGTTTAAAGTCACGGAAATCCATCCATCTCCCTGGCTGACTAGAATGCTTAATCGGTGCCGGCAAGTGTACTAAGGAGATTGTCCTCTTCGCGTGTACGTATTATGCGCAGTTACCAATCATAAGAAATCTTAGAAATATCCGTTTAACTATTATATTTGCTTGCTCTCCTCATCGGCAACGGAGTAATTCTTCCAGCGATGGTTCAGATTTTGTTATCGTTAAACAGAAATGAAAACAGAGAAATGTAATGGAAACGTGATTGTCGATCGCTCTCGACTTCCTGCTGAAATAACCACCCGAGTACAACCTCGAGGAGCAAGCAGTTCGATATTCGAGATCTCGCCCCACGTCGACCGCCTCGTTACTCGTTGAGGGAGTTGGAGCGCGACTCGACACGGGTCAATCTGTCTCACTAGCTCAATTTGCTTATATGCTACATGTGGGTGTTACATTTCCATTACAATGAAAATTTAGCACCCATTCATACTTAATTCTTAAAAAAATTAAATTACATGGATATGCGCATTTTCCCTCCCATGGACTACAACCTTGTCCTGGTGGAAGGGCTTGTGTGTTCCGATGACCCCTAGAGCTGTGCTGGCGGGAGTAATAATAATTACTCCTGGAAGGGTCACCCATGCCAGATAGGACGAAGGTTAGAAGCCAGACGAAAGGTAGTCCACGCAGCGTCTGATCCTCAGTGAGGCAGCTGCAATGGCGTCTGACCCCAGTGGGGCGGCCATTAGGTGATGATGTCACATTAAAACAACATTGAGGAAGGCAACGGGAAACCACCTCAATTATGATTCCCAAAAATATAATGATGGGCACTATAGATAATATGAGTCCTGGCAACTACGGGACTCGGCCCAAGAGGCCGTGTGTCGTGCCCGGCAGCGGGAGAGGCAAGGCTTCCGCGGTCGTCATCCAACGAAACCCTTACAGGGAAGAAATAACTTCAGCAGGACAGAAGAGTCAGAAGAAGGCGAAAGTAGTTAGAATAGGAACCTGGAACGTCAGGACAATGTTGAGGAGAGGCAAATTAGAAAATATTAAGCGAGAGATGGAAAGAGGTAACATAGATGTTTTAGGCATCTGCGAGGTGAGATGGAAGGATAGCGGGGATTACTGGAGTGACAATTATAGAGTAATATACAGCGGCGGGGACGAGAGCCAACGGGGGGTTGCCGTAATTTTAAATAAAGGGGTAGGAAGAAGCGTAGTCAACATAGAGCAAGCGACAGATAGAATTTTACTCGTAGAGATTAAAGCAGAGCCGACGAACTTGGTCATTATTCAGGTATACATGCCACCGAACAGCCACAAGAAGGAAGAAGTCGATAGGATGTTTGATGAGTTAGAGGATATCATCGCGAGTGTTCCTGCAGGGAAACATTTGATAGTGATGGGGGATTGGAATGCGACGGTAGGCGAAGGAAGAGATGGTGGTGATGTGGGGGACTATGGGTTAGGCACGAGGAATGAACGCGGGGAGAAAGCAATTGCATTCTGCAGGAGACAGGGGTTAGTCATCACTAACACATGGTTTTGACACCACAAAAGGCGTAGGTATACATGGAAAATGCCAGGTGACTCAGAAAGGTATCAGTTAGATTATATTATGGTTAGGCACAGGTTTAGGAACAGTGTGATAAATTCGCACAGTTTCCCAGGAGCGGATGCGGACTCTGACCACAATTTAGTTGTTATGAAATGTAATGTTCGTTTCAAGAAGATAAGGCTAGGGCGGCGGGTTAGGAAATGGAATTTAGAAGCAGGAAATGGATTAACGAGGAAGGAGTATCAGCAGGCTCTAGAAAAAATGATGGATGACGGTAATGAACTGAGTACTATCGAAGAAAAATGGGAATGTATCAAGAAAGGGATACTGTAAGCCGCTAAAGACACTATAGGAACCGTTAACGGGAAAAGGATAAGGAAACCATGGGTAACGGATGAGATGATTGCAAAGATGGATGAGAGAAGAAGATGGAAAAATGTAAACACAGAGTTAGGCAAAATGAAGTACAAAGAGTTGAACAATAAATTGAGAAGGGCCACAAATAAAGCAAAAGAAGAATGGTGGAAAACGCAATGCGAGGATATGGAAAGTTTACAGAATAAGGGTGAAATTGGTGCTCTATACAGCAAGGTTAAGTTATTATCGGGAAGTAAGAAGGCAGGATCTGTGCTAACAGTTAAAGATAAATGGGGTAAGATAATAGTTGAACCAGGAAAAATCCAAGAGAGATGGAAGGAATATATAGAAACACTGTATGGTAAAGAACTTAGGCCGACAAGGTTAGACATAGAAAAGAAACATGACGTAGAAGAAGATAGCTTAGGTCCAGGCATACTCGACGATGAAATAGAAAGGGAATTAAAGGAGATGAAAGCAAATAAGGCTGTGGGGGTGGAATATATTCCTGTAGAAATGTTGAAATGGTTAGGGAAAGGTGGGAAGAAGGCCATATATGGACTGATTCGTAGTATCTATGAGGAAGGAATCTGGCCGGAAGATTTTGTGAGATCGGTGTTAGTTCCTATTCCAAAAAAGGCAAAGGCTTCGTCATGTGAGGATTACAGAACAATAATTTTGATATCCCACGCAGCTAAAGCTATTCTCAGGATCATCAACAAAAGGATAGAGAGTAAGGCAAATGATTACTTAGGGGATGATCAGTTTGGGTTCAGGAAAGGAAGAGGTACGCGTGATGCCATTGCAGTAAAGATATCACTAGTTGAGAGGAATATAGAATACAATCAGGACGTTTTTGCCTGTTTTGTAGATTTCGAAAAAGCGTTTGATAGAGTGAATTGGGAAAAATTAATGCGTGTATTGCAGAAAATAGGAATGGATTGGAGGGACAGGAGACTGATCCGCAACCTGTACATGTCTCAGACTGCTCAGGTGCGAGTGGGGAACGGAGAGTCCGAATGGGCAGTGTTAGGAAGAGGTGTAAGGCAGGGTTGCCCATTGTCACCGGTACTGTTCAACGTATATGTAGAGGAAATGATTAAAGAGGCATGGGAATAACTGGAAGTAGGAATGAACGTTGGAGGGGAATTCGTAAAATCGGTTAGGTTTGCTGATGACCAAGCATTAGTTGCTAAGTCAGCCAAGGGGTTGCAAGCATTGTTGAGTGAATTGGAGGTTCAGGGCGATAAATATGGGATGAGAATCAATATTAGTAAAACAAAGGTTATGCGATTTTCCAGAAAGAAAAAGGCTAAGCTAAATATTAAAATAGGCGGGGAAAAAATAGAGCAGGTAGAACAGTTTACATATCTCGGAAGTGTTTTGGACCAACACGGTCAAAGTGGTAGGGACGTAAGGAGAAGAATTGCGCTAGGCAAGGAGGCTTTCTCAAGGAGGAGGGAGTTGATGACGGGGACGTTGAGTAGGGATGTTAAGACAAGACTCGTAAAAACTCTGAAATGGAGCGTAGCTATGTACGGTGCGGAAACGTGGTCGCTGAAGCAGGAGGATAGACGTAGATTGGAGGCTTTTGAAATGTGGGTGTGGAGAAGAATGGAGAAGGTGAAGTGGACCGAAAGGAAAACAAATGAGGAAGTACTAGAAATGGTGGGGGAGGAGAGGGGTTTGTTGAGAGAAATCCTATGGAGGCAGAAAAAATGGATGAAAGGCGTATTTAGCGGTAGTGGAATGTTGAAGAGGGTAATAGAGGGGAGAATGTTGGGCAAGCGAGGTAAGGGTAGGAACAGGATAGGGATGTTGGACGGGATGAAGGGAGGAAAGAAGTACACCGAGATGAAGAGTGACCTGATATAGATTAGTTTGCTAGGTGGAGAGTCACAAAATGTTTATTTGATAGTTGTGTCCATCCAAAAACCTATCTTAACCGGTAGGTTACCTAATAATAATGCGCATTTTACCCAAATCGTGAAATCCTATTTTCCATTTCCGCTGATTTTCTCCACAAATCAGTCAACATCATTTAAACCAACGCTGGCAGACGCTGCTGCTATGTTATAACTATTTCAATTCTTATGTACTTGCTCGCTTGATGTCAGTTTTCCTTGACAACGGCATGTGCTGGTACTGCACCATTAATCCATAATTCACCCGGTATCACTTCTAGGAGCATGTGTGAAATTTTGGATTTTCGAGTTCAATTTATATAAAAGTTAAAGTCGGGAATACCCGACCGAATATCCATGCGTAATACTACGATTGAGGGCAGCGTTCCAATGTTGGGAGGGAGATGAGGAGGGAAGAGGCACAGCAATTGCGACCGCGGGCAGTGTCGGGGGTGGGGGACGGGCGGGGACGGTGGGGGCGCGAGCTTATTTACGCACAGAGGGCGCAGCGTGTGCTTTGGTGCCACACACACTTACTCCGCGCCAGCACCTTTAAATTGATTAGAAAAGTGACCCAGTGAAGATTTCATACCTTATAATTACAAGTAGCTTGAAAATATTTGGAAAAATTTACGTAGAGGCATTCAGACAAACAATTATTAATCGTAAATTGTTGACCCGTGGTTCCTTCGTATCTCCGATTCGTTCATTGACCTCCAGCTTCAAACACGATGCTCCATATCAAAGTTTTAACAACCCTTTTCTTTCCTAATTCTTCTCCATACGTCCCCCTACTACTGCGACTATTTTGGGCCAGATTAGTTCCTAGATAAATATAATGTTCCAACTGATCTATATTATGAAATCCCCCTTTAATATTTACCTTATCCTATCATATTCACATTTAACTATATATTACATACATATTTAGCTTTTATATTTTTGTAGTCCTCACATAATTTGGACAACCTTTCCCTTTTTTGGGATGGGAACTAACACTGATCGGACGAAGTTTTCCGGCCAGATTCCTGCCTCATCAATGAATGAATTAGTCCACAAAGACTCTTCTTCTAACCTTTTTTAAACCTTTCAATTTTTCCGCAGGAATGCTGTCCACCCCGCGGCCTTAATTACCTCTCTACCTTAGCTTCGAGTAATCCTGGACTTCAGCAATCTTCATTTACGTCATATTTTCTTTCTGCTTCTGAGATTTTTGGCCTGATCTCTTCACCATACATTTCCTTATTTCTTCCATCTATCTTGGATCTTTCTGGCTCAACTAATATTTTCCTGATTGATTCAACGATTTTCCCTTCTTACTTTCTGACAGTGCTTTCACCTTCCCGTGCCGTGCACCAATTTAACCCATTCTCCGGAGACTTTCGCACTCTCTTTTCCGCCACATGTGTTTCGTTTTCTTTTCCCGCATCAGTCTAACATTTAACTCTTTGAACTTCCTACTTCAAATCATCGTGCTTCAATTATTCTATTTCCTTCCTTCGTCCTTCTAATTACTTCGCCCGCAATCCAAGGCTTATTTCTGCTTTTCCAACTCACTCTCACTCTTATGTCATAGTACACAAACCCCTTCTCCACATCAAGGTTGCAGTTCATGGAAAAGATTAACCCATAGCATTACTAAAATATGTCATGTTACATGGTGGAGATTCTAGAAGAAACTGAAGGCCTTGGTAACTCGCAGCTGGAACGCGCGGAAATTCATCGAACGCAAAACGAAGGCGTGGATGTACAGAGTTTGGCGCGTTTAGAGATGTTACTCAACATTTCATTTTTCATCGGAGACATTAAGTGTGGAAGTTCTAAAGTAAATTTTATCTTTTTTTCCATTTCACTCGCCTACCGTGTATAGTTTTTTTCCATAAGATTTTTTTTCATTCTGTGGATTCGAAAATATCATTTAGTGATCGTTAACTTTGGAAGCGTTTTTCAATTTTGGCGAATTCAATGGAAAATTGTTAACATTGCAAATTGCTGTATTTTAGCCTCTGGTGAACAGATCATGAACTAATTTACTTACGGGGATTAAAATCTTCTGAACCAAAGATGTTAGATTTAAAGGCCGTCGAAGTTTGTAGGTTATTGATCAAAAGCGTCTTCTTTTAGTCGTACTTCGGTGGAATTTACATAATATAAGAGTTGTTTGAAATTCTTCCGAAAGATTTCAAGAAACTGAACAGTAACTTTAACGGAGTCACCCGCTATGTGCGAAAGACTTATTTCTAATGCTACGATTTCAAAATGAAATAAAAATTATTCTCCTCGATCAGGATAATTTTTGGAAGGCGAATGATTTTTGCTCCTTGACATTTTTTCATTGTAATGCGCATTAGCGGATGACTCCGTTGAAAGGTTGCAATCGCGGTACTTCCCAATTTCTTTGAATATTTCGAAACTTCTCTTCGAGCCAAAACCGCCCGACTCAGACGAAAACCGCGGGCGTTTGCTTCCCTCCAGAGCACGGGAGATACGACCGAGTCGCCGTGGCCCACCGGGGGGGGAGGGGGTCGGAGCCACGCGCGGCCATGAGCGCATGTTTGATTGCCGTGGTTCGATCGGTAGTGGGACCAAGCGGGTGATCCGCTCCCACAGATATAGCCGCCACGGCGTAGTGGTCGGTGGGCCACGTTCAATGACAAGAGGGCAGAATTGATGAATTAAAACGGAAACAGTGCAGGGGGCAGAGAGCGTCGCGTCGGAAGGTGGGCATGTCCATCGCCGGGGTCCGGCCGGTCCTCAATGTCTTCTCTGGTTTAAATCGGCGAGGCGCCTGGTATTGCTGCACGAATGAGGGTGACCAGTGTGGGTGGGGGGGACGAAGGAAGCGCGGAGGCGTCGGCGACGGGCGATCCCGCGGTCGGCCGAGGGGATTGAGCAGAGGCGCA
The DNA here is from genome assembly GCA_037158775.1 of Hetaerina titia. NCBI lineage: Eukaryota > Metazoa > Arthropoda > Insecta > Odonata > Calopterygidae > Hetaerina > Hetaerina titia. The sequence goes on from CM073769.1 coordinate 146,782,435, forward strand.
CCTTCGTTCGCTCGTTCCCCGCTTGATGGCGTGGCGCGCCCTCTCACGCACGCCCCATTCGCGCCGTGCGCTCTCTTCTCCTGGAGCTGGTTGGCCTTTCAAACCTTGGTCGGTGGGGCGGGGGAGAAACGATGCGCCCAATTAGATGGGCCGCATTGCGTGCCAAGGGCGCGAGGGCCGCCGTGGAAGCAAAGGATGCCGCCAATGCCACTGACCAGTGGCGCCATCGGCGGCAGAGATGGTTGAAATGAGCGAATCAAGAAGAATGGGCAAAATGAACGAACGGTTGATGTGGAGGGAGGGAGGGGGGCAAGGCCACCTACTCGTCGTTTGTTCACTTCGGCCAGTTTCCACCCCCCTCTCCCCTCTCAGCTCCCGTGCAAACTCATCCTATTCCTTTCTCAAACTTATCAAATCCATCACTTTTCTCCTCCAGTTTTTCTAGTTCTTTCGTGAAAGTAACATCTTAAATCTATTTGTTCTACACTTAATCTCTCTAATTTTATCTGCATCATCTCTTCTACCGTAGTTCGATGGGGCTAATAACATACTTTCAACATCATCGCTAAAGATACTTCCTTCCAATTCATGCTAAGCTGTAATTTAATTAATTAAGCATGCCTGTAATTTAACCGTCGCTCCGTGAGTGATTCCCAGCCTAGCTGCTCTAATATTTTGGATACGCTATTCAGTTTATCATAATAGCGCTTTATAGCGCTCCCCGACGCTGCACGCGATCCAATTCAACAAAAAATCCAATATCGTGAGGATCCCATATACTAGCAGTATATTCTAAATGAGGCCTAACTAGCTCAAAATAACATTTATATTTAGCAGCATTTATAGTTAGCAGTATAACATTTACCAAGTACTCTTCTAATAAATCCTAATTTTTTGTTAGCTTGTCCACATATTCCCCGTTTGTGTTTCACCCAGGAGAGATTGTGAGTGAGGGTAACGCCTAGGTATTTAATTGAGTCTACACATTCCATTTCGGTGTTCCCGATTCCCGGTTCCCATTCCCGGTGTTTTGGAGGGAATTGCTCTCTTTCCATAAATTCATCATTACGATTTTTAAAAAGTTTAATTCTGATAGCCTATGTCGCACCAATGTTATGTAGTATTAAGGCCACTTGACTAAGCTACTGATTATACTAGCTAGTCCTCATGATTACGGATATCACGGTAAAAAATGACTGAATGACTAACAGAATGACCTTGAGCTGAAATCAGCATTGAAAAGAAACAGAGTGATGAATACGCTTTGAAAGAAAGAATATAGTACGCTGACCCTCGCCTCGGGAGTTTGAGGTGTGTCACAGCCTTTAGTATTTTGAACAAATACTCTAATCGGAATAATAGACAGCAGCTTGTCGTGTAGGTCGATCGCTTTTTTTCCCGAAGATCCACAGAATTATGGCATAGGCCTAACCAGTAACATATCTAAGCCTCTCATCTCAAAACCACGATCGAAAACCACGATACGAGGATGAGGAGAATTCAATGCCCCTTCGATTCTATCGATTGGGGAAAATTTGTCAATTTTAAAAAGGGGTTGACAGGTGAGATTCGCTATTACATTGTTTAAACTAAACTTCGTTGGTTTCCACGAAAATGCGACTTAATTTTTAAGTATTGCTCTACGCGCCTCCCTTCTGTCTCCCCCCCTCCCTTTTCCTCCCCCTCGGACAACCCCTTCATCTACATCTCCATAAATACCCTGCGAGCCACAAAAAGGTGTGTGACAGGGGGTGCAGCACCATGAGGGAAGGGTAAGGGTTGAGGGGGTTGGGGGTTAGGTGAGGAAAGGTGGGGGGAACCTGTAAGAAAAAAATATATGTATATATTTCCATATATATATAAACCATAAACACAGTAATCAACCCGAAGGTCGGTTTAGTAGGTGATGGTAGAGCTCACCCATGTACCAAGCCCGACGGCGTGTGAATATTCACACATCAGGGTAGGGGGGCCAGTTCCTTTCCCTGTGCCGGTTATGGTTTCCAAGGAAGATCTGGTACCCGAAAAATCAACTATATATATATATATATATATATATACACACATGCGGGTCGCGGTGGTCTAGCGGGTAGAGCATTGGACTACTGACCGGAGGGTCCCGGGTTCGATTCCCGAGCAAGGCACTTTGGGCACCTGCAGTTCCACCCAAGCTAGTTGATTTTTCGGGTACCAGACCTTCCTGGGAAACCATAACCGGCACAGGGAAAGGAACTGGCCCCCCTACCCTGATGTGTGAATATTCACACGCCGTCGGGCTTGGTACACGGGTGAGCTCTACCATCACCTACTAAAACCGACCTTCGGGTTGATTACTGTGTCTATATATACACATATATACACATACATATATATACATACATACACACATGTATACACATCCTCGCGAAGTCCCTAACCTGTACGTTAATATCTCGGGGAACGCTCTTTGACTGAAGAGGTTTTCTTATTAATTGGCACAAAATCAAACGATTTTGACTCTTTAGCTATGCATTCTTCCAGAAAATGTGAAACGCACGGATGGGCTCGGTTGTATTGGGATGGTGGAGTGGCCAAAGCCCTTCCACTCTTCCAAAGGTTTGGTTGTAATTTTACGGAGTTTCTTCCTCGCCGTCTGAAGAAATGGCGACGGCTCCCCCACCCACTCTCCCGCCCTCTCTCTCCCCCTCATTCCTCCCGATTGGTCCACGACCATGGCAGCCGAGGTCACTAATCAACCGTGTCGGCGTAAGTGAGCGAGCCTCGTCGCCCAGGCGAGAGTGGGATCAAGTTCTCTGGGAGCGCGCGTTTGCAAAATTGCACGCGTCACCTCGTCCCTCAGTGGTCAATCGCCTCCCCTCTCTGGCATTCGCCGCCGGCCCTAGCGGGTGGGCGCCCTCCGTTCATTGCCCCTTTCTCCGTTCCCTTATGATGCTCACTCGACGGCAGTCTGAGGCACCTGTGGTGCCTGCACAGGAGGCATCATGCTGTTCAGCGGAAGTCGCCCGCCCGTTGAAGGGCCTTCCGATCTTGGCGCCAGAGAAGGAACGCTATCGCGTCGACTGAGCGTCGCAGCAACGAGCGACCGCTTCCAATCGTTGACGTGCGATCGCGTAACCTGGGGCGGAAGTTGGTTTCACCCGCTGCGCATTGGTGCTGGTTTCGATGCGCAGATCTCGGGGAACGCTCTTTGACTGAAGAGGTTTTCTTATTAATTGGCACACAATCAAACGATTTTGACTCATTAGCTATGCATTCTTCTAGAAAATGTTAAACGCACGGATGGGCTCGGTTGTATTGGGATGGTGGAGTGGCCAAAGCCCTTCCACTTGTCCGCGCTTGGGTGTCAAGGTCAGGCCCCGTCTCGCCCGCCGCCACGCCCACTTGAAGGCTCCTCCTCACCGCCGAGTAGGGGAATGAGAGGAGCATCGTCGTGCAGCCCCGATGCATTGACCTCCACGTGCAGATGACATGGCCCATCAGGCCGTGTTTATTGTGCCGCCAAACTGGATGCATTCGTGACGGACACGTCGAGAAATGCACGAGTGGTTGTTCTGAAGACGCCGTACTCATTCAAAGAGCAAAATGGGAAGATTCATCTACATCTACATAATACCCCGCAAGCCGCCGCAAGGGCGTGTGGCGGGGGGTGTTAGGTCACCACCCAAAAAAGGAAAAAAGAAATACCGAATTACTGTAAACAGCAATACATTACTTAATGGCATGCGGGAAGGGTTTTGACACAACACACAGGAGGTTAGTGAAAGTGCATGCAATTGAGTTTAACTAATTGTTATCTAGACGCCGAGAGTGGCAAGTGGCATTTTTGTTATCTCCGAGTGTGACCCCACAGTTGTTATCCCGTATTGTCCGTGGGAAGAAGGAGTCCTTGAGTCTGCTAGTCCTGGCATCTATTTCCCGAATTTTGTACACATGATCCAAGCGACCAATGTATGTTGGAGCGCGAATAATTTTCGAGACCTCGGTGCTGAAACATGCGGATCTGAATTTATTTAGTAAGTTTAACCTAGCATTGAGTCGTCTTTCTTCCAAAGATTTCCATCCCAACTCCATAAGCATTTCAGTGACGCTTTTCGTTTTATCGTAACAGTTTTCCACGAAACGAGCTGCCCGGCGTTGGACCTTCTCAATTTCCCGAATGAGGCCTTTTTCACACGGATCCCATACGCTACATGCATATTCTAAATGGGGCCTTACAAGAGCGTGATAACAACGTTCCTTGACCTTGGAGTCACTTCTGCCGACAATGCGTCTAATAAATCCTAATTTTTTATATGCTTGGCTGCAGACTTTACGTATATGGGTCCCCCAAGTTAAGTCTTTAGTGAATGTAACACCTAGGTATTTCACCTTATCAACTACTTCAAGGTCAACTCCAGCTAATTTGTAAACGAATCCCGTGGATCTTTTAAAGACATTTACCACCGAACATTTATTAAGATTTAAAGGCAATCCCCATTTTGAACACCATTCATTAATGCTATTTAAATCACGTGCTAGAATTAAACGGTCCTCATCCCCAGATATCTCCCGATAAATCACTGTGTCATCCGCGAACATCCTTATCTTACTTTTCACTTCGCGGTTCAGGTCGTTAACAAAAATCAAGAATAGTAACGGTCCGATAACACTTCCCTGAGGAACCCCCGAGGTTACTCGTACGCTGGTAGAACTAGCGCCGTCAAGGACTACCCTCTGTTCCCGGTCTGAAAGGAAGTCTTCAACCCAATTTATTGCCCCCTTGTGTATACCTGCGCCCTTTAATTTAAGGATGAGTTTACCATGCGGAACCTTATCAAATGCCTGTTGAAAGTCTAAAAAGATCGCATCCACTTGCCTACCACTTTCACCCGATAAAAGTAAGTCATGTGTGAACAATCCTAATTGGGTCTCGCTTGAGCGGGTTTTTCTGAATCCCTGTTGATTGTCACTTAAAAAGTTAATGTTATCAAGATGTCTCATTATGGAACTGACAATTATGTGCTCATAGATAGATTCATAATACGACGACTAATTTAGAAAAAGCGTTTTGGAACGGATAATGTTTGGAATATTCCATTAAACATTTTGCAAATACATGTAAATATCATGTCTTTCGTTCTGCTGAAATAGAATATTATGTCTTTTTATTTAATTATATAAATTTTAATCCTGCAAGGTTATTAACGAATATCACGGGAGCATGCGGCCGAGGATGCTCACATAAAAGAAGTCTGGAATAGAAAGTAATGTTGGAAAGGAGACAAACTATGGAAATTTCACTTGAATAGGGATTTATTCACGACCCGGGTTTCAAACACTTAATGTCATCTTCAGGTGACTATACAGAGTTACGTATCCTATATATATGACAAGCAATGGGGGGGTAGGGGTTTAGGAGCGGGGGAGAAGGGAAGAGGGAGGGGCGAGAGGGGGGGGAGGGAAAAGAGTGTAGAGTGAGGTTTGAGAGAAAGAGGGGTGTTAGAGTTGGGTACGGAGAGTGGAAGAGGATGACGGGGGGGTTGGGAGGAAGGGCCCTGGTTTCGTCTCCTCTTCATCAGCGTCTTACATTGGGTAGTCCCATGGATTCAAACGGAATGGAGAAAATTGGGGAGTGGGATGGGAGAATTTGGTCGTTAACCAGTAACGTCTTTCTTCGGGAATGCTGGACGATTTCCAACGCTTCGAGAGCGTCCAGTCTCCTCTCTTTATCTTCAAAGTGCAAAATTTCTGGAGAGAAATTGCTACAGTGTACGTTTTCAAGGAGGTGCCTGGCGAACAAAGAATGATCCTTGCCCGCTTCGAAGCACTTCCGATGTTCATCCGTCCTTATTTCAAGGCTCCGAACAGTCCTCCCGATGTATATGGCTGGGCAGTCGTTACATTTTAACAAATAGACGCCACTCTTTTTCCGGTCGGGTACGTCATCTTTGGCGTTGATTAACTGTTTGCCTAGCGTGGATGGGGTAGCGTAGGCGATACGGTATTTGTCCACTGGGATTTTTTTGGCGGCCGCGTACGATATTTTACCCAAAAAGGTCATTTTACGCCACTGTTTTGGTTTGTCACCTAACTCAAGGACGGAAGTTTCCGAAACCGCAAGCTTATGGAGGGCTTTACTAAGAATTTTTTCCACTAAGTTGGAGGAGTATCCATTCGTGGAAGCGATGCACTTGCTCACACGGAGTTCGTTTTCATAGTTGGATTTTGACATGGGGATTCTGATTAGTCTGTTAATGGCTGCGTATAGGGCGGCGGTCTTCTAAGAGAATGGGTGGCAGGAGTCAGCCGGGATGATTTCGTCTGTGCTGGTAGGTTTCCGATAAATAGAGAATTGGTGCCTACCGTTGTTGATCTCAATGGTCAAATCCAGGAAGTTTATGCGTCTCCCGTTGTCATTTTCAACTGTGAAATATGTGTAAACTTCACAACTGCGAACTGTGAAAATTTCACAAGGTTAACCCTAATACCGTTCGGTTTGTTAGAAAGTAATGTTTTTAAGTTTTTGTGTAGAATATTTCAACCTGAGTACCTCTTTAAATTTTTGCTGCCGAAAGGGAATGGGCGAATTTTTCCTTCAATATGAACGCTTTATGGGACTCTCTATTCTTGCCAATGTTGTGCGACCTGAAGATATCTCCCTTAATTTCCGCGTCGCTCCATGGAGTCAAGTGGTCACACACCACTCCGTGGATGGGTCCACTCTCTGGCGTTGGAGTCTCCATAGGTGCGCCCTGGGCAAGAATACCAGCAATCAACAGGATCTTGAGAAAGAGTCGTGAACTCTGGTACGCAGAAGGGGGAGGATACGCAAAGTATCAATATGCACTGTATTTGTGGCAATGGTGACGGTTGTTGAAAGTAATAGGTCGGTATTTATAGGTAGGACGTGAAGGCGAGGGACTCCGGCCGGAGTAGTGCCTTGGAGAATAATCAGAGGTGCTGATCCGTACATGCGGACGTGTTCATTACTAATCCCTTGGCGAAGGAAGAGATGGTGATGAGGTAGGGGACTACGGTTTACGTAAGAGGAATGACCACGGGGAGCATTTGCATTCTGCATTCTGCAGCAGACAGGGGTTATCACCAGCACTTGATTTGGACACCACAAAAGGCGAAGGTGTACATGGAAATGCCACGTGACTCAGGAAGGTATCAGATAGATTATATTCTAGTTAGGCACAGGTTTAGGAACAGTGTGATAAATTCGCCCGGTTTCCCAGGAGCGGATGCGGACTCTGACCACAATTTAGTTGTTATGAAATGTAGCGTCCGATTCAAAAAGATAAGGTAGTGGCGGAAGATTAGGAAATTGAATGTAGAAAAATTAAATGGAATGACAAGGGAAGAGTATCAGCACGCCGTTGATAAATTCATGGTTGAGGGTAAAGAGCTGAGTACTATCAAAGAAAAATGGGATTGTATCCAGTAGGTGATATCGAAAGCCGCAAAAGACACTGTAGGAACCGTTAAGGGGAAAAGGACAAGGAAACCATGGATCACGGGTGAGATGATTAGAAAGATAGATGAATGAAGAAAATGGAAGAATATAAGTACAGAGTTAGGCAGAAAGAAGTACAAAGAGTTAAATAACGAATTGAAACGGGTAAAAAATAGAGCAAAGAAGCATGGTGGAAGACATAATGCGAGGTTATGCGATTTTCTAGGAAGAGAAAGGCTAAGGCTAACATTAAAATAGGAGGGCAAAAACTAGAGCAAGTGGAACAGTTTACCTATCTCGGAAGTGTTTTGAACCATGACGGTCGAAGTAGAAGAGATATAAGGAGAAGAATTGGACTAGGTAAAGAGTCTTTCATAGGGAGGAGTTGATGACAGGAATGTTGATTAAAGATGTTCATCTACATCTACATAATACCCCGCAAGCCGCCGCAAGGGCGTGTGGCGGGTGTTAGGTCACCACCCAAAAAAGAAATAAAGAAAAGACTCGTCAAAACTTTGATATGGAACGGTGAGGAAACGTGGTCACTGAAGCAGGATGATAGACGTAGATTGGAGGCTTTTGAAATATAGGTGTGGTGAAGAATGGAGATGGTGAAATAGACCGAAAGGAAAACAAAGGAGAAAGTGCTGGGTATGGTGGGCGAGGAGAGGTGATTGCTTGGATATATCATTTAATGTAGATGTAGAAGGCAATAATAATAATGTATTTTATTAACAGAAAAATTAGGACCATGAGGCCTCTTTTAGATTATAAATGACGCATATTTTACAAAACATGTTCAACCTTTGGCTGAACAGGTGATCACACTCCTAAACACAAGAACATGACCGACAAAATAAGAGTAATTTGAATGCGAAGAGGAATTTAGAAGACGATTTAGATGGACTGGCACAAGCCTTCACTTATAAATAAATATCAATTCTATACGACTCTTTTCGTACATTTCCCTCTTAAACGTAAACATCTAATTGCGTCCCCTTACGTAAGGCATCCTTCGGATGTGTCATTCACAATCTTGTTCGAAAATCTGTGTATGATTCATCAATATGGTAATTAGGCTGTGTAGATTTTCGCGGCTGTGGCTTGAAGAATTCTGCATTTTCGGGTTTTCACCGCGTTGTTGTTTGAACTTCGGCGAAACTGTTGTCGGCTTCAAACAACAACGCGGTGAAAACCCGAAAATGCAGAATTCTTCAATGTGGTAATTATTTCCTAATGAACGATGTACAGTTAAATGCGCATGGGAAGGAACATCAAGAAAGTTTTGTGCTTGTCTTAGGACAAACAATGTTGACTAATCTATGATAACAAAGCGGAGGCTATGAGTCCATGTGATGGTAAAGTTTCCCTTCTTGCTTTTCAATTCTAAGTTTCAGGTTATTTGATAGATTTTTACTATATATGTATGTGCATGTGTAAGTTGGTTGATGGTATATATTTTTTTGCATTTACATATGTATTGTGGTTTAGAAGGTGGTCGCGTGAATATATATGCGCCTCTGTGGACGTAGGTTTCCATGAATATCGTAGGTTGGTTTTGTATGTGGTATTATTCTCTTTTACGGGTGGTAACCTAACACCCCCCCCCACCCGCCCTTATGGCGGCATGAGGGGTAGATGAATCCTTATGAGGTAGGAAAAATGGATCAAGGGGGTATTGAGCGGTAGTGGGATGTTGAAGAAGGTAATAGAGGGGAGGATGTTGGGCAAGCGAGGAAAGGGCAGGAACAGGATAGGGATGTTGGACGAGATGAAGGGAGGAAAGGAGTACACAGAGATGAAGGGGGACCTGATGTAGATTAGGTTGCTGGATTGGGTTTTGTTTGGAGTCACAAAATATTTATTTGATAGTTTTGTCCATCCAAAAACTTACCTCAACCGGTAGATTAATTAATAATAATAATACGAAGGATCTCAGGTTTTCCCGGCGTATGGTATTTAAGAAGTTTTCTCAGGTTTCCCACTGGGTCAGGTTGCAGTGCACCGACGTTTCGAAGGCTGACTCTGCCATCGTCTTCAGGGTGAAGTTCACCCTGAAGACGATGGCAGAGTCAGCCTTCGAAACGTCGGTGCGCTGCAACCTGACCCGGAGGGAAACCCGAGAAAACTTCTGGAAAATAATTATATGTTTCGAAGCTATTTGAGAATTTTGCTTTAATTACAAGAATGCGTAGACATGGATACGGGCAAATATCAATCGCTCCTCAGAATGGGCTGGAGTTAGCTGGCCAATGTACGTATCTTCCGGTGCGTGGCTTCGTTTTGATTTATCTCAGGTGGTGTTCGCGGAAGGAGTTATTGGGCCCTTGGGGTTCCTTGAGGTGAGGGATAGACGTGAGTAGGGGTGAAGAGTTGGAAGAAAGGGGACCAAGGGCACCCCGTGGATCGAAGTGCGGGGGGTGGAGAGGGTGCGCGCCCGAGTGCAATGCGTACACGCTTGCACTCGGAGGCGTGTGTGCGGGGGAGGAGAGGGTATTTATTTTTTAAGCGGAGCGGGATTTGAGTTGGGGTGGGGCCCCGAAAATCCTCCGTCCCTGCGCCCCTAATTAGCATTGCGGGGGAGGAGGATGGGGACTTTGTGGGGGGAAAGGGCCCAGAATCGCTCCCTCGACCGGAAATGTGAGGGTGGAGGAAATGGATGGATGGATGAATGAAAGGGGCGGCCCTTAATTAAAAAGTTTTAACGTGGAGACGTAAATAACCCCTTGGGGTGGCCGCGTCCCATGGGTGTGCTGGAGTGCGTGCGTGGGGTGGCCGTGGGGGTGGGAGAATAAAGAGGTCGCGTCGGACGGAAGAGGGGGGGTGCGAAGGAAGGGTTGAAAATGGTCGGCAAAGGATTTTTGAGACGGATTGAAAAGAGAAAGAGTGTGAAAAGAGAATGAAATGCTTGAGGAAATATAAAAGACGGTTGGAATTTAATCTCAATCGTCTTGTTCTTTTGTATGTTCTAACGGTACGCTGTTGCTTCGAAGGAATGCAGTCGTTTGGATTACCGAAACACTGCTTTTGACTCATCTTATTGTTTCACGAGGGTAATATTTTGCTTCTGTGAGGAACTGGTGCTGCAATACGCATTTGACAATTTTAGGACAGCAAAATCAGGGGACAGCCCCCGGCCGCCGGGCGTCCCAAATGAAAAGTGTGATTAATACTAATCGACCATTAACCGTTTACGGTATGGTTTAGGATGCCCACAGGTACGGATTGCATAAAGAATTTATCAGAATGGCAGGTTAAGCCTCATTTACAACATGCTACAAGTATATTATGGGCTCGTTATGTTGCTAGATAGATTGTCGTATAGGATCGGGTGCAGCGTTAAGGAGCCACATTTGTAAAACGTTGTTACGATGAACTTAGTAGCGTATCCAAAGTATTAGAGGAGCTAGGCTGGGAATCATTCATGGAGCGAAGGTTAAATTACAGATTAAATCTCTTGCATACATTAGAAGAATGGTTTTTTAGCAGTGATGTTGAAAATGTATTAATACCCTTATTGAACTACGGTAGGGGAGATCATATCAATAAAATGAGAGATATTAAGTGTATAACATACAGATTTTAGATGTCATATTTTCCACAAACGATAGAGGATCAGAATAACACTGTCCAACCGTGGTAGGACCATGTCCGGGTAAAATTATTCTGGTGTGTATTCACCCCCTGCCACATACCCTAGAGGGGTACTAAAATAAAAAATGAATAAAATAAGATTCTACGTTTAAGATTCTTTACGGGCAGATCTAGGCGTATGATGAGGGTCCCATTTTAAATTAGTTTAATTAAACTCATGATTGAAAAAACACTATTTTAAGGGAAGAAAAACAAATTCCGGAAAGGTAAATTATTGCATAAACGGGTTGATAGCATGCACATCTAATACAACTACAAGGATAGCATGAATTTAGAATAGTACGATGGTGCTAGACTCTCATGCGGTTTTTTTGTGCGTGATTACTGCCACTAAGCAAGGCTGCACACATTTTTCACACGTTCGAAATGTTGTATCGAGCATATATCCCATATGTTTTACGCACGATATACCTGTATATCTCTCTCATTTCTTGTATGTCAAATTATTTTCTCTCTATGCGTCTGAAAAAATGAAGAGTTTCGATATATATAGTTATCATAGATACGATTATATTTTTTATTGCTATGGAATTGTATGGTGTATTCATATTTTAATGCTTCATGAATTAGCAGTTTATTTTCCTACTATATGCAAGATGCTTACATTAAACTTACATTTAGATCTCAACGGAAAGGGACTATTAAAGGGAGCAGCAACAAAATAAAATTGACTTTTGGTCTCAAATCGCTAACCTACGGAAAACTTATGCGAACATTTTTTGTCCTTATTTCATATTCATTGTAAAGTTTAGGAAATTGTATTGATTGGTTATTACGTGGCTGAGTCCAGAGACAGCTTAAATGACACTTATAATGAAAGGCATATCACCACTGTCCGGTTATTCAGTCACTCATGAGTTTGAAGAATTACCCACAATTGGCAAAAATATGCCGGGACGCAATAATGCATCCCAATAATAGTGCAGAGATGGCGACTTGGTACGTAGCGTATATTCACCAACGAGCAACGCCATCCTTTCGTTCGGTCTTTTTTTAGCAGCGGAGGCTTAGAAACGAATCGGAAGCTGTGGGGCCATGAGCGTCAGTCACTCCAGTAACTTTGTGTTTGCTCTTGGAAGTTCCAAAAAGCGTAGTGTTATTCTGTGACAACGTACTCTATCCCCGACTAGTCTATCGGTCGAGGCATGCCAATTGGAGAGACGTCAGGGGTCGTCGAAGCCGACGGCTTTGTCATAGCCGTCCCCGCTCTTCCAAAGGCGCTGGGATACGAGGGCTGTCGGTTAGTAGTGCCAGAGCCACCACCTTGGTGTGTATAGACTCAGTACGTATCCTGTTCTGGTGGCACTCAGAATGGTTCACCTACACTTCTATGCTCACTGCAAACTGTTAATATAGTATGTACGCTGCAATTGAAAATTCCGCGATTTGTCAGCAAGGGCTGTCCAGAAAATAATTTACTTAAAGTTTTATTGCATGCATTTGAAAGGCGGAATTTAAAACTATTTTTCTGCATAGTCACCATTCAAAATGAGGCATTTTTCATAACGATACACAAAATTTTCAATTCCGCCTCTGAAGAAATCTGCCGCCTCACATTTTAGTCTGGCGTGCATTCACCCTCTGCCACAATCTCCAGCGGTGGCAGAGTACTAAAAAATATCAAATAACATATTAACCACTTGTTTACAACGGCATGCCATTTATCTGCTTCACTGTCAAAGGGCTGCATTGCAAGCCACGTCTAGCCAGAGATCCGTAATCGTGAATCGGCGAGTTTCATAACGTCGAACAGTCTGATGCGACACGTTAATGTGTCGTCCTGCTGCTTCCGTCCCGGTGGGAAAATCGCACCACTACCGGTATTTATAACGATTGAGTGAGAATGACGTTGAATTATGAGGATGTATGAATAAGAAACTTACAGGCTATGCTAACATTAAAACAGATTGCGGAGGCATTATTATAGGTAACATTATAGAGGTTTAGGATTGGTTTTTAACATTTTTGTCTTAAGTTTCCTAATGATAAATATTTAATCTTGTTTTTATTTTTATCTACCACAAATATCTTTATTTATTTTTTTGTCCATGTTTTATATTTTTTCCTCTTTTTTACCTTTTTTCTATATCTTTTTTTCATTCATATATATATGTTGAATAAAAAACTTAGACAGTAACACACAGCACGAGAACACATAAAAAGAACACTCACAATAATATCTTGATGATTTCGACGGACTCGAGCTCCGTCTTCTTCGGAAGATTCTTATCTTCCGAATCTTATCTTCCGAAGAAGACGGAGCTCGAGTCCGTCGAAATTATCAAGATATTATTGTGAGTGTTTTTAGTGTGTTCTCGTGCTGTGTGTTACTGTCTAAGTTATATATATATAATACACACACACACATATATATATATATAATACACACACACACACACACACACACATATATATATATATATAATACACACATATATAAAATATATGTTGAATAACTAACTATAGAACACATATATAAAGATTAAAGTTAGAAGTTCTTAAAAATTGAAAAGAAAGATAGAGAAGACTCATAGGCGAGTAATTTGTTTAGGCAGTCTAGTTGTAGGGTTATCTGGAATGTTGTAGTACCAGATGTTTGTTAATAACGGGCTATCTGTCTTTTTTAAGTGTGTTTGAAAGTTTGTTGCCAAGGGATTTATAAAGGAATCTATTGTGGGGAGTTAGTGAGCGGAGCGCACACGCTGCATGTTGGTAAGTCTGGGTATTTTGAGAAAATCTACATCTAAATAATACCCCGCAAGCCGCCGCAAGGGCGTGTAGCGGGGGGTGTTAGGTCACCACCCAAAAAAGGAAAAAAGAAATACCGCATTCAAAACCAACACACTCATGCAAACCCCAATCCACACCAGTGCACACATTCATAAAAACATCCTTCATTCCACGCGCATGGAAACACACATCTACCTCCCTTCACTCCACAAGCATGCAAGTACATACGCTTAACTACAACAAATAATTGTACCCCAGGATGCAGCAAGAAATTTATCAAGAACGTGCAAGCTAGATTTTAGGAAGTAGCTAGGTGAAATACCACCACCAAAAGAACGTGCTACATAAAAGCAAACAAATCACCTAGTCCGGAATAAATACCTGCTAGAATATTAAAGTAATTAGCGGAAGAAATTCTCCAGTTTTTAGAAATTGTTTTCCTAAAATCGATAGAAGATGAATCAGTACCTCACCATTAGATGCTAGCCCATATAACTCCCATTTACAAAGGCGGGGATAGGGATAAATCAACCATTTGCCGACCGATTTCTTTGAAATCGATCTCTTGTAAGATATTAGAACACACTATTTTCAGAAACATTATGAGATTTATTGACAGCAGGAAAATACTAAGCCACAACCAGCACGGATTTAGGAAGAGCAGATCTTACGAAACACAATTAGGTCTTTTCATTCACGATATACTTAAATTGGGAGAAAACAACACACAAGTTCACGTAGTATTCATAGATTTGAAAAAAAGCCTTCGATAAATTCCCACATAAGAAATTGTTTTACAAACTGAAAGGTTACGGTATCAATGATGACATTAATAATTAGATTAGACACTTTTTGTCAAATCGCAAACAAAAAGTAATCATCGATGGGTTGTGCTCAACGAATAGAGATGTACATCTACATAATACCCCGCAAGCCGCCGCAAGGGCGTGTGGCGGGGGGTGTTTGGTCACCACCCAAAATAGGAAAAAAGAAATACCGCATTATGCCATACCTTATCAAAGGCACGGGCGACATCTAGGAACACGGCATCTGTTGGACGACGAAGGCTAAATCCGCGGCTAATTGATTAGACCAGTCGAAGATTTGGTGTAGTGAAGGGGTTCCGGGTGAATGATATTTCGGGATGAAGCACGATTTTCTAGGTGGATGGGAATAATTCTTTCGAATGTATCAGAACCTCAGAATCAGAATGACTTTGCCTATTCCAGGTAGCAGTGATTAAAGAGATCGGACAGGGAAAGTAGGAACTTAGGAACTGTTGGAGCTGATTTTATTAGGGTATTGATGATTTTGTCAAGTCCTGGGGATTTTTTGGGTGGAAAAGAATTTGTTATAGACTTGATTTCTGAGGAGTACTATATGTTATCGGCGATGAGTCAGGGGGGTTGAAGGATGGGAAGTAGAAGGTTTCGTCTATTTTGTCATCCATTTTTGATGGAGAGGGGTCCTGCGTCATGGTTAATTTAAAAATACCGGCTTGTATTTCGACTTTACTTTTTGGATATAAAATGAAATTGTTGTTATGTCTTAAGGGAGGAGAGTAAATTTGGTTTGGTTTTCTCCGTGCACGTGTCATTTTCCAGAGGGAGTTGTCTTCAAACTTGAGTGTAGAAAGATGTGATTCCCATTCTTTGCCCCCCGTTCCCTATTCCCCCTTCTCCTCACCCGCACATTTTCCCCCCTCCCATTGTCACCCACGTTGCCCACGTTCCACATCCCCTCCCTCTTTCCCCCATTTTCCACTACCCTCCCCTCACTTACTTTTCAGCATGCATAGTAGACAATGAGAAATAACTGTTACCAGAAGATGATGTAGTTACATCGAAACCGGTCGTATTAATAAAAATTTATTTTTGTGGAAAATTGCCAATTTTTAATTAATCATGATATTCCACCAAATCACGTCTGAAACGTCTCTTTTTATTCGTATGAAGGGTTGTCAAGTGGGATGAGTGGGGTGAGAGGGTCAAGTATGGATCGTACGGTGTCCGGGAATCGGCTCCAGTCGGTCAGTTGTTTGGTCGGGAGGAGGTCGATTTCAGATTTGAGGGGGATGTCAAGGAAGATCGGTTAGTGGTCAGAGTCGAGGACGAGAATAACGGATGGGGAAGTTGTAAGTGGTAAGTTGTAAGAAATGGCAGTGTCCAGGATGTCGCTTTGAGCTCTTGATTGAGGCGGAATATGGGTAGGTTCTGACGGACTCAGGATGAGATTGGCCTGGATGAGGTAAAACTTGCAGTGTTCGGCCGTCGCGGTTTGTTGAGCGACAGCCCCAGTCTCTTCTGTGTTTGCAGTTCCAGTCGCCCATGAACACGGCCCTATCGTGGAGTGAGAAAAGCTTCTTGAGGTCATCCCTGCTTAAGTCTTTACCTGGCGGGTGGTATATTGAGAAGATGTGTAGGTTTCCTTGTGATGTCTGTAGTGTGATTCCAAGGGCCCCTATGGTGTCAATCCTAGGGATAGATAAGGGAGTTTGTTTAATTTGATTATTTATTAGGATTGCAATTCCTCCACCATGCGTGTTTCTGCCTAGCCGGTTTATGTTGTGGTGAGGTGAGTGTAGGGCATTGTGCGGTTTTAAAAATGTTTCTTGTTAAAGTGTAACGTCTATTTTGTTATCGTTAATATATTTGAATAACTCGTGTTTTTTGTGTAATACACTGTTATAATTCAAGGAGTGTGTTCGTATGTGATCTACATCTACATCTACATAATACTCCGCAAGCCGCCGCAAGGGCGTGTGACGGGGGATGTTAGGTCACCACCCACAAAAAGAAAAAAGAAATACCGCCTTCAAAACCAACAAACTCATGCAAACCCCAATCCACAGCAGTGCACACATTCATGGAAACATCCCGTCATTCCACGTGCATGGAAACACACATCTACCTCCCTTCACTCCACAAGCATGCAAGTACATACGCTTAACTAACACAAATAATTGTACCCCAGGATGCAGCAAGAAAATTATCAGGAACGTGCAAGCTAGATTTTAGTAAATAGCTAGGCGAAATGCCACCACCACAAGAACGTGCGACCTAAAACTCTCTCCTATCCAAGGTGAGGAATCTGGCCCAACGCTGCAGGTAGAAGGAGGGCTCACCCACGGAGAGGGACAAGGGATGGAAGGGGAAATTTAGGGTACCAGAAGCAGAGCAAAAAATACTGTAAACAGCACTACACCACTCAATGGTATTCCAATACGGTCATGCGGAAAGGGTTTTGACACAACACACAGGAGGTTATTGAAAGTGCATGCAATTGAGTATAACTAATTGTTACCTAGACGCCGAGGGTGACAAGTGGCATTTTTGTTATCAACGAGTGTAACCCTGCAGTTGTTATCCCATATTGTCAGTAGGAAGAAGGAGTCCTTGAGTCTGCTAGTTCTGGTATCTATTTCCCGAATTTTGTACACATGATCCAAGCGACCAATGTATGTTGGAGTGCGCATAATTTTCGAGACCTTGGTGCCGAAACATGCGGATCTGAATTTATTTAGTAAGTTTAATCTAGCATTGAGTCGTCTTTCTTCCAATGATTCCCATCCCAACTCTATAAGCATTTCAGTGACGCTTTTCGTATTATCGTAACAGTTTTTCACGAAACGAGCTGTCCGGCGTTGGACCTTTTCAATTTCCCGAATGAGGCCTTTTTCACACGGATCCCATACGCTGCATCCATATTCTAAATGGGGCCTTACAAGAGCGTGATAACAACGTTCCCTGACCTTGGAGTCACTTTTGCCGACAATGCGTTAAATAAATCATAATTTTTTATATGCTTGCCCGCAGACATTGCGTATATGGGTCCCCCAAGTTAAGTCTTTATTGAATGTAACACCTAGGTATTTCACCGTATCAACTACTTCAAGGTCAACTCCAGCTAATTTGTAAACGAATCCCGTGGATCTTTTAAAGAAATTTACCACCGAACATTTATTAAGATTTAAAGCAATCCCCATTTTGAACACCATTCATTAATGCAATCTAATGCACCGTTAGGGTGTGTGGCAGGGGGTGAATACACACCAGACTAATTTTGACCCGGATGTGACCCTACCGCGATCGGACAATGAGGACCATTACCAGGGAAAATTATCTATTCTACTGCTTAAATGAGAGCGGTTAAAAGAAAGTTCAAAGGCAGGGCGATGGGTGGATGCCCTTCCACTCGGGGGATGGATTTCATGGAATGAAAGGGCGAAGGGACCAACAGGGGCCGTGAGGTGTCATCCTTGACGTCACACCTCTCCTCTACCGCCACGTCCTTCCGTCCCTACAGCCCTCTAATCTCATGCCCTCCACGCCCTTGGCGCTAGGGGGCACCCCTCACCTCAAACCCTCTCTTCAGATACCCCTCCGACGATATTCCTCCCCCGCGTGGGCGGCGGATTCCATTCGTACGGAGACCGCCACCGCAGAGCCGAAAACACAATCAAAGCTGAGTAGTTGGCGCTAATTTGCGGCGCCTCACTCTCCCTCCCTTCTTCCGTGTTTGCGTGCTCCCTACCTGTGCGTGCGTGCACAGCGGGGGGAGAGGGAGGCAGTGCGTGGGAAAGGGAGCGCTCCGCCCCCGCCCACTCCTCCATTGACAGGCGGGGTCGCCCAAGGGTGGGCGATATGTGTGCCGCACATCTCTTCCGTGCAAGTGCCTTTCTGGGTCTTCCTCGCGAGAACCAACCGGCCTCCCCCTCTCTCGCCACTCCCCCCCGTCCAACCAGTCCCCCCTCCCTCCATTCATTTCCTCCTCCCCTACTCTCCTACCTCCTTCTACATTCCCCCTCCCTCGCCACTCCCCCTCTTTCCAACCACTCCCCCTCCTTCCATCCATTCCCCCCTCCCTCTTCATTCCCCCCATTCCTCTCCATTCCCCCCCTCCCTCTTCAACTCCCTCCTTCCAACCAATCCCCCTCCTTCCATCCATTCCCCCCTCCTTCCATCCATTCCCCCCTCCCTCTCCATTCCCCCCTCCCTCCATACTTGCCCTAAACCGAAATTCAAGTGAATCGGCGCCGGTGTGCATCTACATAATACCCCCCAAGCCGCCGCAAGGGCGTGTGGCGACGGGGTGTTAGGTCACCACCCAAAATAGGGAAAGAAGAAAAACCACTTTCAAATTATGATTTGTATTGATATCTACGTGAATCCACGCAGACGTGAAAGTTCTAGGTGCACCCATCGAAGCGAACCCTCCCACGACGTACGAAGGACTATGAGTCTATCCTCTTAGAGCACATAGCTGTTCCTACTGGTAGATGTGCATATGGCGTAATTAGGAATAACCCCTGCCAGTACGAATGACCCAAGGAGCGAGTGGGTTTCACGCAGGAATTCGAGAAAAGAGCGTGTGTCGTCATGTGATGGAATGTAAAGCACCCGCAAGTTGACGCATTTTGGTGGAGTTCAATCGACAGCGATCGAGTCTTAGGTGCGACCGTATGTTGACATGCACTTCTCCGCAAACGCGTCGTAAATTACGGTCAGACACAAACAAGGGCGTTAGTCAAGAGAAAAAAAATACAGGCCAAGAGTGTTTTTGGTGCCGGAGCTTTTAATGTTGATTTAAAGAACAATTAGGGTGCTGAATCCAATTATGACACTAGTTTTTTCCTATCAGCTATAGTTTTCAAGATATAGATATGTTGTTACTTACGTAAAAAAATCTTCAACATGATGATATGGGAATATTATATTAGTAATAAAACCCACTAAAGGTAAAGACTTGATTTATTTCTAGGGCTGTTAAATCACCCACAAACACAAAAGAATTTTACAATACAATTGAACACAAATACTAAAATTTTTTACTGTAATAAAACAAATTGGAAAAAAATACATAAAAACATCACTCAACACATCGGAAGCTTCTTTTGCGCGATTTTCTTGAGTGCACTTTCTTCAAACAGTCTCGTTTTAAGCACCAGCAGTAATCTGCCGTCATATGGTTATCCCATCTTCCTTGGTAGCGAGCTTCCATTGTTTTTATATCCTGGTGAAATCTTTCACCTTGTTCTTCACTTGTGTCTCCTAAATTTCCAAGAAAATTGTCTAAGTGGCTGTTTAGGTAGTGAACGTTTGTGCTCATATTACATCCAAGTGATTTGAAGTTACTGAGCATAATGTTTACCAGCTCAATATAATTTTCACTTTTGTGATTTCCTAGAAAATTTTTTATGACCTCAACAAATGACATCCAACTAATTTTTTCAATCTCATTCATTGACTCGACAAAAGCAGGATCCTTTGTAAGTTGTCTGATTTGTGGTCCCTCAAAAATACCAGCTTTAAGTTTTTCAATACTTATATGGGGCATCTTTAGTCTTAAGTAGCCAAAGCATGGTCCATCCTTGTCAAGAGCCTTTACAAATTGCTTCTTTAGGCATAGTTTAATATGTAGAGACGGTAAGATGATTTTCTCTCTTTCAACTAAAATTTCAGCAATGATGTTTTCTTTCCCAACAACCAAGTTTTCTCTCTTAGGCCACTCCTTCTTAATCCAATGGTTTTTTCTGTCCCTGCTATCCCAGAGGCACAAGAAACAAGGATATTTTGTGAAGCCACTTAGCTGCCCAAGAAGAAAGTTCACCATTTTTAAATCTACACAAATCACCAAGCGATGTTCCTGGTATTTTATCTTCTGTAAGACCAATGCTATTGTATCGTATTCTTATTTCATTTTAGTTGAATGAGCGATTGGTATTGCGCCAAACCTGTTACCATTGTGAAGAAGTACACATTTTAAACTGCGCTTGGAGCTATCAATAAACAAACGCCAATCACTAGCATCATATTGTGATAGTAGTCCCATTTTTTCCAAAAGACCCTTAACGTCTAAAAAAAATGTAAGATTGTCTTCTTGAGTAAAGAAGGGTAGCATATCCTTTTCCCTTGTGCGATAAAAACTTATTTTTGTACCGGTTTGCAGTAAATTCTTTTCATGCAGTCTTGATGCTAGTAGTTCGGATGCTTCCTTCGATAAGTTCAGTTCTCTAGCAAGATCGCTTAGTTCATCTTGATTAAATAGTTGAGGAATTGTTGATACCCCCTCGTAGTCACTGCCACTATCGTCAATAGCATGTGAAATGTTTTCAAATAACTCAAATTCTTCCTTAGATATTCCTGGTAAAGTCTGAAATATTGGGATCGGTATTTCTTCTGAATGGGGTACCGGGCGTCTAGCTGAAGGCAAATCTGGATATGTCCACTTGTGGCGATATTTTCGATTAATTCCCGAAACATTTACTATGCAAAAATAACAGTCGTCAATATGGTTCACAGGTTCTCTCCACTCCATTGGCACACCAAATTTTAGACTTTTCCTTTGTCCTGTTGTCCATTGCCGCGGATGTTCAGTACATGTTTTACACACAATCACACACATGTCTTTTAATCTCATTAGCCTAGAATATAGACATATATACAAAACCTATTGATAGTTTATTGAAAATAAAGTGAATACCGCAGAGTGGTTATAAATTAGTATGCTTATAGATTTATTTAACTTTGAGAATTATTTTCCGGAATATATCAAATATTAAAACAACTAATCGTAAGATGTGCCATATTTAAAAAAGCAGAGCTATTAAATAAAAACGAATTTCATATTTGGATTCAGCTCTACAAATATAGTTAAAATCAACACAAAGATTTGCGCCACCAAAAAAAAATTTTTTTATAAGGGGTTGTAAGGTTTTGTGTTTTTTTTGAAGGGAGGTAAATGTGTGTTTGCATGCGTGTTGAATTATGGGATGTTTCTATGAATGCATGCAGGACTGTGGATTTGGGTTTGCATGTATGTGTTAGTTTTGAATGCGGTTTTTCTTTTTTCCTTTTTTTGGGTGGTGTCTTTTTTTGAGGTGGTTTTGGGGTATTATGTAGATGTTTTAGGGCGTGACTTCAAATTGTTTGCGAGCACACTATATGTTCGGAATCACTGGGGAGAATCGACTAGATGAAAAGTATCGATCGAATGCTCGCGATGCCATGAATCCGACTGAATTCGCCCAAATACTCGAATCCTGATCCAACCCCTTGTTTATAGTGCCTACTTTACGTCCAAATGACCGCGGGTTATCAAGTTGTGCACCAGTGAGGGTATATCTGGCACCGATGTAAATGATTCCGCCCCTCTCCCAATTTCCCCGTTCTCAATTCCTCCCCTCCCCAAATCGACGAGCTTGCACGATTCGGCGGCGTCACGCGCGTCCCCTGGGAGCCAAATGGCGGGATGGAGGGTCGCGTGGCGACCGGATGCTGGCTAACTGGTTCGGTGGTGGTTATGAGGGAGGCGACGCTGACTGGTGACCACGGGAAACGCTCATTCATTGTTGCGGGTTTGCTGTTATGTGCGATGGGTATTCTTTTCGCTTTGTTGGCTTAGTTCCAGATTCGGCCACGGGGACGAATGCCATTGGAAACGCTTGATATGTGTTTCGGCTTTTGTGGAGAGGGATGGCGCCAGGGGCGTGGGGTGGGGATGAGCCGCCACCGAGGCGTAAAACATTTGGGTTTCAGCTTCATGAGTATTTTGGTTTCAACAGTTTCGTACTTGAATAAATGTTTTAAATGTGAAATAATCACAGGTTTTTAAAAGCCAATAATCTTTTTCCGGTTAACCCACTCAGATTTCGAAAATAACTGCGAGATTAAAAGCGACACGGTGCAATGTCCCCTGAAATAGAGAGGGTGAATTCAAATGACCCGTCTCATACTGAGTAGAGGAATATGCGCAGTAAATAACGTTTCTGTAGCACTAAAGTGAATTGCTTTATTTACTTAAAACCCAAGAATTTCTCAGGTATTACGTTTTCCTTGCACCCTAAGGCTACAACCCAAGCTAGCAGAAGGAGAAACAAGTACTGGGCAGTTCCCTTGCTCTCCTTGAGAAACATATTGACATTCAACATTACATTAAACAGCCTTTAAAGAACAATGCAACAATTTCAGAGAGTAAAAAAACATTCGCCTTGACCGGGATTCGAACCCGGATCCCTCGATATCCCGCCGAATGCTTTAACCAAAGCAAAGCTGCTGAAGCTGAATCTGCTAAAGCACTCGGCCGGACATCGAGGGATCCGGGTTCAAATCCCGGTCAATGCGAATGATTTTTACTCTTTGAAATTGTTGCATTGTAATGCACACGTAGCGGATGACTCCCTTAAAAGTTACTGTTGCGGCATCTCCCGCAGTTTCTTTAAAATTTGCCTTTAAAGAAGTTAATCTTCTGAATATTTCCTTCCACCCGTCTTCATTTCGCCTGTTTTCCCTATCGTGTTCCTGCCCATTCTTCACTCGCCTAACATTCTCCCCTATACAACAGCCTTCAATATCCCACTGCATATCAATACACCCGTCATCCATTTTTCCTGCCTCCATAGGATATCTCCCAAAAAAACCCTCTCCTCGCCCACCATTTCTAGTACATCCTCATTTGTTTTCCTTTCGGACCATTTCACCTTCTCCATTCTTCTCCACACTCACATTACGAAAGCCTCCAATCTACGTCTATCCTCCTGCTTCAGTGACCACGCTTCCGCGCCGTACGCAGCTACGCTCCATATCAAAGTTTTTACGAGTCTTTTCGAAACGTCCCTACTTGACGTCCCCGTCACCAACTCCCTCCTCCTTGTGAGACCCTCTTTCCCTAGCGCAATTCTTCTCCTTACGTTCCTACTACTTTGACCGTTTTGGTCCAAAACACTTCAACATCAACATTTACATCAACTGTTCCATCTGCTCTATTTTTTGCCCTGCTATTTTAACAATTACTTTAGCCTTTCTCTTTCCTGAACACCAATTATCCTTGGTTACATTTATATTTATTGTCAACCCATACCTATTCTAATGGCTTAGAAATTCAATTAGCAATGTTTGCAACCCCTTGACTGAGTGACAAATTAGAGCTTGGTCATTAGCAAACCTAACTGGTTAATTGAATTTTCCACCAAATGATATTCCTACTTCCAGTTCCTCCCACGTCTTTTAAATCATTTCGTCCACAAAAATTATGACCACCATGTACTATACCACAGGTG
Organism: Hetaerina titia; assembly: GCA_037158775.1. Lineage (NCBI taxonomy): Eukaryota > Metazoa > Arthropoda > Insecta > Odonata > Calopterygidae > Hetaerina > Hetaerina titia. The sequence continues at coordinate 146,806,314 of CM073769.1, forward strand.
ATATAAATAGAGCCGACGAACTTAGTCATTGTTCAGGTATACATGCCACCGAGCAACCACAAGGAGGAAGAAGTCGATAGGATGTATGATAAGTTAGAGGATATCATCGCGAGTGTTCCTGCAGGGAAACATTTGATAGTGATGGGGGATTGGAATGCGACGGTAGGCGAAGGAAGAGATGGTGGTGAGGTGGGGGACTATGGGTTAGGCACGAGGAATGAACGCGGGGAGAAAGCAATTGAATTCTGCAGGAGACAGGGGTTAGTCATCACTAACACATGGTTTAGACACCACAAAAGGCGTAGGTATACATGGAAAATGCCAGGTGACTCAGAAAGGTATCAGTTAGATTATATTATGGTTAGGCACAGGCTTAGGAACAGTGTGATCAATTCGCACAGTTTTCCAGGAGCAGATGCGGACTCTGACCACAATTTAGTTGTTATGAAATGTAATGTTCGTTTCAAGAAGATAAGGCAAGGGCGACGGGTTAGGAAATGGAATTTAGAAGCAGTAAATGTATTAACGAGGAAGGAGTATCACGAGGCTGTAGAGAAAATAATGAATGACGGTAAAGAACTGAGTGCTATCGAAGAAAACTGGGAATGTATCAAGAAAGGGATATTGGAAGCCGCTAAAGACACTATAGGAACCGTTAACGGGAAAAGGATAAGGAAACCATGGGTAACGGATGAGATGATTGCAAAGATGGATGAGAGAAGAAGATGGAAAAATGTAAACACAGAGTTAGGCAAAATGAAGTACAAATAGTTAAAGAATAAATTGAGAAGGGCCACAAATAAAGCGAAAGAAGAACGGTGGAAAACACTATGCGAGGATATGGAAAGTTTACAGAAGAAGGGTGAAATTGGTGCTCTATACAGCAAGGTTAAGTTATTATCGGGAAGTAAGAAGGCAAGATCTGTGCTAACAGTTAAAGATAAATGGGGTAAGATAATAGTTGAACCAGGAAAAATCCAAGAGAGATGGAAGGAATATATAGAAACACTGTATGGTAAAGAACTTAGGCCGACAAGGTTAGACATAGAAAAGGAACATGACGTAGAAGAAGATAGCTTAAGTCCAGGCATACTCGACGATGAAATAGAAAGGGCATTAAAAGAGATGAAAGCAAATAAGGCCGTGGGGGTGGACAATATTCCTGTATAAATGCTGAAATGGTCAGGGAAAGGTGGGAAGGAGGCCATATATGGACTGATTCGTAGTATCTATGGGGAAGGAATCTGGCCGGAAGATTTTGTGAGATCGGTGTTAGTTCCTATTCCAAAAAAGGCAAAGGCTTCGTCATGTGAGAATTACAGAACGATAAGTTTGATATCCCACGCAGCTAAAGTTATTCTCAGGATCATCAACAAAAGGATAGAGAGTAAGGCAAATGATTACTTTGGGGATGATCAGTTTGGGTTCAGGAAAGGAAGAGGTACGCGTGATGCCATTGCAGTAATGAGATCACTAGTCGAGAGGAATATAGAATACAATCAGGACGTTTTTGCCTGTTTTGTAGATTTCGAAAAAGCGTTTGATAGAGTGAATTGGGAAAAATTAATGCGTGTATTGCAGAAAATAGGAATGGATTGGAGGGACAGGAGACTGATCTGCAACCTGTACATGTCTCAGACTGCTCAGGTGCGAGTGGGGAACGGAGAGTCCGGATGGGCAGTGTTAGGAAGAGGGGTAAGACAGGGTTGCCCATTGTCACCGGTACTGTTCAACGTATATGTAGAGGAAATGATTAAAGAGGCATGGGAAGAACTGGAGGTAGGAATGAAAGTCGGAGGGGAATTCGTAAAATCGGTTAGGTTTGCTGATGACCAAGCATTAGTTGCTCAGTCAGCCAAGGGGTTGCAAGCATTGTTGAGTGAATTGGAGGTTCAGTGCGATAAATATGGGATGAGAATCAATATTAATAAAACAAAGGTTATGCGATTTTCCAGAAAGAAAAAGGCTAAGCTAAATATTAAAATAAGCGGGGAAAGAATAGAGCAGGTAGAACAGTTTACATATCTCGGAAGTGTTTTGGACCAATACGGTCAAAGTGGTAGGGACGTAAGGAGAAGAATTGCGCTAGGCAAGGAACCTTTCACAAGGAGGAGGGAGTTGATGACGGGGACGTTGAGTAGGGATGTTAAGACAAGACTCGTAAAAACTCTGATATGGAGCGTAGCTAAGTACGGCGCGGAAACGTGGTCGCTGAAGCAGGAGGATAGACGTAGATTGGAGGCTTTTGAAATGTGGGTGTGGAGAAGAATGGAGAAGGTGAAATGGACCGAAAGGAAAACAAATGAGGAAGTACTAGAAATGGTGGGGGAGGAGAGGGGTTTGTTGAGAGAAATCCTATGGCGGCAGGAAAAATGGATGAAAGACGTATTGAGCGGTGGTGGAATGTTGAATAGGGTAATAGAGGGGAGAATGTTGGGCAAGCGTGGTAAGGGTAGGAACAGGATAGGGATGTTGGACGGGATGAATAGAGGAAAGAAGTACACCGAGGTGAAGAGGGACCTGATATAGATTAGTTTGCTAGGTGGGGAGTCACAAAATGTTTATTTGATATTTGTGTCCATCCAAAAACCTACCTTAACCGGTAGATTACCTAATAATAAATATATATATATATATATATATATATATATATATATATCCTGGACAGTAACACACAGCACCAGAACACATAAAAAAAACACTCACAATAATATCTTGATAATTTCGAAGGACTCCAACTCCGTCTTCTTCGGAAGATAAGATATGACTGAGGAAAAGGTACGTGGTGCAGAGAGAGTAGGGGACGAGGGAGAGGGGAAAAACAGGTAGTGGGGGTGGGGTGAAGGAGGGGTATGTGGAGGGGGTGAAAGCGGAGCGGAGAACAAGTGGTGGGAGAGGGGTGAAGGAGGAGGTTATGGAGGGGGAAAGGGAGGGCAGAGGGTAGCGGAGATGGAATAAGGAGGATGCGGAAATAGTAACAAGCGACACAGAAAACTTACAATTCATCCACAGATCCCACAACACCCATGACCAAGGCATCAACTCACCAAGTCAGCATAAGGGCTTGGCAAGTCAAAACCCAGTTCAAGGATGACAAAATGTATGCGGATGAATAAATTGTCCCACCACCTCGCAAGAAACAAATCCACCTCCATCCACCCCAGCCCCCCCCACCCATTTAGTGATCAACATTGAGGCCCGGATGTTGATAGGCTTTACACAGCCATATAAATGCCAATTCCATTGTTTTTAATTTTATAGGGTTATCGGATGGGGGAAGGGATGCTAGAACGGAAACATTGTAACAGTGGTTGATGGGGGTGTTATTGTGGGAGGCATGTTTTGGGATGGGAAGCCCCGCGGACGGGGAAGAGGGATTGCATGAGGCGCGATGATTGTTCACCCTGAGGTTCAGGGGTGTAGAGCACTGGCCTATGTAAAATGCCGGGCAGAGTTTGCAAGTCAGAAGATAGATTACATTCTGAGATGTGCATGAGGAGTGGGGGAAGGGCGGGAGAGAGTTAAATGTTGGGATGGAGAGGGGTGGAGTGGTGAAATAGGACAAGTTTTTCATCTTGCTCGCAAGCACGGAGTGGGTGTGATTCTGGGGGGGGAGGGGATTTGCAAAGAGGCTTGGTGGATTTGAGGAGATCTGATAGGTTGGTGGGCCGTTTGAAGGTAACAGAAGGGCATTTAGGAAGAAGGTTGGACGAAACGATGTGATTTTTGAGGATGGGGTACAGGTCTTTGAGGATGAATTTAACGGACTGGATGACAGGGAAGTAGGTGGTGCATATTGAGAGAAGGTGGGAGTCTGTGGTTGAGGGAGAATTGGGGGTGTAGGATTTTTGTAGGATTTTTTTGTGAAGGAGAGAATCTGGGTATCCCCGTTGGAGGAGGGAATGGTGAAGGTTGTTGAGGTATTTGTTGAGGGATTCGGGATTGTTGCAAATGCGGTGCCCGCGGATAGAGAGGGAGCATGTGAGGGAGCGTTTGGTGTGGTATGGGTGGCAGCTGTTAAAATGAAAGTATTGTTTTTTGTTAGTAGGTTTAGTATGTACGGAGGTTAGGAATTTGTTGTTAGTTAGGGAAATATTAACATCATGGAAAGTGATCTGTAATGATGAGATGTTGGAAGTGAAAGAAAGAGATGAGGAATCATTAAGTTGGGAGATGAAGGAATTGAGGGAGTCTATGTTATGTGGCCAGAGTAGAAAGATGTCATCAATGTACCGGAGCCACAGAAGGGGTTTAAGAGGGTAACTGGAAAGGAACTTCTCTTCCAGGACACTGAGGTGGAGGTTAGCGTATGACGGGCTGAATCTACTTCCCATGGCACAGCTCTTGATTTGGAGGTAAAAGTTGTCATTAAAAGGAAAAGAGTTACGTGTGAGAATGATGTTAGAAAGGTCAATTAGAAAATCGGTGCTTGGAGTTTGAGGGCTAGGACGTTTGGAGAGGAAGTGGAGTAGGGAAGCAACGCCTTCTTCGTGAGGAATGGAGGTGTATAGGGATGTGACGTCAATTGTGGCCATAATGATCTTGGTGTCAGAAGGGAGGGAAATTGATTGGAGCAGATTGAGGAAGTGGTAGGTATCTTTGACATAGGAGGGTAACGAGTGAACTAAAGGTTGGAGATAGTGGTCGTCGAAGGCGGAAATTCTTTTGGTCGGGGAGTTGCGGGAGGAGACCATAGGCCGCCCTGGGTTTTCGGGTTTGTGTATCTTGGGGAGGATATAGAAGTGGGGGGTGTTTGGATGGGCAGGTGAAAGGAGGGAGATGTCACTGGGGGATAGGTTTTCATTAGGGCCGTTGTCGCGGAGGAAAGCGATAATTTCCTCTTGGAATGCAGGATTAGGGTTAGCCGAAATATGTTTATAGGAAGAAGTGTCTGCGAGTAGTCTGTTGGCTTCTTTTAGGTAATCAGTGGTCTTTAAGACAACCACTGTTGAGCCCTTGTCAGCGGAGGTGATGACCTGGTTGGGATTTTTTGTTAGTTTTCTCAATTCGGATTCTTCTGCAGGGGAGAGGTTCGGTTTAGGATTCAGAGAGTTGAGGAAAGAGGGACAAGATATTTTAAATAAGAGAAGATTAATAAATATTTCGACAGGGTGATTCGGGGGTAAAGGTTTATGCTCAAAGTGGGACGGCGGGCGGAACTTAGTTAAGGCGCTGTGTATGGGAGCGGGAGGATTAGAGTTGGCGGGTAGCGAAGACCAGAAATCTAAGATGGCGACACTTCTGGTCATGGCAGAGTTCACCCAGTACTGAGCCTGACGGCATGTGAATATTCACACATCAGGTTAGGAGGCCAGTTCCTTTCCCTATGCCGGTTCTGGTTTCCCAGGAAGATGTGGTACCCGAAAAATGACATAGCTTGGGTGGAGCTACAGTTGCCCACAGTGCCTTGCCCGGTAATTGAACCCGGGACCCTGCGGTCATATATACCACCTGCGGTTATATAGTATATACCTCTGGATATAAATACATATAAGCTATTTTTTCATTGCAATGGAAATAGATAAAAGGAAAAGGGATAGGAGCCTATAAAGGACGAACCCAGTGTATGTGGAGACGGCGGAATCGGGCAGACCAAAGTACAAATATATTTTCTTGACCGGGACTTGAACACCGGATATTTTGACTCGCCGGGCCGATGCTCTAACTGACCACTAGGTGAAACAGATCCCTAACATCATCTCTTGGCCAAAGTATCGGGACACTTGGTTGCATAAACCCCCGTACACTTCAGTGGAAATTGTATTTGCTGGATTGCTCAAGTGGTTAGAGCTTCGGCTCGGTAAGTCCCGGGAGATCCAGGGTTCAAACCCCGGTCAAGGAGATATTTTTATTCTTGTGATCTGCTCGATCCACCTTCCCCACCTCTCCTGTGTTCGTCTTTTATGTGTGTTCCTATCCATTTTCCTAATATTTATTTCCATGCGAATATATATTTGTTCGCCATCTGGTGGGTTGTCGAGTTATGTATACACGTATAAATATTTTATAGAAATATATATATGTGATATACAGCGGCGGGGACGAGAGCCAACGAGGGGTTGCCGTAATTTTAAATAAAGGGGTAGGAAGAAGCGTAGTGAACATAGAGCAAGCGACAGAAAGAACTTTACTCGTAGAGATTAAAGCAGAGCCGACGAACTGGGTCATTGTTTAGGTATACATGCCACCGAGCAACCACAAGGAGGAAGAAGTCGATAGGATGTACGATGAGTTAGAGGATATCATCGCGAGTGTTCCTGCAGGGAAACATTTGATAGTGATGGGGGATTGGAATGCGACGGTAGGCAAAGGAAGAGATGGGGTGAGGTAGGGGACTATGGATTAGGACACGAGGAACGAACGCGGGGAGAAAGAAATTGAATTCTGCAGGAGACAGGGGTTAGTCATCACCAACACATGGTTTGGACACAACAAAAGGCGTAGGTTAACATGGAAAATGCCAGGTGACTCAGAAAGGTATCAGTTAGATTATATTAAGGTTAGGCACAGGTTTAGGAACAGTGTGATAAATTCGCACAGTTTTCCAGGAGCGGATTCGGACTCTGACCACAATTTAGTTGTTATGAAATGTTACGTTCGTTTTAAGAAGACAAGGCAAGGGGGGCGGGTTAGGAAATGGAATTTAGAAGCATTAAATGGATTAACGAGGAAGGAGTGTCAGCAGGCTGTAGAGAAAATGATGGATGACGGTAAAGAACTGAGTACCATCGAAGAAAACCGGGAATGTATCAAGAAAGGGATATTTGCCGCTAAAGACACTATAGGAACCGTTAACGGGAAAAGGATAAGGAAGCCATGGGTAACGGATGAGTTGATTGCAAAGAAGGATGAGAGAAGAACATGGAAAAATGTAAACACAGAGTTAGGCAAAATGAAGTACAAAGAGTTAAACAATAAATTGAGAAGGGCCACAAATAAAGCAAAAGAAGAATGGTGGAAAACGCAATGCGAGGATATGGAAAGTTTACAGAAGAAGGGTGAAATTGGTGCTCTATACAGCAAGGTTAAGTTATTATCGGGATGTAAGAAGGCAAGATCTGTGCTAACAGTTAAAGATAAATGGGGTAAGATAATAGTTGAACCAGGAAAAATCCAAGAGAGATGGAAGGAATTTATAGAAACACTGTATGGTAAAGAACATAGGCCGACAAGTTTAGACATAGAAAAGGAACATGACGTAGAAGAAGATAGCTTAGGTCCAGGCATACTCGACGATGAAATAGAAAGGGCATTAAAGGAGATGAAAGCAAATAAGGCCGTGGTGGTGGACAACATACCTGTAGAAATGTTGAAATGGTTAGGAAAAGGTGGGAAGAAGGCCATATATGGACTGATTCGTAGTATCTCTGAGGAAGGAATCTGGCGAGAAGATTTTGTGTGATCGGTGTTAGTTCCTATTCCAAAAAAGGCAAAAGCTACGTCTTGTGAGGATTACAGAACAATAAGTTTGATATACCACGCAGCTAAAATTATTCTCAGGATCATCAACAAAAGGATAGAGAGTAAGGCGAATGATTACTTAGGGGATGATCAGTTTGGGTTTAGGAAAGGAAGATGTACGATTGATGCCATTGGAGTAATGAGATCACTAATCGAGAGGAATATAGAATAGAATCAGGAAGTTTTTGCCTGTTTTGTAGATTTCGAAAAAGCGTTTGATAGTGTGAATTGTGAAAAATTAATGCGTGTATTGCAGAAAATAGGAATGTATTGGAGGGACAGGAGACTGATCCGCAACCTGTACATGTCTCAGACTCCTCAGGTTCGATTGGGGAACGGAGAGTCCGGATGGTCAGTGTTAGAAGAGGTGTAAGGCAGGGTTGCCCATTGTCACCGGTACTGTTCAACGTATATGTAGAGGAAAAATTAAAGAGGCATGGGAAGAACTGGAGGTAGGAATGAAAGTCGGAGGGGAATTCGTAAAATCGGTTAGGTTTGCTGATGGCCAAGCATTAGTTGCTCAGTCAGCCAAGGGGTTGCAAGCATTGTTGAGTGAATTGGAGGTTCAATGCGATAAATATGGGATGAGAATCAATATTGATAAAACAAAGGTTATGCGATTTTCCAGAAAGAAAAAGGCTAAGCTAAATATTAAAATAAGCGGGGAAAGAATAGAGCAGGTAGAACAGTTTACATATCTCGGAAGTGTTTTGGACCAATACGGTCAAAGTGGTAGGGACGTAAGGAGAGGAATTGCCCTAGGAAAGGAGGCTTTCTCAAGGAGGAGGGAGTTGATGACGGGGTCGTTGAGTAGAGATGTTAAGACAAGACTCGTATAAACTCTGATATGGAGCGTAGCTATGTATGGTGCGGAAACGTGGTCACTGAAGCAGGAGGATACTATAGACGTAGATTGGAGGCTTTTGAAATATTCGTGTGGAGAAGAATGGAGAAGGTGTAATGGACCGAAAGGAAAACAAATGAGGAAATACTGGAGATGGTGGGTGAGGAGAGGGGTTTCTTGAGAGAAATCCTATGGAGGCAGGAAAAATGGTTGAAAGGCGTATTGAGCGGTAGTGGAATGTTGAAGAAGGTAATAAAGGGGAGAATGTTGGGCAAGCGAGGAAAGGGTAGGAACAGGATAGGGATGTTGGATAGGATGAAGGGAGGAAAGAAGTACTCAGAGATAAAGAGGGACCTGATGTAGTTTAGGTTGCTTGATTGGGTTTTTTTGGAGTTGCAGAATATTTGTTTGATGGTTGTGTCCATCCAAAAACCTACCTTGACCGGTAGATTACCTAATAAAAATATATATATATATACACATATATATATTGTGTGTGTATTAGAGTGAATGTGCACCTATTACTGCAGTCCTCGTATCCAGAGCGGCACACTCTGCAGCCAACGGTACCCACCCCGTACGCCCCCCACCCTATGCAATCCCTTCACCGCCAAAAACCATTCCCGAAACCCCTCTCCCTCCCTCGGGCCTTCATATCTCGTGTCCGCAGCTCTTTGCCACCCCCTCTCTCGCCTGAATGATCAGTTTGCCTTTTTTCGCGGGAGAGAGGGGGATTTATTGGACGGGGATGGCTTCGCGATGCAGGGGGGGTTGGGAGGTTGAGGGCGGAGGGGGAGGAGATGAGCGTTAAACATCTCGGCGTTTGTGCTCTGTGGAGTCAATAAATTCCGACCCCTCTCCCACCCCCGCTGCCGCCGGTCCTCTTCCTTCCCCCCAACCGCCCTTGCTCTCCACCCACCCAAATACCGAACCTCCCATTCTTCCGCGCACATAAGAATTAATGCTCGCGTGATTTCACACGAGCGCCGGACTCGAGTAAATATCTATCAAAGCAAGGGCTGGCCGCCTAATTGCTGCGCTGATTACCTATAAATATGCACTGGCTGCAGCCATTCGAATAATTAGCGTGCGGAAACGTTGCGGACGCATCTGTGCGTGACTCATTCAACATTTATTCACAATGAATGAACGTTACACTTGATCGTGCGATATCATCCTAAAGGTAAGCAAAAATAACAGCTCGTGGGATGGGAAATCTTTTCTAACGCTGTCCTCCGTCGTTAGAGCACTTATCGCCGCTCTTATTCGAAAACGGTGCACAAGCGAAGCTAAATTCAGCAATCGCGCCAAGTATCACCGCCCTCGCCCTTTGCTTGTGTCGCCGTGACGCGACCGAGAAGAATGAACACAGAATAGGCCGATAGGTTGTTTATTGGGACTCACACTTACTCTGACGACGAAGGTCGGTACGGGAAGGGAAGGGAAGTCCAGAGCCAGGAGTAGGGAATGGTGGTGGCGCGATTCGTGACACAGCCCTTAGATCCGTCCGTAGTCTTCTCTCAGCCAGCCAACCTCGTCTGCTGTCCCCCGCATTCTGCCCGCGGGACCGGGCGCTAACCCTTTTCCCAGTTCCAAACGACGTCACAACGTCTTCCTATAACTGCCCTTGAGCTCTTGACATCATGGCCTTGGGTAGGAGTGCAGTGACCTGTAATCCTTCCCCACGGGTGCATTGTTTTGCGGGGGTGCGATCCTGGGGAAATCCCCTGCCGACTCAGAGGACGGCCCGGCAATGGGAAAACCCCGCGCTGGTCAACGGTACGCCCTGGCCATCCGTAGGCGCGAATAGTCACGTACAACATCACCCCGGCAGCAGTTAGGTATGGGGAGAGGGGATAGGATGGTGGATACCGACTCCGTACTGTCGAGCATACAATAATTACAAGAGCATACGTAAATGTACATTTAGAAAAACCTGGAGATTAATACCCAATATGACACAAGATATGCATTTTGCATTACGGCCACCGAAGGTTAATATACTGGAATGTTTTAGTCGTGCTTGCAAAACCTCGGATGCATCTTTTGTTGCCATTAAAAAGACTAAAACGATAAAAAAGGGAATAGCAATAGTGAACCCTTGAAAAATATAAAAAAATTATAGAAAACATATTTTCCTTGTAGCTAAGTTATACCATTTCATAATATCTTGGTGCAGTTAAAATTTTGAACCAGTGTTAATCTCAATTCAGTAACATATTTCCACATTCACAATCTTTTCCCACACTTATCTCATGGCACAGGGGTTCCGTAGGTTTATTTAATTTGCAGTGCTTTCCAAAAGCAACATGCTTCATTACAATTGAACCACTAATTTTCATCCGAAGACATTGTTCACAGAATGAGGCGGATTTCCTTTTCGTCCCGGAGCAGCCCCATCGTAAGCGTTCCTTCCCACGCAAGTAGACCGATCCGCTCCCGCGATGGCGTCCGCGTCTCCCGGTAGGAGGCTCTCTGAGTGATGGGACCGGTCAATCTCGGTCCATGAGCATCCTTGTTGTACCTTATGTCGATCTGTAGCTATTGCAGTTCTTCTTGGCGGCGTCTTTATGGGACTGGGGACCATTATTGCCGGCTAAGACGGCCGGGAAGGGGTCGCAGGTTGTACGGGTGGCTGGGAGAAGTTAATTGTTCTTCGGCGGGGGAAGGGCATACTGATGATGAAGGTTCGTTGTGGCTCTGGGGGGTAGGACTGGGTTCCACAGGCTCCTCGAGAGGAGCGTCGGGGAGGAATGATTTGGATTGTTGTGGATGAGGAGGGTCTTCTGAAAAACCCTCTGTCAGAGCTTTAGGTGGATAATTAGGTTCCGGCCAGGATGTAAGGGAAGAAGGTTTCTCAAATGAGCAGTGGAAACACAACCAGTCCTTATTTTATCCATGTGCATCGTTACTGCACTCCTAACTTTAATAATTTTGTACGGTCCGATCCATCGAGATGCGAGCTTTTTGGATTGGCCTGCACTCGGGGCCATATTACGCAGGAGAACCAACTGTCCCACTCAAATTGCCGGTAGTGTTCGATCTTTGTTGCATCGATTGAGTTCTTTCTCTGTTAATTCCCTATTCCACTTTTTCGTTTGCGCGTGGACCATTTGCAAACGGCATTGAAGCTCCTCAGCGATTTTAATTCCGGCTTCTATTCCCGATCCCTTTTTTACCTTCACCTCATTGCGATTGAAATTGCAAAATAAAATTGGGGCCGATCCATCCTTGCCTACCCTTACTACCATTGGAAGGACTGTGATGTTTCGACTTTCCCCTCCGAGCGCGATTTCTTTCCCCGCTAATTGCTTCGACACATTATAATTGAGAATGGAGGAACCCTCAACGTTTCTTCTGCACACCGCACATTCTTTACTTGACAGCCACTTTCCACTTCGGGAAACACTATCGATTGAGAGACTACGGTCCGCCGCATAACATCAGGAACAATCGCACATGATAACTCAATTGACCCAGGGGCCCCTGACTCACCGGCCTTATCATCGCCTGTCCCATCCTTACTTTTCCCATTATCTTTTACAGTCGTGGCATCCTCGCAAAATTGGTCCTCCATTGTCGCTTGAATCTCGGATTCTGAGCTATCCATACAATTAACGTTCTCTCTTTCTTCGCACAAAATTGTGACTCTTGCAGGCTCACGCCGAACATCGAGCACGAGTTGGGTAGGTGAAGGCCCTTCAAAAGAAATTAAATCTCCCGTGAAGAGGTCTGCATGTCCACGTTCGTTTCTCGCACCGTCCTGTAGTGCTGGGTTCTCAAAGGAAATGAAATTAATGTCTACATTTTGGGGGATATCCCGCTCTAGTGGAACATCGTGGCATCCGTTAATCGACATTTTTGATTAAGGAATATATAAAGTGCAGCCGTGATTTTTCATGAAGTCGAGACCAATGATCCCGTCGTAATTAGTATTACCGAGATCCACTATTAGCATATCCTGGAGATACATGTATAACTCGCCGGATATAGTCAATGGGACGAGACATTGAGTAGGGGACAATTTTTGGATTGGTGGCTTGCATCTCCACATTGAAAACAAGAACACGACGATCGACGGAATCGGGCAATATGTCCTGGTCGTCCACATTGGTAACATTTGCGAATGCTAACATTTCTTGATTCCGTTTGTGAACAGTTCGTATTTCGCGGGGCATGTGAATTTCGATTCCGTTCCACGGGTGATCTATCTGTGAAAGTATGCATTTGGGTAGAAGCGTGCTGCGTAGGAGGTTTCGGGTGGATCGAGGTCATTTGAAGGGGATGCTGTGAGTACAAGGAATGAAATGCATTTATCCCCAAGAATTTGTTGGCATATGCTCTCACGTTTACTTCTTCAGTTAGTGCGAATTCTTCCGCCTCTAGAATATTTTTCGGGCTACGCACTTGGACTCACACTTACTCAGACGACGGAGGTCGGTACGGGAAGGGAAGGGAAGTCCAGAGCCAGGAGTAGGGAATGGTGGTGGCGCGATTCGTGACACAGCCCTTAGATCCGTCCGAATTCTTTTCTCTCAGCCAGCCAACCTCGTCTGCTGTCCCCCGCATTCTGCCCGCGGAACCGGGCGCTAACCCTTTTCCCAGTTCCTAACGCCGTCACAACGTCTTCCTATAACTGCCCTTGAGCTCTTGACGTCATGGCCTTGGGTAGGAGTGCAGTGACCTGTAATCCTTCCCCACGGATGCATTGTTTTGCGAGGGTGCGATCCTGGGGAAATCCCCTGCCGACTCAAAGGACGGCCCGGCAAATGGGAAAACCCCGCGCTGGTCAACGGTACGCCAGTGACGCCCTGGCCATCCGTAGGTGCGAATAGTCACCTACAACACTTGCGATTGGTCAGTTCTGCGTGTGGCTCCCATTTAAAGGCCAGGGCCCGCGATATACATCAGAGCTCTTGGTCCTCGAGTAGTTTTACCCGCGTACGAGTCACCTCGGGGGTTCCTCATGGAAGTGTTATCGGACCGTTACTATTCTTGATTTTTGTTAACGATTTGAAGCGCGAAGTGAGAAGTAAGATAAGGATGTTCGCGGATGACACAGTGACTTATCGGGAGATATCTGGGGATGAGGATCGTTTAATTCTAGCACGTGATTTAGATTGTATTAATGAATGGTGTTAAAATGGGGATTGCCTTTAAATCTAAATAAATGTTCGGTGGTAAATTTCTTTAAAAGATCCACGGGATTCATTTACAAATTAGCGGGAGTTGACCTTGAAGTAGTTGATACGGTAAAATACCTAGGTGTTACATTCACTAGACTCTTAACTTAAGGGACCCATTTTCGTAAAGTCTGCGGGCAAGCATTTAAAAAATTAGGATTTATTGGACGCATTGTCGGCAGAAGTTACTCAAAGGTCAAGGAACGTTGTTATCACGCTCTTGTAAGGCCCCATTTAGAATACTAAATGCATGCAGCGTATGGGATCCGAGTGAAAAAGGCCTCATTCGGGAAATTGAGAAGGTCCAACGCCGGGCAGCTCGTTTCGTAGAAAACTGTTACGAATAAACGAAAAGCGTCACTGAAATGCTTATGGAGCTGGGATGGGAATCATCGGAAGAAAGACAACTCAATGCTAGGTTAAACTTGCACAAGCACGATAGGTTAAACTAAAGAAGCACGTACAAAATTCGGGAAATAAATGCCAGAACTAGCAGACTCAAGGACTCCTTCTTTCCACGGACAATAAGGGATAACAACTGCAGGGTTACACTCGTAGATAACAAAAATGCCATTTGTCACCCTCGGCGTCTAGGTAACAATTAGTTATACTTAATTGTATGCACATTCACTAACCTCCTGTGTGTTGTTGTGAAAACCCTTCCCACATGACAGCATTGGAATGCCATTAAGTAATGTAGCGCTGTTTAGAGTATTCTTTGCTCTGCTTTTGGTACCCTAAATTTCCCCTTCCATCCCTTGACCCTCTCCAAGGGGGAGCCCTCCTCTTACCTGCAGCGTTGGGCCAAATTCTTTATCCATAGTCTAGGTAGTTTAAAAAAATAAATCGTTTTGAATTGCGCTCGATGACAAGCCCGATGCTACGATGCGATGGAACGTGGTAAGCTAAAAATCATAGTAAATAGGAAAACCAATTCAAAAGAAATTCCTTTCAAGAGTACGATTTCAAAAGTAAGCGAGGTATTCTCTGTATATTTGAACGTCAAGCAACGGGGTTATGTTGTGCGGGGCTAACGTGCACCTCTTATTTAACGTGCATCACTCTTTTTACCTCGCTGTACTTTTGTGCCGGCGTGAAGTTCTTTGCCCCCCCCCTCATCACTCGTGCGTGCGCATCCATCAATTCCTGATCTCTTGACCCCTTCCGCGCCGCCTCCGAAACAGCCTCTGATCTCTCGAACCAACCCTACCTGCCGCCCCCTCCTAAAAACCTCCCCCACTCTTCTCCCAGCACCGCTATTGTTTTACATAAAGAGACCTCTCGCTAATTACTGGGTCCCAGAGGGGTCCAAATGTTTTGAAGGAGCCCCTCTATCCCTCCCACCACCAAGATAAGGGAGAAGCGAAATCTGTCCCGCGCGTGCCATTTCTGGGGTCAGGGCCCTCGCGCGACGCGCACCTCAACTACATTTGATCCGGCGCGGGCCGTTTCATTCCTCCCTCCATGCCAGATAGGTATTATTATAATGGTAACGTCTCCCCGGTGACCATTGTTGCCCCCCCCTAACACGCCCGCATTACACGCCCCCCACCTACCCCTTCCACTTTTGCTACGTCACCTGACTGATGTGGCTCAACCCCCTCCCCAACCCCCATCCTTTCTCAGGGCTGCCTTGTGGGGACTGCGTAAATCATGATTAGGCTGTGTAGACACGCATTGTTTCATTTCTCCAATCTCGTCGCTACTTTTCTTGCTATTCTTTGCTATACCTTCTTTTGGGACAACCTGGAAAGGTTTGCCATTTCCCATTCGATTGTTTCGTGTTGCGTAGAGATTCTTGGTACTTCATTCATGAAGGCATGATCCGTGAGGACATTGACCCCTGCCTTAGGGCCCGGGGCGGGAGGAGGTCATTCCCAACCGCCCCCTTCTTCAGAATTTCCACTCTCTCACTTCATTCAAAAACACATACACTCATCAATGATTCTACTTGGCGAAAACACTTTTCGATAAATCTACTCTGACGCAGAAATACACCATCTCAATCCCTCTTTACCTGCGCACCATTTCCGAACATCAACTGCACCTTGCCTTAAAACATTTGATATTTTATTTTTCTTTATTATGTAAGTCTGTATACATACATGTACGTATTTGATGTGCTGTACTCAATTGTACTATATATCGTACTGTATATGCATTGCCATATTATGTTATACTGTACGGCACACTGTAATACTTATTGTATTTTATTATTACTTGTACTATCTCGGATGTTATTTACACCCCTCTTCTTAATGGGTGTTTTCCCGCGTGGCTTTTTACTAGTGAGTGTCTCTTCATGTTTGAACTCCCATAACCAATGTCTGAACTACATAACCAATGTCGCCCACGCACAATTTATAGATCCTCCGGTCCTTTGCCTTTATATGTGGACAGTATTGAACAATGTCGACACGGAACATGCTCAAATACATTGGCTGTGAAGTCATCGATTCATATGACCATATTAATTTCGCCCACATTTTCCCCTAATTTCAATTCACAACCAACAAAATCGTGTGACCTATCTACAGGGGGTCAAAATGCGAGTGATCGAAATTGGGTTATTTTCCCTTACAATAAGATGACGTAGTTGCAACCGGTTCCGATGACCCCTAGAGCTGTTCTGGCGGGAGTAATAATAATTGCTCCTGGTAGGATCACCCTGATAGGTCGAAAGTTAGGAGCCAGACGAAAGGTAGTCCACGCAGCGTCTGTTCCTCAGTGAGGCGGCTGCAATGGCGTCTGACCCCAGTGGGGCAGCCATTAAGTGATGGTGTCACGTTAAAAACGCTATTGAGGAAGGAAGCGGGAAACCACCTCAATTATTATTACCAAGAAAATAATGGTGGACAACATAGAGAAATTGAGTCCTGGCAACTGCGGGACTCGGCCCGAGGGGCCGTGTGTCGTGCCCGGCAGCGGGGGAGGAAAGGCTTCCGCGGTCGTAATCCCACGAAACACTTGCAGGGGAACTATAACAGAAGCTGGACAGAAGACGCGGAACAAGACAAAAGTAGTTAGAATAGAAACATGGAACTTCAGGACAATGTTGCGGACAGGAAAATTAGAGAATATTAAGCGAGAGATGGAAAGAGGTAATATAGATGTTTTAGGTCTATGCGAGGTGAAATGGGATGATAGCGGGAATTACTGGAGTGATAAAACAGGCCAACAATGTTTTTGGTGCCGGAGCTTTTAATGTTGATTTAAAGAACAATTGGGGTGCTGAATCCAATTATGACACTAGTCTTTTCCTATCAGCTATAGTTTTCAAGATATAGATATGTTGTTACTTACGTAAAAAAATCTTCTACATGATGATATGGGAATATTATATTAATAATAAAACCCACTAAATATAAAGACTTGACTTATTTATAGGGATGTTAAATCACCCACAAATACAAAAGAATTTTACAATACAATTGAACACAAATACTAAAATTTTTTACTGTAATAAAACAAATTGGAAAAAAATACATAAAAACATCACTCAACACATCGGAAGCTTCTTTTGCGCGATTTTCTTGAGTGCACTTTCTTCAAACAGTCTCGTTTTAAGCACCAGCAGTAATCTGCCGTCATATGGTTATCCCATCTTCCTTGGTAGCGAGCTTCCATTGTTTTTATATCCTGGTGAAATCTTTCACCTTGTTCTTCACTTGTGTCTCCTAAATTTCCAAGAAAATTGTCTAAGTGGCTGTTTAGGTAGTGAACGTTTGTGCTCATATTACATCCAAGGGATTTGAAGTTACTGAGCATAATGTTTATCACCTCAATATAATTTTCACTTTTGTGATTTCCTAGAAAATTTTTTATGGCCTCAACAAATGACATCCAACTAATTTTTTCAATCTCATTCATTGACTCGACAAAAGCAGGATCCTTTGTAAGTTGTCTGATTTGTGGTCCCTCAAAAATACCAGCTTTAAGTTTTTCAATACTTATATGGGGCATCTTTAGTCTTAAGTAGCCAAAGCATGGTCCATCCTTGTCAAGAGCCTTTACAAATTGCTTCTTTAGGCCTAGTTTAATATGTAGAGGCGGTAAGATGATTTTCTCTCTTTCAACTAAAGATTCAGCAATAATGTTTTCTTTCCCAACAACCAAGTTTTTTCTCTTAGGCCACTCCTTCTTAATCCAATGGTTTTGTCTGTCCCTGCTATCCCAGAGGCACAAGAAACAAGGATATTTTGTGAAGCCACTTTGCTGCCCAGGAAGAAAGTTCACCATTTTTAAATCTACACAAATCATCCAACGATGTTCCTGGTATTTTATCTTCTGTAAGACCAATGCTATTGTATCGTATTCTTCTTTCATTTTAGTTGAATGAGCGATTGGTATTGCGCCAAACCTGTTACCATTGTGAAGAAGTACACATTTTAAACTACGCTTGGAGCTATCAATAAACAAACGCCAATCACTAGCATCATATTGTGATAGTAGTCCCATTTTTTTCCAAAAGACCCTTAACGTCTAAAAAAAATGTAAGATTGTCTTCTTGAGTAAAGAAGGGTAGCATATCCTTTTCCCTTGTGCGATAAAAACTTATTTTTGTACCGGGTTGCAGTAAATTCTTTTCATGCAGTCTTGATGCTAGTAGTTCGGATGCTTCCTTCGATAAGTTCAGTTCTCTAGCAAGATCGCTTAGTTCATCATGATTAAATAGTTGAGGAATTGTTGATACCCCCTCGTAGTCACTGCCACTATCGTCAATAGAATGAGAAATGTTTTCAAATAACTCAAATTCTTCCTTAGATATTCCTGGTAACGTCTGAAATATTGGGATCGGTATTTCTTCTGAATGGGGTACCGGGCGTCTAGCTGAAGGCAAATCTGGATATGTCAACTTGTGGCGATATTTTCGATTAATTCCCGAAACATTTACTGTGCAAAAATAACAGTCGTCAATATGGTTCACAGGTTCTCTCCACTATATTGGCACACCAAATTTTAGACTTTTTTTGCCCTGTTGTCCATTGCCGCAGATGTTCAGTACATGTTTTACACACAATCACACACATGTGTTTTAATCTCATTGGCCTAGAATATAGAAATATACACAAAACCTATTGATAGTTTATTGAAAATAAAGTGAATACCGCAGAGTGGTTATAAATTAGTATGCTTATAGATTTATTTAACTTTGAAAATTATTTTCCGGAATATATCAAATATTAAAACAACTAATCGTAAGATGTGCCATGTCTAAAAAAGTGCAGCTGTTAAATAAAAACGGATTTCATATTTGGATTCAGCACTACAAATATAGTTAAAATCAGCACAAAGATTCCCGGCACCAAAAAAAAATTTTTTTTTGTAGGCCTGTGTAATTATAGAGTGATATACAACGGCGCGGACGAGACACAACGAAGGGTTGTCGTATTATTAAATAAGGGGTAGGAAGAAGCGTAGTCAACATAGAGCAAGCAACAGATAGAATCTTACTCGAAGAGATTAAAGCCGAACGGACGCATTTGGTCATTGTTCAGCTACACATGCCACCGAGCAACCACAAGGAGGAAGAAGTCGAGAGGATGTACGATGAGTTAGAGGATATAATCGGGTTTTCTCCTGCAGGGAAACATTTGATAGTGATGGATTGGAATGCGACGGTAGGCAAAGGAAGAGATGGTGATGAGCTGGGTGACTATGGGTAAGGCGCGAGGAATGAACGAAGGGAGAAAGGAATTGGATTCTGCAGGAGACGGGTTAGTCATCACCAACACATGGTTTAGACACCACAAAAGGCGTAGGCATACATGGAAAATGCCAGGTGACTAAGAAAGGTATCAGATAGATTATATTATGGTTAGGCACAGGTTTAGGAACAGTGTGATAAATTCGCACAGTTTCCCAGGAGCGGATGCGGACTCTGACCACAATTTAGTTGTTATGAAATGTAATGTTCGTTTCAAGAAGATAAGGCAAGGGCGCCGGTTAGGAAATGGAATATAGAATCATTAAATGGATTGACAAGGAAGAAGTATCAGGATTCTGTAGAGGAATTAATGGGTGAAGGTAAAGAGCTGAGTACTATCAAAGAAAAATGGGAATGTGTCAAGGACGTTTTATTGAAAGGCGCAAAAGACAGCATAGGAAGAGTTAACGGGAAAAGTATAAGGAAAAAATGGGTCAAGGATGAGATGATTGCAATGATGGATGAGAGAAGAAGATGAAAGAATGTTAACACAGAGTTAGGCAAAATGAAGTACAAAGAGTTAAACAATAAAATGAGACGGGCCACAAATAAATCAAAAGAAGAATGGTGGAAAACGCAATACGGGAATATGGAAAGTTTACAGAGGAAGGGTGAAATTGGTGCGCTTTACAACAAGGTTAAGGTATTATCGGGAAATTTGAAGGAAAGATCTGTGCTAAAAGTTAAAGATAAGTGGGGTAAGATAATAGTTGAGCCAAGAAAAATCCAAGAGAGATGGAAGGAATATATAGAGACACAGTATGGTAGAGAACTTAGGCCGACAAGGTTATACATAGTAAACGAACATGACGTTGAAGAATATCGCTTAGGTCCACGCATACTCGACGATGAAATAGAAAGGGCATTATTGGAGATGAAAGCAAATAAGGCCGTGTAGGTAGATAACATTCCTGTAGAACTGTTGAAATGTTTAGGAAAATATAGAAGGAAGAATCTATACAGGCTGATTCGTAGTATCCATGAGGAAGGAATCATGTCGGTAGCTTTTGTGAGATCAGTGTTATTTCCTATTCCGAAAGACGGAAAGGCTACATAATGTGAGGATTATAAAACAATAGGTTTGATATCTCACGCAGCTAAAGTTATTCTCAGGATCATCTACAGAAGGATAGAGAGTAAGGCAAATGATTACTAAGGGGGTGATCAGTTTGGTTTTAGGAAAGGAAGAGGTAGGCGTTATGCCATTGCAGGGATTGGGGATTGGGATCACTAATCGAGAGGAATATAAAATACAATCAGGACGTTTTTGCCTGTTTTGTAGATTTTGAAAAAGCGTTTGATAGAGTGAATATTGAAAAATTAATGCGTGTATTGCAGAAAATATGAATGAATTGGAGGCATAGGAGACTGATCCACTACCTGTACATGTCTCATACTGCTCAGGTGCGAGTGGGGAACGGAGAGTCCGGATGGGCAGTGTTAGGAAGAGGGGTAAGGCAGGGTTTTCCATTGTCACCGGTGCTGTTCAACGTATCTAAATCTATATAATACCCCGCAAGCCGCCGCAAGGGCGTGTGGCGGGGGGTGTTAGGTCACCACCCAAAAAAGGAAAAAAGAAATACCGCATTCAAAACCAACACACCCATGCAAACCCCAATCCACAGCGGTGCACACATTCACGTAACATCCCATCATTCGACGGGCATGCAAACACACATCTACCTCCCTTCACTCCACATGCATGCAAGTACATACGCTTAACTACAACAAATAATTTTACCCCAGGATGCAGCAAGAAATTAATCACGAACGTGCAAGCTAGTTTCTAGCAAGTAGCCAAGCGAAACACCACCACCACCACAAGAACTTACTTTTATCGGGTGAAAGTGGTAGGCAAGTGGATGCGATCTTTTTAGACTTTCAAAAGGAATTTGATAAGGTTCCGCATGGTAAACTCATCCATAAATTAAAGGGCGCAGGTATACACAAGGGGGCAATAAATTGGGTTGAAGACTTCCTTTCAGCCCGGAAACAGAGGGTAGTCCTTGACGGCGCTAGTTCTACCAGCGTAAGAGTCACCTCGGGGGTTCCTCAGGGAAGTGTTATCGGACCGTTATTATTTTTGATTTTTGTTAACGATTTGAACCGTGAAGTGAAAAGTAAGATAAGGATGTTCGCGGATGACACATTGATTTATCGGAAGATATATGGGGATGAGGATCGTTTAATTCTTGCACGTGATTTAAATAGCATTAATGAATGGTGTTCAAAATGGGGATTGCCTTTAAATCTTAATAAATGTTCGGTGGTAAATTTCTTTAAAAGATCCACGGGATTAGTTTACAAATTTGCTGGAGTTGACCTTGAAGTAGTTGATTCGGTGAAATACCTAGGTGTTACATTCACTAAAGACTTAACTTGGGGGACCCATATACGTAAAGTCTGCGGGCAAGCATATAAAAAATTAGGATTTATTAGACGCATTGTCGGTAGAAGTGACTCCAAGGTCAAGGAACGTTGTTATCACGCTCTTGTAAGGCCCCATTTAGAATATGCATGTAGCGTATGGGATCCGTGTGAAAAAGGCCTCATTCGGGAAATTGAGAAGGTCCAACGCCGGGCAGCTCGTTTCGTGGAAAACTGTTACGATAAAACGAAAAGCGTCACTGAAATGCTTATGGAGTTGGGATGGGAATCATTGGAAGAAAGACGACTAAATGCTAGGTTAAACTTACTAAATAAATTCGGATCCGCATGTTTCAGCACCGAGGTCTCGAAAATTATTCGCTCTCCAACATATATAGGTCGCTTGGATCATGTGCACAAAATTCGGGAAATAGATGCCAGGACTAGCAGACTCAAGGACTCCTTCTTCCCATGGACAATACGGGATAACAACTCTAGGGTTACACTCGGAGATAACAAAAATGCCACTTGCCACCCTCCGCGTCTAGGTAACAATTAGTTGAACTCAATTGCATGCACTTTCACTAGCCTCCTGTGTGTTGTGTCAGAACCCTTCCCGCATGCTCGAGCGTCTTTACGAACTTCATGCTCCACCCTTCCATCCCTTGTCCCTCTCCGCGGGTGTGCCCTCCTCCCACCTGCAGCGTTGGGCCAGATTCCTCACCTTGGGTGGGAGAGAGTTTTGTGTGGAACGCTCTTGTGGTGGTGGTGTTTCGCCTGGCTACTTGCTATAAACTAGCTGGCACGTTCGTGATAGGTTTCTTGCTGCATCCTAGGGTGGAATTATTTGTTGTAGGTAAGCGTATGTACTTGCATGCTTTTGGAGTGAGGATAGGTAGATGTGTGGTTGCATGCGCGTCGAATGATGGGGTGTTGCAATGAATGTGTGCACTGTTGTGGATTGGGGTTTGCATGTGTGTGTTGGTTTTGAATGCGGTGTTTCTTTTTTTCCTTTTTCTTTTTTCCTTTTTTTGGGTGGTGGCCTAACACCCCCCGCCACACGCCCTTGCGGCGGCTTGCGGGGTATTATGTAGATGTAGAACGTTCCACACAAAACTCTCTCCCACCCAAGGTGAGGAATCTGGCCCAACGCTGCAGGTGGGAGGAGGGCACCCCCACGGAGAGGGACAAGGTATGGAAGGGGAAATTTAGGGTACAAAAAGAAGAGAAAACAATACTGTAAAACGCAATACATTACTTAATGGCATGCGGGAAGGGTTTTGACACAACACACAGGAGGTTAGTGAAAGTGCATGCAATTGAGTTTAACTAATTGTTACCTAGACGCCGAGGGTGGCAAGTGGCATTCTTGTTATCTCCGAGTGTGACCCTACAGTTGTTATCCCGTATTGTCCGAGGGAAGAATGAGTCCTTGAGTCTGCTAGTCCTGGTATCTATTTCCCGAATTTTGTACACATGATCCAAGCGACCAATGTATGTTGGAGCGCGAATAATTTTCGAGACCTCGGTGCTGAAACATGCGGATCTGAATTTATGTACTAGGTTTAACCTAGGATTGAGTCGTCTTTCTTCCAATGATTCCCATCCCAACTCCATAAGCATTTCAGTGACGCTTTTCGTTTTATCGTAACAGTTTTCCACGAAACGTGCTGCCCGGCGTTGGACCTTCTGAATTTCCCGAATGAGGCCTTTTCACACGGATCCCATACGATACATGCATATTCTAAATGGGGCCTTACAAGAGCGTGATAACAACGTTCCTTGACCTTGGAGTCACTTCTGCCGACAATGTGTCTAATAAATCCTAATTTTTTATATGCTTGCCCGCAGGCTTTACGTATATGGGTCTTCCACGTTTAGTCTTTAGGGAATGTAACACCTAGGTATTTCACTTTGTCAACTACTTCAAGGTCAACTCCATCTAATTTGTAAACTAATCCCGTGGATCTTTTAAAGAAATTTACCACCCAATATTTATTAAGATTTAAAGGTAATCCCAATTTTTACACCATTCATTAATGCTTTTTAAATCACGTGCTAGAATTTAACGATCATCATCCCCAGATATCTCCCGATAAATCACTGTGTCATCCGCGAACATCCTTATCTTACTTTTCACTTCGCGGTTCAGATCGTTAACAAAAATCAAGAATAGTAACGGTCCGATAACACTTCCCTGAGGAACCCCCGAGATTACTCGTACGCTGGTAGAACTAGCGCCGTCAAGGACTCCCCTCTGTTCCTGGTCTGAAAGGAAGTCTTCAACCCAATTTATTGCCCCCTTGTGTATACCTGCGCTCTTTAATTTATGGATGAGTTCACCATGCGGAACCTTATCAAATGCCTTTTGAGAGTCTAATAAGATCGCATCCACTTGCCTACCACTTTTACCCGATAAAATTAAGTCATGTGTGAACAATCCTAATTGGGTCTCACATGAGCGGGTTTTTCTGAATCCCTGTTGATTGTCACTTAAAAAGTTAATGTTATCAAGATGTCTCATTATGGAACTGACAATTATGTGCTCTAAAATTTTGCAACATATAGAGGTGAGAGAAATGGATCTGTAATTGCTGGTGTCCTCCCTGTCACCACTTTTAAAAATAGGCGTTATTTGCGCGGTTTTCCAATTCTTAGGGACTTTGCACTCAGTCAGTGATTTGTTAAATATAAATTCGAGATACGGGACGATGTTAGGAGCTAAGTGTTTTAGCACCCTAGCTGGTATGTTTTCGGGACCCGGGGATTTGTTTGGTTTAATGTCTTTGAGCAATTTGGTAATTCCTTGCCCGTCCGCTGTTATTTTTGCCATGGGTTCAGTATATATCGTTTCTTGGGGATACGTGTTGGCTACATCGTTCGTGAAGACGCTCTAGAAGAATTCGTTTAGAATGTTGGCTTTACCCTCACTGTCAGTATGAATGATATTGTTGCAGTCCCTTAATGTTTTTTTCAAGATTACTTTTCACAGCCACGAAAACTCCTCCTCCGGGTCTTGTACCTCTATCATGTCGGTAAACTGTAAAGTTTATTGGGAAAACGTATATGTGGAGGAAATGATTAAAGAAGCATGGGAAGAACTGGAGGTAGGAATGAAAGTCGGAGGGTAATTCGTAAAATCGGTTAGATTTGCTGATGACCAAGCATTAATTGCTCAGTCAGCCAAGGGGTTGCAAGCATTGCTGAGTGAATTGGAGGTTCAGTGCGATATATATGGGATGAGAATCAATATTAATGAAACAAAGGTTATACGATTGTTCAGAAAGAGAAGCGGTAAGCTAAACATTAAAATAGGAGGAGGAAAATAGAACAGGTAGAACAGTTTATATATCTTGGAAGTGTTTTGGAACAGCACGGTCAAAGGAGAAGGGGCGTAAGGAGAAGAATGGCGTTAGGAGATGAGGTTTTCTAAGGAGGATCGAGTTGATGACGGGGACGTTGAGTAAGGAGGTTTAGAAAAGACTTGTAAAAAGCTTTATATGGAGCGTAGCTATGTACGGTGCGGAAGCGAGGTCGCTGAAGCAGGAGGATATATGTAGATTGGAGGCTTTTGAAATGTGAGTGTGGAGAAGAATGGAGAAGGTGAAATGGATAGAAAGGAAAACAAACGTGGAAGTACAAGGGGTGGTGGTTGAGAAGTTGGGTTTGTTGGGAAATATCCTATGGAGGCAGTAAAATGGATGAAAGGCGTATTGAGCGGCAGTGGGATGTTGAAGAAAGTAATAGAAGGGAGAATGTTTGGCAAACGAGGGAAGGGCTGGAATCGGATAGGGATGTTAGACGGGATGAAGAAGGGAAAGAAGTACACTGAGTTTGAAGGAGAGCTGATGTAGACTGAGTTCCTGGTATTTTGTTTGGATTGGCAAAATATCTATTTTGATGGCTGTGTCCATTCAAGAACCTACCTTAACCGGTAGATTACCTAATAATAATTTGCAGCCGTTGCCATTAGCCCGCTCACAGACTTTGCCTCTACATGACCCCGCGGATTATTTGCCCTTCGTGCTTCTGGCTGATTTATGTCGCGGCCCAGTGGACATTGAGCATATGACGGGGTTTCTACATCTACTCAATACCCCGCAAGCTGCCGCAAGGGCTTTGTGCGGGGGGTGTTAGGGCACCACCCATAATTTAGAAAAAAAACCGCATGCAGAAGCCACAGATTTATAGCCCAAAAACCGAATATGGTAAACATTCATGCAAGATCCCTTTCGCCCCAATCCTTTCACACACATGCAAACCCACAAACTACCAACAAACATACACATGTTCAATATTTGTTTTTAAAATTTTGTTCCGACGTGTAACTTAAATTTTTTGAATATTTCTAAATGGACTTCGGATTCTTACTATTATGATTTCTGATTGTTCTGGGGAGAATGAGTATTTGAATCTATCTGAATTGGAATCTATCTCCCTTATTTTATCTTTGTGGTCTGATCTACCTAAGTAGTTTGGGGCAATTATTATTCCTTTTGTGTCATCGTAAAACTCGCTGGTTCTGAATCATTCTAAAAGTTTAAGTCTCGCTTGTTCTCTTCGTATTTCAAGGGTCTCCCAGCTTAAATCCCCTAAGAGACCTGTTACACTTGTATTCTTGTCATATATATTTTTAACGAATCTGGCGGATTTTCTCTGGACTTAATCTAGTTCTTTTTGCCTGATTTTCTTCCAAGGATCCGAAATACTTGCGGCATATTCCAAATGTGATCTAACTAGAGCAAAATTACACCTCTCCTTAACTTTCTCATTACATATCCCCACCACCCGTTTAATGAAGCCCAGTTTCTTTAAAGCGGATCCGCATATTGTCCTGATATGTGCTCCCCAGGAAAGACGTAGTGTTAGAACTACCCCCAAATATTTTACTTCTTTGGTTACATTCAGTTGCTGCTACTTGAAGATCTGCTTCGCCATAACGTACAAATCTCTCATTCATGGCGATAGTGTTGCACCGAAGTTATTATCTGTGAAAGGATCCGATGGCTGGCTGTCGCTTTCGTCCACTAATGGCTCAGCAGGAATGCGAACGAGCAAGACTGTCGTGACCTGGGAGTGTGGTTTCTGGAAGTGTCAATGTGCGCGTCTTAACACTCACAACCAAGACTCGACACCCAACTGAATTAGGGGACGGGGGGAGTAACATGACCTGCCATTGGTGTGGCGCTACCGATATGCTGAATGAGATGCGTATTGCTCGATCTCGATCCCTAACGCGTGGCTGGTCAACGTCAACCTCTGGAGTGGCCTTCCGTTCGCAACCTCATCCCCTAGGTTTTGTGTCTAATCGAATTTTATCCTTGAACACACAGTGCTGAAGCATAGTTTACACTTGGTCAGCTGGACAGAATGAGTTAGAAACGAGGAAGCAGGTTGCTAGATAGATGTCTTTATTTGGGCGAAATTGGGACCTAATGGTCCCTTCTTCCATTAAAGGTGGGCTGGAAAAGGGTAGAGTGGTGAAAATAGGACAAGTTTTACATCTTTCTCGCAAGCAAGGAGCAACCACAGACATCCTCCTTCTCTCATTGTGTACCACCTGATCCCCTGGCATTCAGTCCCTCAAATTCATCCTCAAAGATCTGTACGCCATCCTCAAAAATCACGTTTCGTCCAACCTTCTTCCCAAATACCCCTCTATTACCTTTAAACGTTCCGCCAACCTATCAAATCTCCTTAAATCCACCAAGCCTCTTTCGAAATCCCATCCCACCCCCAGATTCACACCCACTCCTTGCTTGCGAGCAAGATGTAAAACTTGTCCTATTTTCACCACTCCACCCCTCTCCATCCCAACTTTTAACTCTCTCCCGCCCTTCCCCCACTCCCCATGCACATCTCAGAATTAAATCTATCTTCTAGGCTAACTCTGCCCGGCATTTTACATAGGCCATTGCTTCACACCCCTGAAGCTCAGGATAAACAATCATCGTGCCTCTTGTAATCCCCTTCCCCGTCCGCGGGTCTTCCCATCCCAAAACATACCTCCCACCACAACACCCCCTTCAACCACTGTTGCAATGTTTCCGTTTTAGCATCCCTTCCCCAATCCGATAATCCAATAAAATTAAAAAAAAATGGAAATGGCATTTATATGGCTGTTTAAAGCCTATCAACATCCGGGTCTCAATGTTGATCACTAATTGGGGGGGGACTGAAGTGGAAAGGTGTGGATTTTTTTCATGCGAGGTAGGGGGCAATTTATTCATCCACATATATTCTGTCATCCTTGGCCTGGGTTTTGACTTGTCGAGCCCTGATGATGACTTTGTGAGTTGACACCTGGGTCGTATAGGTTATAGTATCTGTGGATGAATTATTGGTTTTCTGTGTCGCTTGGAAATATTTCCACATTCTCCCGCTCTTTCCTATCCCATCTCCACTCCCCTATAGCCTCTCTTTCCTCTTCCACAACCCCGTATTTCACCCCTCCCCCACCACCCGTTCTCCCCTTCCCTCATCCCCTTCTCTCTCTGTCCCACATACCTTTCGCCAGTCAGTTCTAACTAATCTTCCGTGGAAGACGGAGCTCGATTTCGTCGAAATTATCAAGAAATAACGTACGAGTGTTCCTTTTTTGTGTTCTCATGTTGTGTGTTGCTGTCTAAGTTTTAAATTTAACACTTCCGTGTTACTTCTAAAAAATCATATATATATATCGTTGATGTGGAAGTACTCACGAGAGCAATATAACATTTGGACAGCACAATAGAACACAGAATAAAATAGATAACACTTAAAAGGACACTCAGGCTGAGTGTTCGTTTACGTGTATGTACATGTGTTTACACATGTATTTACGTGTATTTTACATGTACAATATACATATATAAATTAAGGATACAGCCAAACATACAAACATACTCAAAGTAAATGACAGTGAAGAAAGAGACACTAAAATAGGAAAAGTGCAAGCAAAAAATGAGGTTGTGAGAAAAGCTATGGATAGCGTTGCATTGTTCACCTAGTAAAAATCCACACAGGAAAAGAAAAAAGATGTGTTAAAAACCTGCGAGAATCCGGTAATTAGAGGAAAGAATACATATACGAGGGTCATCCGGAAAGTAGTACCCGTTCGTGCCGCATGAAGTGCTGACGGCGCGAGTAGCCGCTGGACGAGGTCAGATAGCTTCAGTGGCTTGTCTGCCTTCTCTGAGCCAAGTTGCGTGACGCTAGCATTGCCTGTGTTGTTTCTGTGATTGTTTACAATGTTTAAAAAAATTGAGAACGCCGCCAGTTGTGAAGTGAGGGCAGTGATTAAATTCCTCAATGCAAGAAATGTTCGCCCATGTGATATTCATCGCCAATTAAAGGAGGTGTATGGAGACAATGTAATGGACGAGTCGTCTGTTTGGCGGTGGTGTCGCAACTTCAACATGGGGAGGGGGAACACACACGACGATGAGCGTTCGGGGAGACCGTCTGTCATTACAGACCAACTGGTGAGCTCAGTTGACGAATTCGTGAGGAACGATCGGCGCGTCACAATTGATGACATCTGTGAGCATTTTCCCAATGTTTCTCGAACAATTGTTCATGAAATTGTTAAACACCATCTGCATTATGCAAAAATTTGTGCAAGATGGGTCCCTCGCATGCTTACAGATGAGCACAAAACCAAGCGTATGGCTGCAGCACTGACGTTTTTGGGACGTTATTCTGATGAAGGAGACTCTTTCTTGACTCGCATAATTACTGGTGACGAAACATGGGTTTGTTATGCATCACCTGAGAGTAAACGACAGTCAATGGAGTGGCATCATGCTCATTCACCAAACAAACCAAAAAAATTCAAGACAGTTCTGTCCACCAGGAAACTCATGGCAACCATTTTCTGGGATCGACGAGGTGTATTGCTTATTGATTTTATGGCCCGTGGAGACACTATTAATGCCAATGCGTATTGTGAAACATTAAAGAAATTACGGCGGGCAATACAAAATCGGCGGCGAGCTCTATTGTCTACTGGTGTCATTCTCGTTCATGACAATGCCAGGCCTCATGCAGCTGGGATAACACAAAAACTTTTGCAGCAATTCAAATGGGAAACTTTCGACAATCCACCGTATAGCCCGGACTTGGCCCCTTCAGATTTTCATCTCTTTACAAAGCTTAAAGACTTTTTGGCAGGAAAAAGATTTGACAGCGATGAAGAACTTAAAGGAGTGACCCTGTATCTCAATGAGCTGGCGGCGAAGGACTATGCAGCAGGAATACAGAAACTTGTCACACGTTATGACAAATGCCTTAATTTGCTTGGAGATTATGTTGAGAAGTAGTTTAAAGTATCCTCTTTCAAATAAAATTTTTTATGTTTGTTAATATTTACTTTTGTGTCTTTATTTCACGAACGGGTACTACTTTCCGGATGACCCTCGTACATTGTAACAATCATTTTTACATACTATACATATTATTAGGTTACTGAAATTGAAATGAAGAAATTAATTATATTCACAACACATTAGGAGTAATGAGAAACATAACACTAACTAAAAAAATGGTGCAAAATCCTACTACTTGAGTTGACAAAAGTAGAAACAGTGATCTGTGTAGAGGCTGAGTGAAATGAGGGAGGGTACTATACTGGTTAAGTTTTGTACCTGAGGAAAATGAACTTGTGAAGTGCTCTCTAAAATGTTGTCGTGGATGGAGTTTTTTATGTCACCCGGAAGAGAGTTCCACAGGCGGCATGCTTGGAGAAGAGGCAGGCAGTTGAAGTTGGAAGGCGAGACGGGCGCACGTCCCGCTCGCTCACGATTCACTTGTTAACAGGGGCGTGCAGTGGAAGAGGAGGGAACAAATGACAAGCGAAGACGAGAGAGGGCGTGGACAACGCTTCGCGGGCCGGCTTCAACCTCGTGCGGTTCCTCTGTTTGAACCTTGACCCTAATTGGCGTGGACGCTCGCACCCCTTATCTGTGCCCTAACGTGGCGCTCGTTGACTTTGGAGTTGCCCCTGCTGCGCGCGTTTCTTTTCCTTTGGCCAGCGATTGCTAGGAACCACTGGATCAAAATCCTTTTTCCTTCCAAGGTCGCCGTGTCTTGGGTTTACCACGTGACCCACCTCTCTCGCCCTTCGACCCAAGTGTCCGCTCGGGGAAGGCGCCGCTGATCCGTGCCATCCTCAGGAGAGACCTTTGACTTATTTTCGCAAACGAACCATCCCTGCACATTCACCTTTGCCATTTGCATCGAATAGTCGCGCGCGGATTCCGCGAGAGGGGAGTGGGGGCGGGCAGGGGGGGGCAGCATAGGAGGGGTGGGACATCGGCTGCGGGTGGCGCTCTTTGCCGGAGAGGGAAATTGTGTGTTCGGGTGAAAAAGTTTTTCGTCGAGATTTACTGCAAAATACGTTCGGTTCATACGCCATGACTCATTTTCGGAGGGCTTTTTAGGGGGAAAGAACCAATCGCCCAGAAAACATCGAATGCGATGGACTGGCCGGCCCTGG
Organism: Hetaerina titia; assembly: GCA_037158775.1. Taxonomy (NCBI): domain Eukaryota; kingdom Metazoa; phylum Arthropoda; class Insecta; order Odonata; family Calopterygidae; genus Hetaerina; species Hetaerina titia. The sequence goes on from CM073769.1 coordinate 146,837,351, forward strand.
CACACACTCGGGCCTGACTGACTGCCTTCCCGATTTCGCGACTCATCCTTCCCCTTCCCAGCCCAGTCCCCGCACCTACACGCACGCACGCGCGCGCGTGTGTGTACGAATGTGGGCGGATATATCATATGTATGGACATGCATCTGTCCGTCCGTCGTTCCGTTTCCCGCGCGCGAGGAGACCGTGTGGAGCGGGGGGAGATGTATGTGCGGGGGCGGGATGAATTGATGGAAGCAATATTTTACGCTTTTGCCTCCCCCCTCCCGCGCCGCCATCTCGATGGACCGTCAGTGGGCACCCTTTGTCTCTCCCATCCGCCCCTCGGTCCCCCGCCCCTCCGCCCCCACCGCCTCCGGAATCGGTAGCAGTCATCCGCCGCACACACACACACCTGCTTTTTTATTTCACTTTGCTCTCCCCCCCGACCACCGCCTTGCCTCTCCTCCCTCCCGCCCCATTCCGACACCTCTCACTCCCCCTGCCCCCCATTCGCCCCCCCCTTGCTTCTCCGCGGCACGAACCCACGCTGCGAGTGGTGGCGCGCGTGTGCATCTATATTTTCAGATTTGATGATATCGGATTTTTTTAATCGTGTGTGTTGCGCCCCACGCCCCTCCGGGTGTGGCCCCACGTGCGGAAGGAGGAGAGATTCGTATGTGTGCATTTGCAAGTGGAAATAAATAAACTGATTATCATTTTATGAAATGATAGCGGGAGGAGAGTTACGGTCGGGTCGTGATACGCAAACATTTTATTTCTGCTATACAATGTGTCTCGCGTGAATTTTATCTGCTTTGATACACGATTCGTGTCTCGAAAAAATATATTGCGCGCGGAAGACTTCGATTTTTTACCCGCAGTGAAGACAACAACAATATTATTAAAAAAACAAGTGAGTGCTCCGTATGGCGTACCAAATCACTGACTCATAATGACTGATTATCACATAGTCCTTAGAATATCGTATCTTTTGTTTCCTTCGTCTTCGTTTTGATATTATGTTTATCGAATGCTTCACATTGCGTTGGACCAGGAACGAATATTGCTGTCGCCAAATTAATATTTTTAGGATAGGATTCATAATCTTATCCCTGAAGCACAGTTAAAATGTATCGCATCGAAACATTTATATTGTTCTCCGCAAAAATAATGTTGACATCTATTAGGCGCAATGACATGGTTAGTTCTCCAATGAACCATGAATATTATTATGTTCATCCGTTGAATACTTACGACTGCCGGACACACGTGATCGAGACTCTCGGCCCCACAATGCATTTGGGATTCCCAGCGTGATTGTTCCGTTCCATCCGAGCAGTGTTTCCGGTAACTCTTTCCCTGGAATTGACATTTCGGGGATGCAGCCCAAGAAACTACTCACCCTCCGGCCTTTCGTCTCGCAGAAATCACTTGCATGTTTCTGTTCTGCTGTTTCAGGCTTCACTTCGTGGAACTATATAATATACAAACTGAAAAAACTTTGTATTTTTCCACAGATTTTTATTAAAGGTACAGGGCGTTTCACCGACTTGCGGCATCTTAACGTACAAATTTACTTAAAAAACAGTGCGAGAATATATACTCTCATGAGACAGAGTGTGGGCGGGGGGGGTGGAAGGGCCTGAGAGGGGTGGGGGCCATCGGTTGCGTTGAGGGGTAGTTTTGACCATTCCAGGCTAGTTTCTCGGAAAGGAGTGGGGTGGGGGATGGGAACAATTGCTCATTATAAAGTGTCAAGTTGAGGTTTGCTAAGTGCCTCCTTATTTCCATTTACTCGAGAGCTTCCATTTTTAATCGTTTTGGGAGTATATGTTGTATCTCAAGGACAAAGTCACTGCTGTGGTCGAATTCCAGTAGGCTCATAGCAAAAAGAGAGTTACTATTTTGATGAATTCTATGGTTTCAGGCTCAACTTTGTGGAGGTTCATTTTCAGTTTAAAATGAATACACTTTGTAACTTCCACACGATTTTTTATTCGTACTTTTAATATTCTGATATTCATCTACATCTTCCTACATCTACACAATACCCCGCAAGCCGCCGCAAGGGCGTGTGGCGGGGGGTGTTAGGGTACCACCCGTACATTAGGGGAAAAAACCGCATGCAGAAGCCACAAATTTAGAGCCCACAAACCAAACATGGCAAACATTCATGCACGAACCCTTTCGCCCCAACCCTTTCACACAAATGCAAACCCACAAACTACCAACAAACATACACATGTTCAATCTTTGAATTTTTAATTTTGTTCCGACTTGTAACTTAAATGTTTTTAATATTTCTAGATGGACTTCGGATTCTCCCTATTAAGATTTCTGATTGTCCTGGGAAAGAATGAGTATTTGAATCTTTTTGTATTGGAATCTATCCCCCTTATTTTATCTTTGTGGTCTGATCTACCTAAGTAGAGTGGGGCAATTATTATTCCTTTTGTGTCATCGTTAAACTCGCTGTTTCTGAATCTTTCTAAAAGTTTAAGTCTCACTTGTTTTCTTCGTATTTCAAGGGGCTCCCAGCCTAAATCCCCTAAGAGACCTGTTACACTTGTATTCTTGTCATATATATTTTTAACGAATCTGGCGGATTTTTTCTGGACTTAATCTAGTTCTTTTTGCCTGATTTTCTTCCAAGGATCCGAAATACTTGCGGCATATTCCAAATGTGGTCTAACTAGAGCAAAATAACACCTCTCCTTAACTTTCTCATTACATTTCCCCACCACCCGTTTAATGAAGCCCAGTTCCTTTAGAGCGGATCCGCATATTGTTCTGATATGTGCTCCCCAAGAAAGGCGTGGTGTTAGAACTACACCCAAATATTTTACTTGTTTGGCCGTAGTTAGCACTGAGCCCTCTTTTTCGTAGTTTAGGTCCTGTTCGTCATTTCCTTTGTTCCAAAATTTCAAAACTGCGCATTTGTCTATATTAAGTATTGATCGCCATTACATGCACCAATCCAAGATAGTGTCTAAGTCTCTAGAGAGTAGCTCGCGATCAATTTAGCTCCTTATTTCCCTGTATACCATCGTGTCATCAGCAAATTACCTGAGATTACTACTAACGTTTGCGCTTAAGTCATTAATGTATAATAAGAACAGAGGAGGCCCTGTTACGCTTCCCTGGGGGACGCACGAAGTTACATCTACATATATCTGTTGGATGCGTGGATGCGATCTTTTTAGACCTTCAAAATGCATTTGATAAGGTTCCGCATAGTAAACTCATCCATAAATTAAACGGCGCAGGTATACACAAGGGGGCAATAAATTGGGTTGAAGACTTCCTTTCAGACCGGGAACAGAGGGTAGTCCTTGACGGCGCTAGTTCTACCAGCGTACGAGTAATCTCGGGGGTTCCTCAGGGAAGTGTTATCGGACCGTTACTATTCTTGATTTTTGTTAACGACCTGAACCGCGAAGTGAAAAGTAAGATAAGGATGTTCGCGGATGACACAGTGATTTATCGGGAGATATCTGGGGATAAGGATCGTTTAATTCTAGCGCGTGATTTAAATAGCATTAATGAATGGTGTTTGCTGTTATTTATGGGTATAATTAATGGGTATTGCTGTTTACAGTATTGTTTTCTCTTCTTTTGCTACCCTAAATTTCCACTTCCATCCCTTGTCCCTCTCCGTGGGAGTGCCCTCCTCCCACCTGCAGCGTTGGGCCGAATTCCTCGTCTTGAGTAGGAGAGATTTTTATGCGGAACGTTCTTGTGGTGGTGGTAATTGGCCTGGCTACTTGCTAGAAACTAGCTTGCATGTTCGTGATTGATTTCTTGCTGCGTCCTGGGGTAAAATTATTTGTTGTAGTTAAGCGTATGTACTTGCATGCTTGTGGAGTGAAGGGAGGTAGATGTGTTTGCATGCGCGTCGAATGATGGGATGTTACGATGAATGTGTGCACTGCTGTGGATTGGGGGTTGCATGTGTGTGTTGGTTTTGAATGCGGTATTTCTTTTTTCCTTTTTTGGGTGGTGACATAACACCCCCCGCCACACGCCCTTGCGGCGGCTTGCGGGGTATTATGTAGATGTAGATATCTGTTGAGCAAAACCCATCGATGACTACTATTTGTTTGCGATTTGACAAGAAGTCTCTAATACAATTAGTAATTTTCTCATTGATTCCATAGCATCTATGTTTGTGTAATAATTTTTACAAAAGATCGATGACAAAGAAATGGGTCGGTAATTGGTTGGTTTATCCCTATCCCCGCCTTTATAAATGGGAGTTATATGGGCTAGCTTCCAGACACGAGGAACTGAGCCATCTTCTATCGATTTTAGGAAAACTATTTCTAAAAACGGAGCAATGTCTTCGCCTAATTCCTTTAATATTCCAGCAGGTATTTCTTCCGGACCAGGTGATTTGTTTGGTTTGATGCTACGTAGTAGATGTTCTATTCCATTCTTAGTCAGTGTTATATCGCTCATGCGTTCCCCGGGTGGGTGTGGAGGATCATTTGGTGGGTTTGTGTCTTTATTGTAGACGCTCTGCAAAAACTTGTTTAAAATGCTTGCTTTTTAAACGCTGTCTGTAATTATTGCTCCGTTTTCCGTCTTCAAAGGATGCACAGTTGGACGTTTACCCGGTAACTGTAACATAGGACCAGGATGACTTTGGATTTTCCTCCAGATATTCGCTTAGCATTTTAGATTTAAAAGAGCGTAGGGCTGTGCGCATGATACTTTTTGTTTTACTACGACATTCTTTAAGTTTCTATTTTGATGTATTCACATAAACAATATCGTCACTTTTTAAACTCTTTTTAAAATTTGACGGTAGCCTTCTTTGCCTTCTTAATGCCGATCTTACTTCCCCGTTGTACCGTCTAGGTTCCCTATTGTCGCGTTTAAGTTTTGATGGGATGTACGTCTTCATTCCTTCGCGCAAAATATTTAAGAAATAACTCCAGCTGTTCTCTGTATCGGTTGTCGGTGTTTTGCCTTTTGTTCTGGCAAAACCGTTTTTCAAATATTCTCGTAGTCCGTTAAAATTCGCCTTGTTGAATAGGTATATTTTACGCTTTTCTTTGTTAATATTCACGAACTTAGTTTTTAACTCTACAAAAATTGCCTTATGGACACTAATTCCGTCCATTATTTCAATGTATGTTACAATTTTGGGCGTAGAAGACGCGATGGTATTAACTATGCTGTGGCCCCGTGTGGGCGATTTAACAATTTGTTCTGAGGAGTGCTTTTTAAGTATATGGAGTTCTTGGCATGATTCTCTGTTTTTGGCGGATTTTCCTACGCAGTACTTGTCCCAGTTAATTGACGGTAGATTTGTGTCACCAGCGATTATGATAATACTGTTGCTATGCTTGTTACTAAGAGAGGATTTTTGGTCGTCGAGCTTGTGTAGAACATCTGTACTAGATTCTCGGGGTCTATAAAATGAGCACACGAATAGGCTTCTGTCGTTGTAGTCCTTTATGTTACACCAAACGTTTTCTTTGCTATTTTCGTCGCATTCGTATCTTTGGCTACTAAGATGTGACTTTACAGCTATGAATACTCCCCCACCCAATCTATTAGGTCTGTCCCTTCTGTAAATTGTGAAACCGCTCGGAAAAACTTCGTTGTTTGCTATATCTCCCGTGAGCCAACTCTTTGTTCCAACTACTATGTCTGCGTTTGTACTTACAAAGATGTGATCAATATCCGATATTTTGTTTCCAATGCTGCGGCAATTTAATGTTATAATTTTTATTTGGCCAATCACTTTTTTTTTCACGGTTTTATGTATGCTCAGAAAACTGTTTCGCGACGATTCGTGGTTAACGGAGGTATTAGTATTATATTTGCACGCATTACACTCTGTTGTGTATTTCGAGGCACCAATTTTATTAATTTTACGTGGGTTATATGTTGTATTAAACCAAGTTTTTGTTTATTCTATTATTTTTGGGATATGTGAGGCGTAACCTGATCTCAAGTGACAAAAAGCGCTGGATTCTACTTTATTTATCCCAATATACTATATGACCTGCTTTCTTGCCTTCCAACTATGCTAAACCCTAGAAACGTGTTCGTGTAACCTACGCGCTACACACTGTGATGCCACGGCAGTATAATGGACCCCGGAGCGATTTAGGGGTACCCGACACGATGAGAGGACAGGCCTCAGATCAACAAAGTCCGCTCCGCTTTCCCGACAGAATCCCAACAATCTCTCGTTTATACCCTCTATTCGGCTCCAAACGAGCCTTCCGCGGTCAGTACGTGGCACAATAGTACAAATACTTAATTTAAGAGGAACCTTCAACTCTGCCTCAACCCGTTTCACCTCCGAGTGCATCTCCTTAAAGGAGCGCAGGATCTCTTCAGATCCACGTTCTGAGGCGTCGTTTGTTCCCACATGAGCCACAATGCGTAGCTTTGAGCAACCTGTATTACTGACGGCCGCCTTCACCGCCTGCGTCGCATGGGGTACCCAGCCGCCTGGTATACACCAGGACGACAAGAATCCAACACCTCCCTCCTGTTTGACTCTGCGGCGCAGCGACCCATATTTGTGACACCTTGCGTGTTCCTTGACTCGTAACTTAATATTCCTACCTGTCTGCCTGACATAAACGCTGTTGCAATACTCGCAGTTCAGTTTATAATTACCTGACTTGAGAAGGCTATCCTGGGCGTCTTTTCCATTAGCTAGAAGTTAGGAGAGGGTTACGGGTGCGTAGAAGGCAGCTATGAGTGAGGTCGGTAGGCAGTTGGAAATCCCATATGAAATATCTCCCAGAAATGGGATCGAGCGCCACTTAAAATTTTGGATACTGCCGACTGTGAAACGAAAATATTTTTCATGGCCATTGATTTTTGTTTTTTCCGAAGTAATTTATCAACTAGTTTACGGTTGTAACCATTTTTAGTAGCTATATTAGTGATTGTGATGAGTTAGATGTTGAAGTTTTTGGGGAAAGGGGAACGTGTAGGATGAGGCGAATGATCATAGAGTGAAAGGGATGTTGGTGAGAAAAATGGTGGGCGGAATCATTAGCAATTATGTAGTCCCCATTCCCTCCCTGGCTTCTGCCGAGAACAGACGCGCCTGACCTCGCTCGCTGGAACCGGTTAGACGGTAGCCGAGTTTATCTGCGTGCCTGCTGTTACTTGTGTGCCTCCGTGCATATTCTTCCCTAGTGAAGTGTAGGGTAATGTTTGCCTTAATTTTGTGAAATAGCTTAGTTAATTTAGTCTTTGTGCTGTTAGTTATTATTTTTTCATAGAGTGGTGGTAATTTTAGTGGGTATTCTTAGTGTCTTTTGGTTATTTGATAGGATAGATTGAGAGGATAGATAGATAGAGGATAGAGAGGGTATATAGAGAGGCCTGTTAGCCTGCTGCTTTTGCATCTAGAGAAGTGTAGTGTAGAGTCAACCAATACATAGTTTCGTCTGTAGTCTTCGTTTTCACTGTGGTTAGTTATGCTTAGTGTGTGGTAGTAGTAGGTTATCTCAGTGAATTGTGGTGGTTTATGTCTTTCGACTCTGATTGGTTATCGGTGAGTGTTTTCCTTTTTCCACTTTCTTTTTTTTCCTCCGACAAGCAGACCTTATTTAAAAATCGTTATTTCCGCTTAGGCTTCATATTCCATTCCAAAGTGAAACATATTGAGTTAGTGCAATTAAGCCAAACCCTCTCAGAAAACTTAGCATAGCGTATACAGGTTAGCTTTTGTTTGGCATTTGGCTGTTAATTGGGATGGCTTCACCAAGGTCCCCTGTTGCCATACTCGAAGGCCCTGGCGAATGCGCAGCTCTAAGGGCTCGTATCGTCATGTTAGAGAGGATGGTGCGGGAGCTTCGTTCGGAGATCGCCAGCGGGAGGGGCTCCCCTCGGGAGAGATGATACTCGGTGTGGGAATACGAAAACCCGCCACGCTCATAGGGATGCACAGATTCGTCCGAATGCTACACGTGGCTGGGCGATCAGAGACCTGCCTCGTGTCCCATTTCTCAACGAGGGAGAATCTCATGTCCGTAGGTCGGGCGATTGGAGGGTTGTATCTAGGGGCAAGGGGAAGGTAACGCTGCGGCGAGGATTGGACTCTGCGGAGGCAGATACCATCCCCGTCTCCAACAGATACCAGGTGCTGACGGATGACAGTACCACCGTACCTGCAGCTCCTACCCCTACTCCGAGGGCACTGCCTAAAATAAGACATCAGCGCTCGGGAAGGGAGTGAACCGTTATATTAGGCAATTCTAACGTCCGGCGTATAATGCATCCGCTGCGCCGCAGAGTTTAACAGGAGGGAGGTGTTGGATTCTTGTCGTCCTGGTGTATACAAGGCGGCGGGGTACCCCAGGTGACGAAGGCGATGAAGGCGGCCGTCAGTAATACAGGTTGCTCAAAGCTACGCATTGTGGCTCATGTGGAAACAAACGACGCCTCAGAACGTGGATCTTAAGAGATCCTAAATACTCATTCTTCTCCAGAACAATCGGATATCATAATAATAAGAATCCGAAGTCCATTTAGAATTATGAAAAACATTTAAGTTTCACGTCGGAACAAATAAAAAATTCAAAGATGGTGCATGTGTATGTTTGTTGGTAGTGTGTGGGTTAGGTTGTTTGTGTAAGAGTTGGGGCGAAAGGGTTCGTGCATGAATGTTTACCATGTTTGGTTTGTGGGCTCTAAATTTGTGGCTTCTGCATGCTTTTTTTCCCTAATTTACGGTTGGTGCCCTAACACCCCCCGCCACACGCCCTTGCGGCGGCTTTCGGGGTATCGAGTGTATGTAGATGTAATCTGTATGAGTGGATTTCCTAAAAAGCGTGTATGTTTGAATGTGTGTTGCTGTGGTTGCAATTTTACGAGCGCTATAATCGTCGCTGAAATGTTTCGCTATTTACGTAGATGTCACCACGGGCGAACTACAAAGTTTGTATAAAAAGTATCGGTGGTAATTTTTTCCCGACATGTGGGTGAAGTGCTGAATTCAGACCTTCGGTTAAGGATGGCAGATGGTATTGGCGTTTCTAAGACAGTGACTGTACAAACACCATTATCACTGAATATTTGGCAATGCAAACGACCTGCGCTAATCTCGTCCTCCGAAGATCTTTGTACGGACACCCAAGAAGGCCAGAGTCCTAATGTCTGGTTGCGTATACCTTCAGCATCGGCATCGTGACGATTTTCCAACACCCATACAGACCCGACTTGGCGCTGGCAGACTATTATTCCTATTCCCTATAAAAGTGATATCGTCCCTCGAAAGGCACCATAATGGGACCCAAAGTGCCGTCAAAGAAGCTTGCTCGCGTACCCTTTAGGACCTCCCTACCAGGGAGCCATCGATTCGTGGAAAATCCGTTTGGCTGAAAAGTGTGTCGACGCCCAAGGGATGTACTCTGAATAATTTTGAGGCATTGTGGTATCTAAAATAGGCAAGAGCATCTAAAATAAATTTATTTTTCAAGACTTTTCCATATCAGTTTTACACGAATCGACACCGCCTACTGTTCAGAAACAGGACGCCGGAACCCAGCGAGGTGCTGGCCGCGAGAAACCTAAGATGTGATAACTTTTGGTTGAGGGAGACTACTTGCCTGGGATCCGAAGAGATATCCTATGAGGACGATACTTTTGTGTTTTTCGCTCTTGTTTAGATTTAATCGGGAGTTTAGAAGGACTGTCCTCGTGGAGTGTGCCTCGCGCATATTCGTGTTCTCAACGACGCGAAGATAAGTATCCGTCGGCTCTCTTCATGGTCACTGTAATGTGTGGGGGAAGGGAGAAGGGGGGCGGGGATGGTGAAGGGAGGGGATGGGCTGGCTCACTTCCATCGGCAGGAGTTGCACTTAGGAAAACATGCCTATCGCTGCTTTGCCTCATCCCGAAGAAGCTGCGCTTCTCATTTGACACTTTATTGCATTACACCGTTTATTCAGTTGCTTTTATTATTATACTTCATCCAGTGAGTAATGCGCTTTCGTAAATCGAGGGCCACTCCACACTGCGTTTACATTTATGATTCTCCTGAACTGTTTCATTATGATTTTAATGCTATGTAGTGTATGGGGTGCTATTATATTACTACGCTAGTAGATTACGCACATTATGTGTATTCGTATTTCACATAAATATTTCAGTACATTTCAATTTAATTAGTACCTGCTACGGAGCATACCTCTCACTTTGAATTTCAGAGCATTCATCCCTTGGCGCAGTGACTTTCGGTTTTATACGCAGATGAAATTATCTCACACAACCGGTGAATTTCAGCATAACCAACTTCAGCTGCGGCTGCATATATTTGGTTTCGCCGACCAAATTGACACCTCGGGAGTTAGACTCAGAACGCATGGTTAAATTTACCATTTTAATTATATTAACATAATTAAATTCTGGTTGATGACTTGTTTGGCGTAAGTCTGTATCTTTGCCTAGGTCAGTCTCTTGTCTGGTACTTTCAGGAGTCACCATTCATTGCGTGCACACTCATTTAAGCGTCTTTCCGCAATCAATGTAATGCTCAGAAGAAATCTAGACCTTGAGCCCATTGTGAGCCTTGATGAGTCAATTTCGCAGAAAGCACCGCTGGCAATCATTCATCAATAAGAACTCCGTGAGTGAGTAAACCAAGGAAGAAGGCCCGCTCGGGCAGCGCTGACTCCCTAGGGCGATGAGCCACGGGGTGTAGAGTACACCCCTGCCCTGCCCTCTGCGGCCGATGCTCCGAGTGAACAAAGCTGAAGTTTGGTGGGGGCGAACGAGCGCGATGCCGAGCGAGGGCTGTCGCAGCGCCCTCCGCTCCGTCCCCCGGCATCCCAGCCGGGCAGGCCCGCAGTGTGCACTCGGTCTCCTCCACAGCATATTCAATTTTTCAGGGGCCCCGCGCCGTCCATCCCGCCGTCGATCACCACCACCTTTCCTCTTTCATTTCACGGATGGAGGCCCGAAAATGTCCGCCCGTCAATCCGCTCTCGACGCGGAACCCGAGGTGCATCATCCGCCTGGTTGTAGTCGTCGTCATATTGGAACCAGAACCTCCATTTTCATTGACTTTGGAATGCATGACGGTAATCAATTTTGGCTTCACACTCACTCCCCTTCTGGGCCCGATCGCATTTCGATTCCTGAAATATTCTTGCCGTGGAGCGTGCGGCTTCCGGCCGAAATGTGCAGTGTTACGAAGGAGGCATGTTCGTGCTTTCCGCGAGAATATCCCGACGTGAATTGTCGCTACTGTCCCCTGAATAATTAATAATATATTGGATCGTGTTACGCTTCCGACGGCGTGTTGGAATGAAAAGGAGTGCATCTCTTATTTGTTCCTTCAATTTTATTCCATTCTCCAGACGCGGAACATTTGGCGTTTTAATAATCAGTTACCCTATTCATGAGCACATTCGCTTGGTCTGCCCTCCTCCCGCTTTCCCTGACTTAATCTGACACCGCGACTGAATACTCTTCTCCCGCCTACTCCAGAATCCTCGCCGGGTCATAGTTCTTTTTACCAGCCACGCATCGCTCGCCCTCTCCATCACACGCTTAGACCTTCGTGGCACCCTCACTTCGGCCATGAGTCTCGTGCGGCGATCACGCTGGCAATCTCGCGTCGACGGAAAATGTGTCTCGGTTCCCGCGTGCGAGCCCTAGAATTTTCGGTCAGTTAAGTCGTACATATTAGCGGGAAGCAGAAAACATTCGAAGGCGGATGATACGAATTATGTTTGAATCATCCTCCCTTCGAAAGTAAAAAGAGGTGCGATGAAATTTAAATGGAAGTTTAAGAAGCCATTAGAAAATGGAGAATAATAAATTCGTTCCGCAATGGTTGTTTCCATCTTTCAAACGTTGAAATTTAGTACCCACGAGGCGTAAAATACTTTGAAGTATGGCTAGGGATTCCCGTAAGGGAACCTTCGTGAAAAGTGACACCACGTCGAAACTCACGATAATATCACATGGGGAGACATTTAGTGATCAGAAGAGCCGTGCGGAAAAGAGAACCCGACAACAAGAGGAAGGAGAAACCAGCTGTTTTCGCCCTTCTTCCCTATGTAAAAGGCACTACCGATCGCATAGTACGCATCCTCGGAAAGGATAATGTCGTCACACGTTTCGGCACCGTGAAGAAGCTAAAGGACATATTCCCCTCAGCCAAAGACAGACTCCCCCCTCTACTGACCGAAGGGGTGTACGAAGTGACATGCATCTGCGGCGGAAGCTACGTCGGCCAGACTGGACGTGCAATAGAAACACGCATAAAAGAACACAAAACATCAGTGAGAAACAAACAGTGGAGAACATCAGCCATTGCGGAACACATCATGTCGGAGCCAGGGCATGATATAGACTTCGACAGCGAACGAAAGTCTGAGCGAAGACACAATACTACTTCCCTAGGCTAAGTCGTGAGTCTATTGAAATAACGAAACTCAATCGGGACGATGGCTTCAACCTACCAAACACCTGGAAACGCCTCTTGCGTGGGGAAGGAAGAAAAATATCTACAAACGGCCAAAAAGAGAAAGGAAAAACACACAATCTACCACCCCCACCCTTACCAAACCAACCAACGGCCGTTAGACCCTAATGGTCAAAAAGTGAAAGGACGAGAGCTGAGGTATACATACAGGCGAAATACTGTAGCACGAAATATCACTTCGCTCCTGAAGACGCTCCCTGCAACGGGAGAGAAACGTTGAACCAAAAATGTCTCACGCAGTCTAACCCGAGAACTACCTCTGCACCGATTGATTTATTTAACGACTGCAATTCAGAGTTATTATTATTAGGTAATCTACCGGTTACGGTAGGTTTTTGGATGGACACAACTATCAAATAAACATTTTGTGACTCCCCACCTAGCAAATTAATCTATATCAGGTCCCTCTTCATCTCGGTGTACTTCTTTCCTCCCTTCATCCCGTCCAACATCCCTATCCTGTTCCTACCCTTACCTCGCTTGCCCAACATTCTCCCCTCTATTACCCTCTTCAACATTCCACTACCGCAACTCTCGTCAGACCAAATTGTTGTGTTGGTATTCGCGGGAACCAACACAACAATTTGGTCTGACGAGAGTTGCGACTGTTTTTTACGGCCAGTGGAGTTTCCCCCCTTATAATTTAACCTAGAGGCCGTAGAGCTCTTGATAATTCTTACTATTCCACTACCGCTCAATACGCCTTTCATCCATTTTTTCTGCCTCCATAGGATTTCTCTCAACAAACCCCTCTCCTCCCCCACCATTTCTAGTACTTCCTCATTTGTTTTCCTTTCGGTCCATTTCACCTTCTCCATTCTTCTCCACACCCACTTTTCAAAAGCCTCCAATCTACGTCTATCCTCCTGCTTCAGCGACCACGTTTCCGCGCCGTACATAGCTACGCTCCATATCAGAGTTTTTACGAGTCTTGTCTTAACATCCCTACTCAACGTCCCCGTTCCCCGCCTACTTTAATATTTAGCTTAGCCTTTTTCTTTCTGGAAAATCGTATAACCTTTGTTTTATTAATATTGATTCTCATCCCATATTTATCGAGTACCTTATGCAAAATTAATTTCAGATTTAAGAATTATTTTAGCAGATATCATTTACTATCATTTTAGTATGGTCAACCCAGAGTGGGGCAAATGAAGTTCTCAAGGGCTATTGGGAAGGAAGTAGGCAATAGCTCTAACGTGGCAACACATTTATAAATAAGCGCACTGGATTTTCACCCTCTTCTCTTCCTCCGTCCTTGGCTTCGCATTTCATTGTGCCCCTTCTTCCCATGATCAGTAACATTTCGTGTCTCCATCCATGTTCTGCCATCTGGCCTTCCCCTTCAATGGCCTTTCTCTCCTAGAGTGCTCCCTAAGAATGCATGCATACTCTTCGCATCCATGTCTGCAAATTGCCGTTCAGCCCTGGGCATGCACCTCCATTATGTTTGTGCATCACGACATTCATGGTTTTTCTTCAAATGACCTTCTAATGCGTATAATCGTGACGACTCCACTCGGGGCACGCACCAGGGTGGTAGGCATTGGGTGGCCGCCCGTAGATGGTGTCAAGGTAGGCAGATACCCCGAAATAGTACTATACGGCCGCGGCTCCGGGTCGACACGCGAAGTACGCTCTGGATGACCTGCGACACTTTGGAGGAGGCAATCGCAGTCGCCGTTGGGCACGGGGGGGCGGTCGGAAGGAGAAATGTCACCACTGCCACGAGAAGTTGCCCCACCTCTCGTGCCCACCCTGCAGATGTCGTCGTGCGAACAGATGACTCACTCGGGGCGTGGATCCTCTCCCCACCCCCGACCGCCTTAACCGCCGCCCCCTCCCGCACTGCCTCCCGCGCCTGGAGTTGGAGCGGATGGATTGGGCGGGGATGGAAGTTCGAGCGAAAGGGGTGAAAGAGGAGGAAGGAGCGTTTATCGGCGCGTGAAATGTGAGGTTGTCAGAAATGATTTAATAAAACCCAATCTGTTCAGGTAATCGGGAAAGAGCGAACGAGGATTTATACACCCCCGTTGAAAGGGTTGGAGGAATGGGAGCGGGGGGGGGGAATGGGTGGGAGGAAAAATAATAATTCAAAAGACAGCGAGAGAGATATATGACGCGTCCATCTCCCCTGTCCCGCTCTCCCTTTGCGCCCGCGAGAGTCGTTGTGTTTGCGGGGGCATTTTTTTATTCGGTGGTGGTCGTCAGTCATGGACCGACCAGCAGCACCACGGGGGATATCGACTCGGCGGGGGAGGAGGGGGATGCGGGGACGGACGTTCGGGCGTGATCCAGGAAGCAGGGAGGGAGGAAACTGGAAAAGGGGAGCCGTTGCTCCGTGGTTCATCGCCCGGTGACTGACCACTCCGCCTGGCTGAGTGCTCGGACTCTTGAGTGAACTTCGTCTCTCGACTACCGTTTAAACCCTCGCCCTGGCACTTCTGCGCGTTAGTCAGTGCGTGGGAATCTTCTGCTCTTTCCCGACCCCATGCTTTCTTTCTGTGGGATGGGCTTTCCCTTAAACCCTTAATAAGGTCGTTGGTGTACTTTTTGCGAAGATACGCGTATTCCAATTGAGAACATTAGAAATTGACTGAGATCACGTGAGGAGTAGGAAGGGGGTGTCCGGCTCTCTGACATTTCCGGACGCGAAAATTGGGAAGTGTTCCCCGGAGGACCCGTTTTCCGAGAGGGAGTCATTCGCGGGAGGCCCGCCCCCCTTCCCTAGGGACGGCGCTTCGACGACTGTCACCCCCTCCCGTCTATGCAGCGAACGCCGGTGGAGCTCGGTTGGCGTTGTGTGCACCTCGGCGAGAGTGAAATGCGGTGTCCGTCGAGATGCGTCCAAAAATGTCGACGACATGATGAGAAAACGTATGGCTTTCTTTGTCCTCCATCCGATCCCAATTCCGTCCTTTTCAGTTATTGCCACTCCAATCGTGCAAAATACACTTTTCTTTTTATTTCTTAAGACATCAAACGCACAGTTATCGAGCAAGAGTGAACCGGGCGGCCAAATTCAGAAAAATAGGGCGATACTGTGAATTTCAATGTCGCATTTAAAATTGAATCCTACTGTGTTCATTTCTGATCATTCATCACCTCTTTTTTTAAGGTTTATTCTAGGCACTTACCTACCTCCGATTTTGTTTCCTTATTTTTTGTTTGTGTTTCGTGTGATTGACGGGTCCCTGACATAGGAGGAATCCTTGCAAACCCGGAATGGGTGAGTGTATAAGATTCATAAAGGCCCGATACACCCGAGTGATTGCGTGTTGACGGAAGTCCCTTATTTTTCGTTTTGTTATTTCTGTGTGATTTTTGGGTCCCTGGCATATGAGGAATCCTGGTAAACCCTGAACGTGTAAGTACTTGTGAATCGCGAAGGTCCTTGTTTTCGAACATACCTGAGTGATTGAGTGAATAAGCGAGAGCGTGCGTACATCCGTGTTATAATTTGTATTCGTCTGTGCTATTGGCGAGCCAATGTCATAAGAGGGATCCTTGTAAACCCTGACTTAGTGAGTGTGTGAGATTCAACAAGGTCTAACACGCCCAAGTGATTGAGAGACTGTATTTACGTGAGACTTTTCTGTTTTACTACATCCTTTTTATTATTTTTCGTTTATTTTTGTGATTGACGGGTCACTGACATAGGAGGGATTCTGGTAAACTCTGAGTGTCTGTGTGACTGTGATTCACGAGAGTGACTGTTATTTCTTAACACAATCTAGTGATCGAGTGGCTGCAAGTTTGTTTTATTATTTATTATTTTTGATTATTTATGTTGCCGTTAGTGTGTGATTGAGGTATACGTGGGTCACTGTTTCTAAAACACACCCAAGTGACTAACCTAGTGTGTGTATTCCCTATTTCTACCCTTAATCTTAACCTGTTTTTTCCCTTATCACTTAGTGCCAATTAAGTTTACGGTCTCGGCTTTCTAGTTTTGACTCAGTCTCTTAGGCAAACGTAAGGAATGGACATTCATCGTATTTTTAACGGAAAATAAGTTAATGGGTAGAGTTAACCCCAGCCGTACTCTTATCTACTATTCTATACTACTTATCTACTATATATCTTGTGTACTACTCTTTAAATGGGCAAAGGATAGTTAGAAAAGGAAGTTAGAAAAGATATACTAAAAATAAATGAATTAAATATGAAAGGTCAAAACAACCGTGTGTCTGGTGATTAAATTAAAAGTTATTCCAATAAATGAAAAATAATCACGCACTCTCTAGCTTGGATGTACTACGCAGTATTGATACTTGCTAGTCTCAAGCACTCACACTCGATCAGGACTTGCGAGAGATTTCTCTCTATGCCAGCGGTCCGACAGTCACGCGAGATAAAATTAAAAATTAGACTTACTAATGAATGAAAAATGATGAACGGAAAATAAGTTTTAAGTAAAATTATTTTTAAAAATTCAGTGCGATGAACTCAATTTGTCTTTATCAACATTAACATTGAGTCAAACGCTTCCGATGATTCGTCGTGAGTTCATTCACTCGTGCACTCAAGGTACGCTGAACTTTCAGGTTCCTTTCGCTGCTGTGGATTCACACGGGAGCGAGCGAGTGTGATTCACATGTATGTTGGAGCGCGAATAATTTTCGAGACCTCGGTGCTGAAACATACGGATCTGAATTTATTTAGTAAGTTTAACCTAGCATTGAGTCGTCTTTCTTCCAATGATTCCCATCCCAACTCCATAAGCATTTCAGTGACGCTTTTCGTTTTATCGTAACAGTTTTCCACGAAACGAGCTGCTCGGCGTTGGACCTTCTCAATTTCCCGAATGAGGCCTTTTTCACACGGATCCCATACGCTACATTCATATTCTTAATGGGGCCTTACAAGAGCGTGATAACGACGTTCCTTGACCTTGGAGTCACTTCTACCGACAATGCGTCTAATAAATCCTAATTTTTCATATGCTTGCCCACAGACATTGCGTATATGGGTCCCCCAAGTTAAGTCATTAGTGAATGTAACACTTAGGTAATTCATCGTATCAATTACTTCAAGGTCAACTCCAGCTAATTTGTAAACGAATCCCGTGGATCTTTTACAGAAATTTACCACCGAACATTTATTAAGATTTAAAGGCAATCCCCATTTTGAACACCATTCATTAATGCTATTTAAATCCCGTGCAAGAATTAAACGATCCTCATCCCCATATATCTTCCGATAAATCAATGTGTCATCCGCGAACATCCTTATCTTACTTTTCACTTCACGGTTCAAATCGTTAACAAAAATCAAAAATAATAACATTCCGATAACACTTCCCTGAGGAACCCCCGAGGTTACTCGTACGCTGGTAGAACTAGCGCCGTCAAGGACTACCCTCTGTTCCCGGTCTGAAAGGAAGTTTTCAACTCAATTTATTGCCTCCTTGTGTATACCTGCGCCCTTTAATTTATGGATGAGTTGACCATGCAGAACCTTATCAAATGCCTTTTGAAAGTCTAAAAAGATCGCATCCACTTGCCTACCACTTTCACCCGATAAAAGTGAGTCATGTGTGAACAATCCTAATTGGGACTCGCATGAGCGGGTTTTTCTGAATCCGTGTTGATTGTAACTTAAAAAGTTAATGTTATCAAGATGTCTCGTTATGGAACTGACAATTATGTGGTCTAAAATTTTGCAACATATAGAAATGAGACAAAAGGGTCTGTAATTGCTGGGGTCCTCCCTGTCACCACTTTTAAAAATAGGCGTTATTTGCGCGGTTTTCCAATTCTTGGGGACTTTGCACTCAGTCAGTGATTTGTTAAATATAAATTCGAGACACAGGGCGATGTTAGGAGCTGTTAGAAGTATTTTAGCACCCTAGCTGGTATTCGTTCGGAGATCGCCGGAGGGAGGGCTCCCCTCAGGAGAGTTGGGACTGGTGTGGGAATTCGAAAACCCGCCACGCCCATAGGGATGCACGGATTCGTCCGAATGCTACACGTGGCTGGGCGATTAGAGACCTGCCTCGTGTCCCATCTCTCAACGAGGGAGTACCTCTTGTCCGGAGGTCTGACGATTGGAGGGTTGTATCTCGGGGCAAGGGGAAGGTAACGCTGCGGCGAGGATTGGACTCTGCGGAGGCAGACACCATCCCCGTCTCCAACAGGTACCAGGTGCTGTCGGATGACAGCACCACCGTACCTGCAGCTCCTACCCCTACTCCGAGGGCACTGCCTAGAGTAAGACATCAGGGCTCGGGAAGGGAGGGAACCGTTATTTTAGGCAGTTCTAACGTCCGGCGTTTAATGCATCCGCTGCGCCGCAGAGTTCAACAGGAGGGAAGTGTTGGATTCTTGTCGTCCTGGTGTATACCAGGCGGCGGGGAACCCCAGGCGACGCAGGCGATGAAGGCGGCCGTCATTAATACAGGTTGCTCAAAGCTACGCATTGTGGCTCATGTGGGAACAAACGACGCCTCAGAACGTGGATCTGAAGAGATCCTGCGCTCCTTTAAGGAGATGCACTCGGAGGTGAAACGGGTTGAGGCAGAGTTGAAGGTTCCTCTTAAATTAAGTATTTGTACTATTGTGCCACGTACTGACCGCGGAAGGCTCGTTTGGAGCCGAATAGAGGGTATAAACGAGAGATTGTTGGGATTCTGTCGTGAAATCGGAGCGGACTTCGTTGATCTGAGGCCTGTCCTCTCATCGTGTCGGGTACCCCTAAATCGCTCCGGGGTCCATTATACTGCCGTGGCATCACAGTGTGTAGCGCGTAGATTACACGAACACGTTTCTAGGGTTTAGCATAGTTGGAAGGGAAGAGCGCAGGTCATATATTGGGATAAATAAAAGAATCCAGCGCTTTTTGTCACTTGAGATCAGGTTACGCCTCACAGATCCCAAAAATAACAGAACAAACGCAAACTTGTTTTAATACAACATACAACCGACATGTAAAAGTAACCGACAACCCTTGCATTGACGTAGAAAGACATTTGACATGCACTTCTCCGCAAACGTGTCGTAAATTACGGTCAGACACTAACAAGGGCGTTACTCAAGAGAAAAACAATCTAAATATACTTGTATTAAATTGCAGAAGCCTCAAAAATAAAATAGCGGATCTCGAGCACATAATCCAATGTCATTCGGCTGATATAATATTAGGCACAGAGAGTTGGCTGTGTAATGACATCAATGACCAAGAAATTTTCCCAATAAACTTTACAGTTTACCGACATGATAGAAGTACAAGACCCGGAGGAGGAGTTTTCGTGGCTGTGAAAAGTAATCTTGAAAGCAGACAACTTGCATTTGAAAATAATAACATAAAAGGGTTTGGTGCACCATACTGCGATCCAATCAACCCAACCTTAATTTATGCTCTTTCTATAGACCCCCAGACTCAGATTTTCAAACACTTAATACCCTCAATGAAAAAATAAATAGATTTACACGCAAAAATAATAAATGCATCAATATAATTGGTGGTGACTTCAACCTCCCTGGTATCGACTGGGATGGCAATAGCGTTAAATCTCGGACCCGTGATCGCGAATCTTGCAATTCCTTACTAAAATTGGTTCAAAGAAACTCGCTTCATCAAGCAGTACGCACTCCCACCCGTGGAAAGAACATATTGGACTTATTTCTTACGAACACACCGGAACGCATTAATAGTGTATCAACCGACGAGGATATAAGTGACCATAAATCTGTTATTATCAACTTGAACGCAGAAATAAAAAAGAATGTTAAGCCAAAAAGAAAAATTTATAATTATCACAAGCAGATTTTGAAACTTTTGCCAGCCATTTAAACTCTTCACTACACGATTTCAAAACGCGCTTAAGTCTTGCCACCGTGGAAGAAACTTGGACAAAGTTTGTCCAAATTATGCAAAAAGGAATAACAGATTTCATCCCTGTAAAATACGTTAAAGCAAATCGCGACCCAAGGTGGTACAACAAAGGCGTTAAAAAAGCCCTTCGAAAGCAAAGAATGTTACACTCTAGGGTAAAGAAAGCAGGTCTGAACTCATCACCTTTGGACAATAAACAGCTGTTGCACAAGTATAGATCCTCTAAAGTTGAAACTTACACACAATTACGTAGCGCTTTGCAAGATTTTAAACGTAAAGTACTCTGCGAGTATTTGAACACTGACCCCAAAGCTTTCTGGTAATATGTTAGGGAAATAAATGGGGGTCAACAAACCGTGGCTTGCTTAAGGAACTGCAAAAATATCATTCATACTGACAGTGAGGCTAAAGCCAACATTCTAAACGAATTCTTCCAGAGCGTCTGCACGAACGATATAGCCACCGCGTATCTCCAAGAAACAATATATACTGAACCCATGACAAAAATAACAGTGGACGAGCAAGGAATTGCCAAATTGCTCAAAGACATCAAACCAAACAAATCCCCGGGTCCCGAAAATATACCAGCTCGGGTGCTAAAACACTTAGCTCCTAAAATCGCCCCGTATGTCGAATTTATATTTAACAAATCACTCACTGAGTGCAAAGTCCCTATGAATTGGAAAACCGCGCAAATAACGCCTATTTTTAAAAGGGGTGACAGGGAGGACCCCAGCAATTACAGACCCATTTCTCTCACTTTAATAAGTTGCAAAATTTTAGAGCACATAATTGTCAGTTCCATAATGAGACATCTTGATAACATTAACTTTTTAAGTGACAATCAACACGGATTCAGAAAAACCCGCTCATGCGAGACCCAATTAGGATTGTACACACATGACTTACTTTTATCGGGAGAAAGTGGTAGGCAAGTGGATGCGATCTTTTTAGACTTTCAAAAGGCATTTGATAAGGTTCCGTATGGTAAACTAATCCATAAATTAAAGGGCGCAGGTATACACAAGGGGTCAATAAATTGGGTTGAAGACTTCCTTTCAGACCGGGAACAGAGGGTAGTCCTTGACGGCGCTAGTTCTACCAGCGTGCGAGTCACCTCGGGAGCTCCTCAGGGTAGTGTTATCGGACCGTTACTATTCTTGATTTTTGTTAACGATCTGAACCGCAAAGTGAAAAGTAAGATAAGGATGTCCGCGAATGACACAGTGATTTATCGGGAGATATCTGGGGATGAGGATCGTTTAATTCTAGCACGTGATTTAAATAACAATAATGAATGGTGTTCAAAATGGGGATTGCCTTTAAATCTTAATAAATGTTCGGTGGTAAATTTCTTTAAAAGATCCACGGGATTAGTTTAAAAATTAGCTGGAGTTGACCTTGAAGTAATTGATTCGGTGAAATACCTAGGTGTTACATTCACTAAAGATTTAACTTGGGGGACCCATATACGTAACGTCTGCGGGCAAGCATATAAAAAATTAGGATATATTAAACGCATTGTCGGTAGAAGTGACTCCAAGGTCAAGGAACGTTGTTATCACGCTCTTGTAAGGCCCCATTTAGAATTTGCATGTAGCGTATGGGATCCGTGTGAAAAAGGTCTCATTCGGGAAATTGAGAAGGTGCAACGCCGGGCAGCTCGTTTTGTGGAAAACTGTTACGATAAAACAAAAAGCGTCACTGAAATGCTTATGGAGTTGGGATGGGAATCATTGGAAGAAAGACGACTCAATGCTAGGTTAAACTTACTAAATAAATTCGGATCCGCATGTTTCAGCACCGAGGTCTCGAAAATTATTCGCGCTCCAACATACATAGGTCGCTTGGATCATGTGTGCAAAATTCGGGAAATAGATGCCAGGACTAGCAGACTCAAGGACTCCTTCTTCCCACAGACAATACGGGATAACAACTGTAGGGTCACACTCGGAGATAACAAAAATGCCACTTGCCACCCTCGGCGTCTAGGTAAAAATTAGTTAAACTCAATTGCATGCACTTTCACTAACCTCCTGTGTGTTGTGTCAAAACCCTTCCCGCATGCCCGCATTGGAATGCCATTAAGTAATGTATTGCTGTTTACAGTATTGTTTTCTCTGCTTTTGGTACCCTAAATTTCCCCTTCCATCCCTTGTCCCTCTCCGCGGATGTGCCCTCCTTCCACCTGCAGCGTTGGGCCAGATTCCTCACCTTGGGTGGGAGAGAGTTTTGTGTGGAACATTCTTGTGGTGGTGGTGTTTCGCCTGGCTACTTGCTATAAAGCAGCTTGCACGTTCGTGATAAATTTCTTGCTGCATCCTAGGGTAAAATTATTTGTTGTAGGTAAGCGTATGTACTTGCATGCTTGTGGAGTGAAGGGAGGTAGATGTGTGGTTGCATGCGCGTCGAATGATGGGATGTAACAATGAATGTGTGCACTGCTGTGGATTGGGGTTTGCATGTGTGTGTTGGTTTTGAATGCGGTATTTCTTTTTTCCTTTTTTGAGTGGTGACCTAACACCCCCCGCCACACGCCCTGGCGGCGGCTTGCGGGGTATTATGTAGATGTAGATGAATGAAGGCCGGCTCTAAGAGGCGGGAGAGAAGTGTTCGTCGGTCTCATTATGGTCGCCATGGTACGAGTAATACTCCACCCCTTCCTAATCCCTCGATAGGGCTGTCCTTCCCCCCACCAACCCCCCTTGGAACCACATAGATAGTGATCCCAATCTTTACTCCTTTTCGCACACTTCTTTGTGCATGGATATCTTCGCGGTCGGGGGGAAGACCCCGGTCCCCCTTACTCCACGGCCCTATGAGTTTGGCGGTGCACTGAGAGTTCACCTTCAACGAGACAAACCTTCCACCCAGCTGTGAGGTTTTCCGGGCTGTGTTTATTTTTCACCCCTTCTCCTCAACCGAAACCTTCCTCCACCCCCATTGTCACCCACGTTTCCCACATTCCTTCTCCCTTCCCTCTTTTCCCCACCGTTTTTTCCACTACCCTCCCCTTACTTGCTTTTCAGCATATATAGTAGACAACGAGAATATGACTGTTACCAGAAGATGATGTAGTTACATTGAAACCGGTCGTATTAATAAATGGTATTTTTGTGGAAAATTGCTAATTTTCATTGATCATGTTATTCCACCGTATCACGCCTGAAACGTCTCTTTTTATTTGGTCTTCGTGATGATCGTGATTTTCGAGGTAGACGCAGAGTTTGTCGTTCCGG
Source organism: Hetaerina titia (assembly GCA_037158775.1). Taxonomy (NCBI): domain Eukaryota; kingdom Metazoa; phylum Arthropoda; class Insecta; order Odonata; family Calopterygidae; genus Hetaerina; species Hetaerina titia. Next base: position 146,860,881 of record CM073769.1, read on the forward strand.
TGTTAAAACGTAAAACGTTCCCCTCGTGTTAAATCTTTCATTTAATCTACTGTAATATTTCTGTTTTGCGACAAGAAAATAAAATTAATAATCGCCTACGTTCACCTCTCAAAGCAGGAGATCGGAATCCGCAGGCTTAACGATCTCTGCTACTCCGACAATTTGAAACTTTTTGTCGATCAGAGAAATTGTCGCGGAACGTTTTTACAGGCGTACGTTTCGATAGGTGTTCCCATCGGTCTCCTTGTCACACAGCCGTGTTAGAGATTGGTTGAGCGGTGGTGTGCAGGGGGGGAGGGTGCGGCAACAACTCGCTCTTTTAAACCGCGAACATCGACAGCCATGTTAAAAGGGCCGCAATGGAAGTTTTCATCTTCGGGATGGTGCGTGCGGGGGGCGGCATGGAAGGGGTGCGGTGTTTGAACGAGGGGGAGGGGAGGGTTTGAGGGAGGGGAAGGGTTGAGGGAGGGGAAGGGTTGTCACGCCGAGTGGCGAACAGCGGTTTGAGCGATCGGGTCGCTCGTTTTTATATCTTTCCCTCCACTTGCTGCTGCCAAACAGTTTTGCGAAAAATTCCCCCCGGCCCCTCGCCCGTCCCACACCCCCCTCCCTCTCAACCCCGAAAACAAAATCCGGACGTGGCAGCACGCGCGGCGGACACCACGTCAAACTCTTTCGAGAGGGCGTTTGAAGACCGTCCCCCTCCCATTCACCCCTCCCACAACCCTTGCACCATTTCCAATCCGATTCCATTCGATTTCGTTTCCGTGAGCACGCACAGAGGCAGGGGCGTGCGGACGCGCAGGGGCCGCGGCTGTGGTAGGAAAGCGGCGGGGGCCGCGGTAGGTGAGGGGGGAGGGGACGAAAGGGATTTTTGGCGACTCGCAAATGGAAGGAGGGAGCCATTTGGACCGGCGGGGGGGGGGCTGTCGAGCGACGGTTGCCATGGTTGCGGTTTGAGAGGGAGGGAATACGATGGGGCTGCCAACGAGCCTATATTGTTTTCCTCTTTTGTTCGCTTTTCATCGCCCTTCCCTTCCACTCCGCACCCTTTCACCCTCCGGGTATTTTTCCAACCCCTCAATCCAATTCTCCCGTTATCATGTCCTCATTTCATCACCCACCCTTTGAGAAATAGATCATGGCCTCCCAACCCTATTCCTCTCAGCCGATAGGGGTTCGGCTTCCTATTCGCTTCGTCTTGAAGCGAATGTTCCGTGACTGGGGAACTCTACCCCCTTCCTGCCCCCCCCGCCCGTGCATCCCGCACTCGCTGTTGGACGTCCGCCTGTGAACCATCGACATTCCACGTCAAATGCCCAATGGAATCCCATTTCGTGCGGCCCTTTCTTTTTGGCGGCCCGCCTGATGCCTGCGTGGGTGTTACAAGGTGAGATGCAGCGTGAGCGAGGGCCAGTTACGAATGCGCATTTCGCAATGTTGTGGTGTTCAGAGCTGGGGTACCACCGCTGCGAGCAAATGCTATTGTTGGAGCTGGAGCGAAGAAGTTATGGGTGCAGCGTGGTTGTTTGTTATGGTTGATAATAAAACAGTATGACATTCATCGAATCATTACGCCATGCGTAGATGCCCATGCTGCTCCATTTTTTATATACCTCGTTTTGGATTGTCTCTTCAGCACCCTTGTCTTCCGTTTTACTTGTAAATATTTTACTCGTAATAGCACGCATAGGAGGTCAATTGCCTGGTATCCCGAATGCCACCAGTTTCTCCAACCGCGAGGTAAGAAGCCCTCATAATTGCAGAGTTCGAGTTAATTTTCATTTGGCGCACGGCGCGTCATTTGAGGTCGGAATGTTTGAGCACCGAATACTTCCACTAGTTGGCGCCTGCGTCACTACCCGCACCGGACTTTTCTGCCATTTCCAATGTTACTTTCTGTATTATTTATATTTTTTATTTAGTATCATGCAAGCCACCACAAAGGTGTGTGGCAGGGAGTGAATTCCACACCAGATTAATTTTGACCTGAACATGACCCAACCGCGGTCGGACAACGGTCTTCTGATCCCTTACCGTTCTTGGAAAAAATGACAACTTAAATACCTTATCTGTTCCTCACTCAATCTCTTTGATTTTATCGACATGATCTCTCCTACCATAGGATCATGGATGAGAGGTGATTACAAAGATAGACGAGAAAAGAAGATGGAAGAACGTAAACGCAGAGTTAGGCAAAATGAACTACAAACAGTTAAACAATTAATTGAGACGGCCAACAAATAAAGCAAAAGAAACATGTAACACAGAATGCTAGGATATGGAAAGTTCGCAGAAGAAGGCTGAAATTGGTGCACTCTACAGCAAGGTTAAGTTATTATTGGGAAGTAAGAAGGGAAGATCTGTGCTAACAGTTAAAGATAAGTGGGGTAAGATAATAGTTGATACAGAGAAGATTCAAGAGAGATGGAAGGGACACATTGGAGCACTGTATGGTAAAGAACTTAGGCCAACAGGGTTGACATAGAAAGTGCTAAATATGAGTGTCCTTTAAGAATTTTCTATGTATATTTTTGTGTTCTATATTTCCGTCCAAGTATTGCTATAAAAGTCACGAAACACGAACGAATCCTTGAGTAAGTCAGCATGAGGGCTAAAGAATTGAGCCTTTATTGTTTCGAGGACAATATAAGTAAATGCTCATCAAATGTTGGTCGTGTGTGAGTGTGCGCGTGCAGGCGTGTTCGTGCTGATCGTCGCCTCTCCGCCCATGTTTCCCCGGCTGCTGCTGCCGCCGGCGTTTGTGAGCGATCCGAAAAATATTTTGGAAAAAGAAGAAAAGAAAAAAGGGGAGCGCAAAAATATACCTGTGTTTCTTCTTTTTGGTATTTTTCCGTCCGCCATTTTTTTTGCCCGCCATTTTCCGCCCGACTTTTTAATATGCTTTTCGGATAATGAAAAAACCAAGGAGCACGGGGCAAGTGACATATCCCACCACCATTCATCCCTCCATGAAGTGTTTATTCGGCTGATGTGCTCGAGAAGCATCCCCTCGCATCTCTTTCTTTTTTACAATAAACGTGCGTTCCTCCCTCCCTCCGCCTGTGAAGGGGAATATCTGCGCGGGTGGGGGAGCGCTCCCTCGTTACCCCCCTACCCGTCGACCTCGCTTGTACGGGGGGTACCCTTAATTGGCTTTAAACATCCTATCCTATTGCGACGTGTAAGACTCCGCTTTCAGTAGAGATCTATTGTAAGCAAACGCGATCCTAAGGAAAAATTGAACATGCAAGCAGGTAAACCTCGCGGTAAAGCTGTTCAGGAATGTCATTTTTTTTAATCATTATACTTTTATACTGTTTCACTTTATTCTTGGCAAGGCTTCATTCATATCTAATTAATTATAGTAGTTTTCTGGAAAGAAATTTTTCTTCAGGCAGCAATAGATTATCATCACCGAGAAACTGTTTTTCATGTGGCCGTGGATATTACGTGAAGTTAATTTAGATTTAGGAATTTCTCGAACGATCAAACTGGCAGTGTTTCCTCATTATAATCTTTGTTGGAATGTAACCTGTAACGTTTTTAGGAACTATTTTATGAAATATATGGATAATTGGTTCCTTAGGGCGAATTACTACAATAGATAATCTACCGGTTAAGATTTGAGTCAACAATCACAGATAAATTACTAATAATGAGTAAAGGTAAGAAGAGTAAGGAGTTTCCCCAATCACACCTTTCTTTTTTTACTAGGGAAGCAAATAAAAAAGACATACAAAAAAATAGGATGATATTTTGAGGGGTTCCTGCTCTCGCTTAATCCCCCTTTAGTATTCTGATATAATTAACACCAATTACACAACATAAGAAAAATCACATAAGATGACATAATAGCATTAAATTATAAAAGTAATGTTCATCTACATCTACATAATACCCTGCAAGCCGCTACAAGGGCGTGTGGCGGGGGGTGTTAGGTCACCACCCAAAAAAGGAAAAAAGAAATACCGCATTCAAAACCAACACACACATGCAAACCCCAATCCACAGCAGTGCACACATTCATTGTAACATCCCATCATTCGACGCGCATGCAAACACACATCTACCTCCCTTCACTCCACAAGCATGCAAGTACATACGCTTAACTACAACAAATAATTTTACCCCAGGATGCAGCAAAAAATTTATCACGAACGTGCAAGCTAGTTTCTAGCAAGTAGCCAGGCGAATTACCAACACCACAAGATCGTTCCGCATACAAATCTCTCCTACTCAAGACGAAGAATTTGGCCCAACGCTGCGGGTGGGAGGAGGGCACACCCACGGAGAGGAACAAGGGATGGAAGTGGAAATTTAGGGTAGCAAAAGAAGATAAAACTATACTGTAAACAGCAATACATTACTTAATGGCATGCGGGATGGGGTTTTGTCACAACACACAGGAGGTTAATGAAAGTGCATGCAATTGAGTTTCTCTAATTGTTACCTAGACGCCGAGGGTGGCAAGTGGCATTTTTGTTATCTCCGAGTGTGACCCTACAGTTGTTATCCCGTATTGTCCGTGGGAAGAAGGAGTCCTTGAGTCTGCTAGTCCTGGCATCTATTTCCCGAATTTTGTACACATGATCCAAGCGACCAATGTATGTTGGAGCGCGAATAATTTTCGAGACCTTGGTGCTGAAACATGCGGATCTGAATTTATTTAGTAAGTTTAACCTAGCATTGAGTTTCCGTCGTGTAGCAGCAAAGTTGGTGCCAAAAGACCTCAATTTCATGCAAAAAAGAGACCGTGTTGACGTCGCAAAAGACATGATTTGCGAGGCTGAAACCGATCCGACATTCATCAAAAGGATCATTACTGGAGACGAGACGTGGGTTTATTAGTACGACACGCAATCCAGACATCAGGCAAGTGAATGGCGTTCACCAAATGAGCCGAGACCAAAAAAACCACTTCGTTTTCAGTCAAAAAAGAAGGCAATGCTGACGGTTTTCATGGATTACAACGGTGTAGTGCATCATGAATTTTTGCCACAAGGCCAGACAGTAAACAAGGAGTATTATTTGGGCGTTATGAGACGTTTGCGTGAAGCAATTCGCTGAAAGAGACCATAAATCGTCGCACAGTGCGTCGAGACCGTCGCACAGTGCTATCATTATACGTAATTTTTTGACGAAAAATGCAGCAAATACCATCCAACAGCCACCGAATTCACCTGATTTGGCTCCCTGTGACTTCTTTCTGTTCAATCGAGTTAAAAAACCGTTACGGGGAACGCGTTTTAGCAGCCGAGAGGAAGTAATGGAAAAATCGCAGGAAGCACTGATGGACATACCGAAAACCGAATATAAAAAATGTTTCAAGGATTGGATCAAGCGTGGGATAAGTGTGTTGCAGTCGATGGGGATTACTTTGAAGGGGACAATATGTATTTAGATGAATAAATTTGTATTTTTAATTTTCTGAATAAATTTCGGGAACTTTTTGATCAAGGTAGTATACCAAATCGTGTGGGTTGAAACTTGTCAGATTTGCCTAATTCCCACTACATTTTATATTTAATACTATTTCAATCTTGCTCCCCTGGTTGGTTCCAACTTCTGTCGAGTCCGTTTTCTCGGGAAATAGATGCCAGGACTAGCAGACTCAAGGACTCCTTCTTCCCACGGACAATACGGGATAACAACTCTAGGGTTACATTCGGAGATAACAAAAATGCCACTTGCCACCCTCCGCGTCTAGATAACAATTAGTTGAACTCAATTGCATGCACTTTCACTAGCCTCCTGTGTGTTGTGTCAGAACCCTTGCCGCATGCCCGAGCGTCTTTACGAACTTTGTGCTCCACCCTTCCATCCCTTGTCCCTCTCCGCGGGTGTGCCCTCCTCCCACCTGCAGCGTTGGGCCAGATTCCTCACCTTGGGTGGGAGAGAGTTTTGTATGGAACGCTCTTGTGGTGGTGGTGTTTCGCCTGGCTACTTGCTATAAACTAGCTGGCACGTTCGTGATAGGTTTCTTGCTGCATCCTAGGGTGGAATTATTTTTTGTAGGTAAGCGTATGTACTTGCATGCTTTTGGAGTGAGGATAGGTAGATGTGTGGTTGCATGCGCGTCGAATGATGCGGTGTTGCAATGAATGTGTGCACTGTTGTGGATTGGGGTTTGCATGTGTGTGTTGGTTTTGAATGCGGTGTTTCTTTTTTCCTTTTTTTAGGTGGTGGCCTAACACCCCCCGCCACACGCCCTTGCGGCGGCTTGCGGGGTATTATGTAGATGTAGATGTAGATGTATTTTCCAAGGACTGGAATGCTCTCCTTCTCACATTAAGGCTCCCCTCAATTAAAAACGAAAAATATAGTTAACGATTTGAACCGCGAAGTGATAAGTGAGATAAGGATGTTCGCGGATGACACAGTGATTTATCGGGAGATATCTGGGGATGAGGATCGTTTAATTCTAGCACGTGATTTAGATTGTATTAATGAATGGTGTTAAAATGGGGATTGCCTTTAAATCTTAAGTAATGTTCGGTGGTAAATTTCTTTAAAAGATCCCCGGGATTCTTTTACAAATTATCTGGAGTTGACCTTGAAGTAGTTGATACGGTGAAATACCTAGGTGTTACATTCGCTAAAGACTTAACTTAGGGGACCTTGGGGGACCCATATACGTAAAGTCTGCGGGCAAGCATATAAAAAAATAGGATTTATCAGACGCATTGTCGGCAGAGTGACTCCAAGGTCAACGAACGTTGTTATCACGCTCTTGTAAGGCCCCATTTAGAATATGCATGTAGCGTATGGGATCCGTGTGAAAAAGGCCTCATTCGGGAAATTGAGAAGGTCCAACGCCGGGCAGCTCGTTTCGTGGAAAACTGTTACCATAAAACGAAAAGCGTCACTGAAATGCTTATCTACATCATCTACATCTACATAATACCCCGCAAGCCGCCGCAAGGGCGTGTGGCGGGGGGTGTTAGGCCACCACCCAAAAAAAGGAAAAAAGAAAAAGGAAAAAGGAAACACCGCATTCAAAACCAACACACACATGCAAACCCCAATCCACAACAGTGCACACATTCATTGCAACACCCCATCGTTCGACGCGCATGCAACCACACATCTACCTATCCTCACTCCAAAAGCATGCAAGTACATACGCTTACCTACAACAAATAATTCCACCCTAGGATGCAGCAAGAAACCAATCATGAACGTGCCAGCTAGTTTATAGCAAGTAGCCAGGCGAAATGCTTATCTACATCTACATCTACATAATACCCCGCAAGCCGCCGCAAGGGCGTGTGGCGGGGGGTGTTAGGCCACCACCCAAAAAAAGGAAAAAAGAAAAAGGAAAAAAGAAACACCGCATTCAAAACCAACACACACATGCAAACCCCAATCCACAACAGTGCACACATTCATTGCAACACCCCATCGTTGGACGCGCATGCAACCACACATCTACCTATCCTCACTCCAAAAGCATGCAAGTACATACGCTTACCTACAACAAATAATTCCACCCTAGGATGCAGCAAGAAACCTATCACGAACGTGCCAGCTAGTTTATAGCAAGTAGCCAGGCGAAACACCACCACCACAAGAGCGTTCCATACAAAACTCTCTCCCACCCAAGGTGAGGAATCTGGCCTCACGCTGCAGGTGGGAGGAGGGCACACCCGCGGAGAGGGACAAGGGATGGAAGGGTGGAGCATGAAGTTCGTAAAGACGCTCGGGCATGCGGGAAGGGTTCTGATACAACACACAGGAGGCTAGTGAAAGTGCATGCAATTGAGTTCAACTAATTGTTACCTAGACGCGGAGGGTGGCAAGTGGCATTTTTGTTATCTCCGAATGTAACCCTAGAGTTGTTATCCCGTATTGTCCGTGGGAAGAAGGAGTCCTTGAGTCTGCTAGTCCTGGCATCTATTTCCCGAATTTTGTACACATGATCCAAGCGACCTATATATGTTGGAGAGCGAATAATTTTCGAGACCTCGGTGCTGAAACATGCGGATCCGAATTTATTTAGTAAGTTTAACCTAGCATTGAGTCGTCTTTCTTCCAATGATTCCCATCCCAACTCCATAAGCATTTCAGTGACGCTTTTCGTTTTATCGTAACAGTTTTTCACGAAACGAGCTGCCCGGCGTTGGACCTTCTCAATTGCCCGAATGAGGCCTTTTTCACACGGATCCCATACGCTACATGCATATTCTAAATGGGGCCTTACAAGAGCGTGATAACAACGTTCCTTGACCTTGGAGTCACTTCTACCGACAATGCGTCTAATAAATCCTAATTTTTTATATGCTTGCCCGCAGACTTTACGTATATGGGTCCCCCAAGTTAAGTCTTTAGTGAATGTAACACCTAGGTATTTCACCGAATCAACTACTTCAAGGTCAACTCCAGCTAATTTGTAAACTAATCCCGTGGATCTTTTAAAGAAATTTACCACCGAACATTTATTAAGATTTAAAGGCAATCCCCATTTTGAACACCATTCATTAATGCTATTTAAATCCCGTGCTAGAATTAAACGATCCTCATCCCCAGATATCTCCCGATAAATCACTGTGTCATCCGCGAACATCCTTATCTTACTTTTCACTTTGCGGTTCAGATCGTTAACAAAAATCAAGAATAGTAACGGTCCGATAACACTCCCCTGAGGAACCCCCGAGGTGACTCTTACGCTGGTAGAACTAGCGCCGTCAAGGACTACCCTCTGTTCCCGGTCTGAAAGGAAGTCTTCAACCCAATTTATTGCCCCCTTGTGTATACCTGCGCCCTTTAATTTATGGATGAGTTTACCATGCGGAACCTTATCAAATGCCTTTTGAAAGTCTAAAAAGATCGCATCCACTTGCCTACCACTTTCACCCGATAAAAGTAAGTCATGTGTGAACAATCCTAATTGGGTCTCGCATGAGCGGGTTTTTCTGAATCCGTGTTGATTGTCAATTAAAAAGTTAATGTTATCAAGATGTCTCATTATGGAACTGACAATTATGTGCTCTAAAATTTTGCAACTTATTAAAGTGAGAGAAATGGGTCTGTAATTGCTGGGGTCCTCCCTGTCACCACTTTTAAAAATAGGCGTTATTTGCGCGGTTTTCCAATTCTTAGGGACTTTGCACTCAGTGAGTGATTTGTTAATTATAAATTCGAGATACGGGGCGATGTTAGGAGCTAAGTGTTTTAGCACACGAGTTGGTATATTTTCGGGACCCGGGGATTTGTTTGGTTTGATGTCTTTGAGCAATTTGGCAATTCCTTGCTCGTCCACTGGTATTTTTGTCATGGGTTCAGTATATATTGTTTCTTGGAGATACGCGGCGGCTATATCGTTCGTGCAGACGCTCTGGAAGAATTCGTTTAGAATGTTGGCTTTAGCCTCACTGTCAGTATGAATGATATTTTTGCAGTTCCTTAAGCAAGCCACGGTTTGTTGACCCCCATTTATTTCCCTAACATATGACCAGAAAGCTTTGGGGTCAGTGTTCAAATACTCGCAGAGTACTTTACGTTTAAAATCTTGCAAAGCGCTACGTAATTGTGTTTTAGTTTCAATTTTAGAGGATCTATACTTGTCCAAAAGCTGTTTATTGTCCAAGGGTGATGAGTTCAGACCTGCTTTCTTTACCCTAGAGTGTACCATTCTTTGATTTCGAAGGGCTTTTTTAACGCCTTTGTTGTACCACCTTGGGTCGCGATTTGCTTTAACGTATTTTACAGGGATGAAATCTGTTATTCCTTTTTGCATAATTTGGACAAACTTTGTCCAAGTTTCTTCCACGGTGGCAAGACTTAAGCGCGTTTTGAAATCGTGTAGTGAAGAGTTTAAATGGCTGGCAAAAGTTTCAAAATCTGCTTTGTGATAATTATAAATTTTTCTTTTTGGCTTGACATTCTTTTTTAATTCTACGTTCAAGTTGATAATAACAGATTAAAAAATTCGGGAAATAGATGCCAGGACTAGCAGACTCAAGGACTCCTTCTTCCCACGGACAATACGGGATAACAACTCTAGGGTTACACTCGGAGATAACAAAAATGCCACTTGCCACCCTCCGCGTCTAGGTAACAATTAGTTGAACTCAATTGCATGCACTTTCACTAGACTCCTGTGTGTTGTGTCAGAACCCTTCCCGCATGCCCGAGCGTCTTTACGAACTTCATGCTCCACCCTTCCATCCCTTGTCCCTCTCCGCGGGTGTGCCCTCCTCCCACCTGCAGCGTTGGGCCAGATTCCTCACCTTGGGTGGGAGAGAGTTTTGTATGGAACGCTCTTGTGGTGGTGGTGTTTCGCCTGGCTACTTGCTATAAACTAGCTGGCACGTTCGTGATAGGTTTCTTGCTGCATCCTAGGGTGGAATTATTTGTTGTAGGTAAGCGTATGTACTTGCATGCTTTTGGAGTGAGGATAGGTAGATGTGTGGTTGCATGCGCGTCGAATGATGGGGTGTTGCAATGAATGTGTGCACTGTTGTGGATTGGGGTTTGCATGTGTGTGTTGGTTTTGAATGCGGTGTTTCTTTTTTCCTTTTTCTTTTTTCCTTTTTTTGGGTGGTGGCCTAACACCCCCCGCCACACGCCCTTGCGGCGGCTTGCGAGGTATTATGTAGATGTAGATGTAGATGTAGATTTATGGTCACTTATACCCTCGTCGGTTGATACACTATTAATGCGTTCCGGTGTGTTCGTAAGAAATAAGTCCAATATGTTCTTTCCACTGGTGGGAGTGCGTACTGCTTGATGAAGCGAGTTTCTTTGAACCAATTTTAGTAAGGAATTGCAAGATTCGCGATCACGGGTCCGAGATTTAACGCTATTGCCATCCCAGTCGATACCAGGGAGGTTGAAGTCACCACCAATTATATTGATGCATTTATTATTTTTGCGTGTAAATCTATTTATTTTTTCATTGAGGGTATTAAGTGTTTGAAAATCTGAGTCTGGGGGTCTATAGAAAGAGCATAAATTAAGGTTGGGTTGATTGGATCGCAGTATGGTGCACCAAACCCTTTTATGTTATTATTTTCAAATGCAAGTTGTCTGCTTTCAAGATTACTTTTCACAGCCACGAAAACTCCTCCTCCGGGTCTTGTACTTCTATCATGTCGGTAAACTGTAAAGTTTATTGGGAAAATTTCTTGGTCATTGATGTCATTACACAGCCAACTCTCTGTGCCTAATATTATATCAGCCGAATGACATTGGATTATGTGCTCGAGATCCGCTATTTTATTTTTGAGGCTTCTGCAATTTAATACAAGTATATTTAGATTGTTTTTCTCTTGAGTAACGCCCTTGTTAGTGTCTGACCGTAATTTACGACACGTTTGCGGAGAAGTGCATGTCAAATGTCTTTCTACGTCAATGCAAGGGTTGTCGGTTACTTTTACATGTCGGTTGTATGTTGTATTAAAACAAGTTTGCGTTTGTTCTGTTATTTTTGGGATCTGTGAGGCGTAACCTGATCTCAAGTGACAAAAAGCGCTGGATTCTTTTATTTATCCCAATATATGACCTGCGCTCTTCCCTTCCAACTATGCTAAACCCTAGAAACGTGTTCGTGTAACCTACGCGCTACACACTGTGATGCCACGGCAGTATAATGGACCCCGGAGCGATTTAGGGGTACCCGACACGATGAGAGGACAGGCCTCAGATCAACGAAGTCCGCTCCGATTTCACGACAGAATCCCAACAATCTCTCGTTTATACCCTCTATTCGGCTCCAAACGAGCCTTCCGCGGTCAGTACGTGGCACAATAGTACAAATACTTAATTTAAGAGGAACCTTCAACTCTGCCTCAACCCGTTTCACCTCCGAGTGCATCTCCTTAAAGGAGCGCAGGATCTCTTCAGATCCACGTTCTGAGGCGTCGTTTGTTCCCACATGAGCCACAATGCGTAGCTTTGAGCAACCTGTATTAATGACGGCCGCCTTCATCGCCTGCGTCGCCTGGGGTTCCCCGCCGCCTGGTATACACCAGGACGACAAGAATCCAACGCCTCCCTCCTGTTGAACTCTGCGGCGCAGCGGATGCATTAAACGCCGGACGTTAGAACTGCCTAAAATAACGGTTCCCTCCCTTCCCGAGCGCTGATGTCTTACTCCAGGCAGTGCCCTCGGAGTAGGGGTAGGAGCTGCAGGTGCGGTGGTGCTGTCATCCGACAGCACCTTGTACCTGTTGGAGACGGGGATGGTGTCTGCCTCCGCAGAGTCCACTCCTCGCCGCAGCGTTACCTTCCCCTTGCCCCGAGATACATCCCTCCAATCGTCAGACCTACGGACAAGAGGTACTCCCTCGTTGAGAGATGGGACACGAGGCAGGTCTCTAATCGCCCAGCCACGTGTAGCATTCGGACGAATCCGTGCATCCCTATGGGCGTGGCGGGTTTTCGAATTCCCACACCGAGTCCCAACTCTCCTGAGGGGAGCCCTCCCTCCGGCGATCTCCGAACGAAGCTCCCGCACCATTCTCTCTAACATGACGATACGAACCCTTAGAGCTGCGCATTCGCCAGTGCCTTCAATCATGGCAACAGGGGACCTAGGTGAAGCCATCCTGGTTATTAACCGAGTCCCAACAAAAGCTAACCTGTATACACTATGCTAAGATGTCTAAGACGGGTTCCCGAAAAATAAAAGCTAACCTAAACCTGCTATGCTAAAGATATGTTTTTGTTTTATATAGGGCGGTACTATAAACAAAAATGTACGATACTGGTAACTTAATGTAATGGACACTGTAGTTGTAACAGTAAGTGGCTACTCAGTGGAAAATAAGAGAAGAAGAGAGATAGTACTCACCAATAACCAGTCAGAGGAGCGGGAAACAAATAACTACAAGCCACTAAGAATACCCACTAAAATTACCACCACACTATTGAAAAATAATAACAAACAGCACAAAGACTAAATAAACTAAGCTATTTCACGAAATTATAGCTAACACCACACTACACTTCACTAGGGAAGAATATGCACAGAGGCACACGAGTAACAGCAGGTAAGCTAAGGTAAGTCAAGGAACGTTGTTATCACGCTCTTGTAAGGCCCCATTTAGAATATGCATGTAGCGTATGGGATCCGTGTGAAAAAGGCCTCATTCGGGAAATTGAGAAGGTCCAACGCCGGGCAGCTCGTTTCGTGAAAAACTGTTACGATAAAACGAAAAGCGTCACTGAAATGCTTATGGAGTTGGGATGGGAATCATTGGAAGAAAGAGGACTCAATGCTAGGTAAAACTTACTAAATAAATTCGGATCCGCATGTTTCAGCACCGAGGTCTCGAAAATTATTCGCTCTCCAACATATATAGGTCGCTTGGATCATGTGTACAAAATTCGGGAAATAGATGCCAGGACTAGCAGACTCAAGGACTCCTTCTTCCCACGGACAATACGGGATAACAACTCTAGGGTTACACTCGGAGATAACAAAAATGCCACTTGCCACCCTCCGCGTCTAGGTAACAATTAGTTGAACTCAATTGCATGCACTTTCACTAGCCTCTTGTGTGTTGTGTCAGAACCCTTGCCGCATGCCCGAGCGTCTTTACGAACTTCATGCTCCACCCTTCCATCCCTTGTCCCTCTCCGCGGGTGTGCCCTCCTCCCACCTGCAGCGTTGGGCCAGATTCCTCACCTTGGGTGGGAGAGAGTTTTGTATGGAACGCTCTTGTGGTGGTGGTGTTTCGCCTGGCTACTTGCTATAAACTAGCTGGCACGTTCGTGATAGGTTTCTTGCTGCATCCTAGGGTGGAATTATTTGTTGTAGGTAAGCGTATGTACTTGCATGCTTTTGGAGTGAGGATAGGTAGATGTGTGGTTGCATGCGCGTCGAATGATGGGGTGTTGCAATGAATGTGTGCACTGTTGTGGATTGGGGTTTGCATGTGTGTGTTGGTTTTGAATGCGGTGTTTCTTTTTTCCTTTTTCTTTTTTCCTTTTTTTTTGGGTGGTGGCCTAACACCCCCCGCCACACGCCCTTGCGGCGGCTTGCGGGGTATTATGTAGATGTAGATGTAAGGTCTGCTACGGTCAAACCGGTTCCAGCGAGCGAGGTAAGGCACGTCCGTTCTCGGCAGAGGCCAGGTAGAGAAATGGAGCTGGGATGGGAATCATTGGAAGAAAGACGACTCAATGCTAGGTTAAACTTACTAAATAAATTCGGATCCGCATGTTTTAGCACCGAGGTCTCGAAAATTTTTCGCGCTCCAACGTACATTGGTCGCCTGGATGGTGTGTACAAAATTCGGGAAATAGATGCCAGAGCTAGCAGACTCAAGGACTCCTTCTTCCCACGGACAATACGGGATAACAACTGTAGGCTTACACTCGTAGATAACAAAAATGCCACTTGTCACCCTCGGCGTCTAGGTAACAATTAGTTAAACTCAATTGCATGCACTTTCACTAACCTCCTGTGTGTTGTGTCAAAACCCTTCCCGCATGCCCGCATTGGAATGCCATTAGGTAATGTAGTGCTGTTTACAGCATTGTTTGCTCTGCTTTTGGTACCCTAAAGTTCACCTTCTCCCCCTTGTTCCTCTCCGCGTGTGAGCCCTCCTACCTGCAGCGTTGGGCGAGATTCCTCACCTTGGCTTGGAGAGCGTTTTATTTTGCACGTTCTTGTGGTGGTGGTATTTCCCCTTGCTCCTTACTTAAATCTACCTTACACGTTCTTGGATAAATTTCTTGCTGCATCCTAAGATACAATTGTTTGTTGTAATTAAGTATGCGTAATTGCATGCGTGTAGGATGATGGGATGTTTCTATGAATGTATGCACTTCTGTGAATTTGGTTTTGCATTTGTGTGTTGGTTTTGAATGCGGTATTTCTTTTTTCCTTTTATGGGTGGTGACCTAACACCCCCCGCCACTCGCCCTTGCGGCCGTTTGCGGGGTATTATGTAGATGTAGATGTACTTCTGAACATCCCCCACTGTTCTTTGGATGCTGCCGAAAAGTAATTACAGTAATAAATAATTCCACAATATGATAATCACTGCATTGAGCTGATGCAAACAGTAATCAATTAAACAAGTACACTGCACCCGAATAATTCAAAATTTTCTATTTTCTCAACTTGAGAAGACTTAGTATTTACCGTGATTTGAAATCTGAATGCCTCGATCTGTGCAAATTTTGTTCTTTTCCTGTGATTTTATATACTATATTATGTTACGGCAGTTCAATATAAGAAATAATTATATATAAGTAAAGTTCCTTATTAAAGGAGCTTTGAAATAATCTCGTGTCTTCACGATTCCAGCGGATATCAAAGAAGTTATGAAACCACTTGTGAAATCAGTTATTATTCCTATGTGGGAGAAAAACAGCAATACAGGTCTTTTTAATACTCATAATTGAGTTCGAGCTCAGCGTAGGATAGTCAAGCAGGATACCAATAGCCAGCCGCAAAACTGTCGAAGATGCACTAAAAGGAAATTAAAATCAAAGGTTTCACATACATGGAGACGTCTAAAGTTTTACAAATTAGCCGGAGTTGACCTTGAAGTAGTTGATACGGTGAAATACCTAGGTGTTACATTCACTAAAGACTTAACTTGGGGGACCCATATACGTAAAATCTGCGGGCAAGCATATGAAAATTAGGATTTATTGGACGCATTGTCGGTAGAAGTGACTCCAAGGTCAAGGAACGTTGTTATCACGCTCTTGTAAGGCCCCATTTAGAATATGCATGTAGCGTATGGGATCCGTGTGAAAAAGGCCTCATTCGGGAAATTGAGAAGGTCCAACGCCGGGCAGCTCGTTTCGTGGAAAACTGTTACGATAAAACGAAAAGCGTCACTGAAATGCTTATGGAGTTGGGATGGGAATCATTGGAAGAAAGACGACTCAATGCTAGGTTAAACTTACTAAATAAATTCGGATCCGCATGTTTCAGCACCGAGGCCTCGAAAATTATTCGCACTCCAACATACATTGGTCGCTTGGATCATGTGTACAAAATTTGGGAAATAGATGCCAGGACTAGCAGACTCAAGGACTCCTTCTTCCCACGGACAATACGGGATAACAACTCTAGGGTTACACTCGGAGATAACAAAAATGCCACTTGCCACCCTCCGCGTCTAGGTAACAATTAGTTGAACTCAATTGCATGCACTTTTACTAGCCTCCTGTGTGTTGTGTCAGAACCCTTCCCGCATGCCCGAGCGTCTTTACGAACTTCATGCTCCACCCTTCCATCCCTTGTCCCTCTCCGCGGGTGTGCCCTCCTCCCACCTGCAGCGTTGGGCCAGATTCCTCACCTTGGGTGGGAGAGAGTTTTGTGTGGAACGCTCTTGTGGTGGTGGTGTTTCGCCTGGCTACTTGCTATAAACTAGCTGGCACGTTCGTGATAGGTTTCTTGCTGCATCCTAGGGTGGAATTATTTGTTGTAGGTAAGCGTATGTACTTGCATGCTTTTGGAGTGAGGATAGGTAGATGTGTGGTTGCATGCGCGTCGAATGATGGGGTGTTGCAATGAATGTGTGCACTGCTGTGGATTGGGGTTTGCATGTGTGTGTTGGTCTTGAATGCGGTGTTTCTTTTTTCCTTTTTTTGGGTGGTGGCCTAACACCCCCCGCTATACGCCCTTGCGGCGGCTTGCGGGGTATTATGTAGATGTAGATGTAAAGTTCATGACAATTTATGAAATCTTATTGACAAACAATTTTAATGTTTCGTAAGGATTGCAAATTTGCTGTTCCTAATATATTATTCTTAATTTCTTCCTCAGGTGAGTGAAATTATCCAACTGCTGGTTCTGAGAAGCCTCCTGCCCTGAATCTCCATCTCCAAGGTAAACATACATGTTTGCGTCTCTATGAACACTTTTCCTGTCAATTATCATCTTGCAACTCTAGAGGCCGCAGTTAACTCGTTCTACCCTAATATACGGCATATTTGTCGTTCAAACCCCAGGAAATCGAATCGATATATTTTCGACATATCCGGACGCTGTGGGAAGGGAGGGGGGTAGGAATATGCAGGGTACTAGGCCATCGATTTTCCCTCAGCACCCTCCTGCCGGTACCCTATTCACTCCCGACCCCTCCACCTCCACCCGCGAATATCCTCCCCCGGTGGTGGTGCCCTCTGGAAAAGACTACGCACGCTCTGCAAGACCCTTCATTGGCCTCTGTATTGAGTTCCTTCTTGAGCTGGGAATTCGTCGACCTCGACCCTTTTCACTTCCTTTGGTAGGCCAAGTGTCCACTCTTCCGTTGACCCCCGTCGGACCACTGCGGCCATCCATCCTCCCGCACCCCTCCTCCTTCCGCGCTAAGTCACTTTGAGAGACGGACGAAAAGGGACAAACCGATATCCCACGGCTGCCTTTGCAACTGCCACTAACTCCAAGTGTTCGCGGAGAAGCATCGTCCCCGCGCGGGTTCCGGCCCTCCCGTCAGCTCGCTACCCCGCGAATGGTCGCTCTCTCGGCTCCGAGGGCGTGGGGGGGGCGGCGGAGGAGGGGGGTCTTCCTTCGCCTAGGCAGTGACCCATGATGGCGTCTGGCGGTGGGGGGCGGGAAGGAGGGAGTGAGCTGGCCAATACCAGCAATGCGTGCACAATTGCTATTTCACTTTAGACAAATGTCCCCTTTCCATGGAAAGGATCCCTCTCCATGGGGAAGTCCTCATCCTACCTTGAAATGACTTAAAACGTTAAGTACTCTGCGAATACTTGGAAACTGACCCCAAAGCTTTCTGGTCATATGTAAGGGAATTAAATGGGGATCAACAAACCGTGGCTTGCTTAAGGGATTTTAATAATATCATTCATACTGACAGTGAGGGTAAGGCCCAGGTAGTGCACCACGGCAGTATAATGGACCCCGGGGTGATTTAAGGGTACCCGATACGATGAGAGGACAGGCCTCAGATCAACAAAGTCCGCTCCGCTTTCCCGACAGAATCCCAACAATCTCTCGTTTATACCCTCTATCCGGCTCCAAACGAGCCTTCCGCGGTCAGTATGTGGCACAATACTACAAATACTTAATTTAAGAGGGACCTTCAAGTCCGCCTCAACCCATTCCTCCTCCGAGTGCATCTCCTTAAAGGAGCGCAGGATCTCTTCAGAGCCAAGTTCTGAGGCGTCGTTTGTTCCCACATGAGCCACAATGCGTAGCTTTGAGCAACCTGTATTACTGATGGCCGCCTTCACCGCCTGCGTCGTCTAGGGTACCCCGCCGCCAGGTCGACAGGAATCCAACACCTCCCTCCGGTTGAACTCTGCGGCGCAGCGGATGCATTATACGCTGGACGTTAGAACTGCCTAATATAACGATTACCCCCCTTCCCGAGCCCTGATGTCTTACTTTAGGCAGTGACCTCAGAGTAGGGGTAGGAGCTGCAGGTACGGTGGTACTGTCATCCGTCAGCACCTGGTACCTGTTGGAGACGGGGATGGTATCTGCCTCCGCTGAGTCCAATCCTCGCCGCAGCGTTACCTTCCCCTTGCCCCGAAATACAACCCTCCAATCGTCCGACCTACGGACATGAGATACTCCCTCGTTGAGAGATGGGACACGAGGTAGGTCTCTGATCGCCCAGCCACGTGTAGCATTCGGACGAATCCGTGAATCCCTATGGGCGTGGCGGGTTTTCGAATTCCCACACCGAGTCCCAACTCTCCCGAGGGGAGCCCTCCCGCCGGCGATCTCAGAATGAAGCTCCCGCACCATCCTCTCTATCATGACGATACGAGCCCTTAGAGCTGCGCATTCGCCAGGGCCTTCGAGCATGGTAACAGGGGACCTAGGTGAAGCCATCCTGGTTATTAACCGAGTCCCAACAAAAGCTAACCTGTATACACTATGCTAAGATTTCTAAGAGGGGTTCCCCAACGAGTTCCCAAAAAAATAAAAGCTAACCATAACCTGCTATGCTAAAAAAATATTTTTTATATAGGGTGGTACTCTAAATAATAACGTACGAAACTGGTAACTTTATGTACTGGACTCTGTCCATAAAGTGTTTACTCAGTGGAAAATAAGAGAGAAAGAGTACTCACCAATAACCAGTCAGAGGAGCGGGAAACAAATAACTACAAGCCACTAAGAATACCAACTAAAATTACCACCACATTATTAAAAAAATACCAAAAAGCATAAAGACTAAATAAACTAAGCTATTTTACAAAATAAAAGCTAACACCACACAAATTACATTTGTCACCTCGGGGGTTCCTCAGGGAAGTGTTTTCGAACCGTTAATACTGACTTGTTAATATTCTTGATTTTTGTTAACGATTTGAACCGCGAACTGAAAAGTACGATGAGGATATTCGTGGATGACACAGTGATTTATCGGGAGATATCTTGGGATGAGGATCGTTTAATTCTAGCACGTGATTTAGATCGCATTAATGAATGGTGTTCAAAATGGGGATTGCCTTTAAATCTTAATAAATGTTCGGGGGTAAATTTCTTTAAAAGATCCACGGGATTTGTTTACAAATTAGCCGGAGTTGACCTTGAAGTAGTTGATACGGTGACACCGAGGTCTCGAAAATTATTCGCGCTCTAACATACATTGGTTGCTAGGATCATGTGCACAAAATTCTGGAAATAGATGCCAGAACTAGCAGACTGTAGGACTTCTTCTTCCCACGGACAATAGGGGATAAAACTGTAGGATCACACTTGTAGATAACAAAAATGCCACTTGTCACTCTCGGCGTCTACGTAACAATTAGTTATTGCATGCACAAGGTCAAATCCAGCTAATTTGTAAACGAATCCCGTGGATATTTTAAAGAAATGTACCACCGAACATTAATTAAGATTTAAAGGCAATCCCCATTTTGAACACAATTCCTTAATGCAATCTAAATCATGTGCTAGAAATAAACGATCCTCATCCCCAGATATCTCCCAATAAATCACTGTGTCATCCGCGAACACCCTATATTACTTTTCACTTCGCATTTCAAATCGTTAACAAAAATCAAGAATACAGGTAGTAACGGTCCGATTACCTTGAGAAACCCCCGAGGTGACCGTACGCTGGTAGAACTAGTGCCGTCAAGGACTACCCTCTGTTCCCGGTGTGAAAGGAAGTCTTCAACCCCATTTTTTGGCCCCTTGAGTATACCTGCGCTCTTTAATTTATGGATGAGTTTACCATGCGGAACCTTATCAAATGCCTTTTGAAAATCTAAAAATATCGCTTTAACTAACCTCCTATGTGTTGTTATCAAAACCCTTCCCGCATGCCCGCCTTGGAATGCCATTAAGTAATGTATTGCTGTTTACAGTGTTGTTTGCTCTGCCTTTGGTACCCTAAATTTCCCCTTCCAACCCTTGTCTCTCTCCGTGGGGGATCCCTCTTCCTGCCTGCAGCGTTGGGCCAAATTCCTCATCTTGGGTAGGAGAGCGTTTTTTGTTGCACGTTCTTGTGGTGGTGGTATTTCGCCTTGCTACTTACTTGAATCTGCCTTTCACGTTCTTGGATAGATTTCTTGCTGCGTCCTAAGTTGCAATTACTATTTTGATCAAAAAGGTCCCGGAATTTATTCAGAAAATTAAAAATACAAGTTTATTCATCTAAATCTATATTGTCCCCTTCAAAGTAATCCCCATCGACTGCAACACACTTATGCCAGCGCTTGATCCAATCCTCGAACATTTTATATATTCGGTTTTCGGTATGTCCATCAGTGCTTCCTGCGATTTTTCCATTACTTCCTCTTGGCTGCTAAAACTCGTTCCCCGTAATGGTTTTTTAACTCGATTGAACAGAAAGAAGTCACAGGGAGCCAAATCAGGTGAATTCGGTGGCTGTTGGATGGTATTTGCTGCATTTTTCGTCAAAAAATTACGAATAATGATAGCACTGTGCGACGGTCTCGACGCACTGTGCGACGATTTATGGTCTCTTTCGGCGAATTGCTTCAGGCAAACGTCTCATAACGCCCAAATAATACTCTTTGTTTACTGTCTGGCCTTAAGGCAAAAATTCATGATGCACTACACCGTTGTAATCCATGAAAACCGTCAGCATTGCCTTCTTTTTTGACTGAAAACGAAGTGGTTTTTTTGGTCTCGGCTCATTTGGTGAACGCCATTCACTTGCCTGATGTCTGGATTGCGTGTCGTACTCATAAACCCACGTCTCGTCTCCAGTAATGATCCTTTTGATGAATGTCGGATCGGATTCAGCCTCGCAAATCATGTCTTTTGCGACGTCAACACGGTCTCTTTTTTGCATGAAATTGAGGTCTTTTGGCACCAACTTTGCTGCTACACGACGGAAACCCAAATCGTTAACCACAATGTCTTGGGCGGATCCATAGGCAATGTTCAAGTCCTCCGCTATTTCTCTGATGGTTAATTTGCGGTTATTGACTAACATTTCTCTTACTTTCTTCAACTTTTTCCACCTGCAGCGTTGGGCCCGATTCCTCACCTTGGGTGGGAGAGAGTTTTGTGTGGAACGCTCTTGTGGTGGTGGTGTTTCGCCGGGCTACTTGCTATAAACTAGCTGGCACGTTTGTGATAGGTTTCTTGCTGCATCCTAGGGTGGAATTATTTGTTGTAGGTAAGCGTATGTACTTGCATGCTTTTGGAGTGAGGATAGGTAGATGTGTGGTTGCATGCGCGTCGAATGATGGGGTGTTGCAATGAATGTGTGCACTGTTGTGGATTGGGGTTTGCATGTGTGTGTTGGTTTTGAATGCGGTGTTTCTTTTTTACTTTTTCTTTTTTCCTTTTTTTGGGTGGTGGCCTAACACCCCCCGCCACACGCCCTTGCGGCGGCTTGCGGGGTATTATGCAGATGTAAATGTAGTTGTACTTTATCAATATTTTCACCGACTTTCGATGTCGATGGTCTGCCACTGCGTTCATCATCTTCGATTGACTCACCACCACTTCTGAACCGCTCGTGCCACTGGTAAACGACCGTTTTTTTTTAGAGAATCGTTGCCGAAACACTTTTCCAACATTTCCAACGTCCGTGGGCCAATAAATCCGTTTTTTACGCAAAATTTAATACAAGTTCGTTGTTGCAAATTTAAATCCATTTCTGCAATTGTAAAAAATCGCCATCACACACAGAGATAGATGTACTCTTGGCTACGTAACTTTTGCAAATGTCAAGTTATGACACTAAGATTTAAAGGGAATATCAACCAATGTACCAATTTAACAAAAAAACAGAACTCAAATCGGAACGATGGGAGCGCCACACGGTGGTTAATCCGGGAACTTTTTGTTTAAGGTAGTATTTGTCATATTTAAGCGTATGTACTTGCATGCTCGTGGAGTGAAGGGAGGTAGATATGTTTAAGTGATTAAACAATTTTTAAGTGATCGTGTCCAAACAGTCGTCCTGGACGGTGTATCATCCGATACTGTCAAGGTCACGTCGGGGGTACCACAAGGAAGTGTCATAGGTCCCCTCCTTTTCCTTATTAACATAAATGACCTCAGTACCGTAGTTAATAGCAAGCTCCGTCTTTTCGCCGATGATGCAGTAATTTATGGGGACATCCGAAGTCACGAAGACAGAGTCGTGTTAGCCAACGACCTAGATGCAATTCAAAATTGGTGCGATACATGGCAATTGGAATTGAATTTTAAAAAATGCGTAGTAATACATTTTTGGGAAAAGAGTAATTCCCTCCCTTATAGTTACAAAGTCAAGCAAACCAATATCGAGAGGGTAGATTCCTTTAAATACTTGGGTGTAACAATTACTCACGATCTGTCCTGGGGAAAACACATACGAGAAATATGCGGTCGTGCTAATAAAAAATTGGGATTTGTGAAAAGAGTGCTAGGTAAATGCGACGAAAAGGTGAAAGAACGATGTTTCCTTGCCTTGGTCAGGCCCCACCTAGAGTATGCTGCCAGTATATGGGATCCTCATAACATAAATTTGGTTTCGGAATTAGATCGAGTTCAGCGGAGGGGGGCTAGATTTGTCAAACATTGTTATGACCAACTCAGCAGCGTATCCACTTTGCTAGACAATTTAGGTTGGGATTCTCTTACACAGCGGCGTTTCCAATATAGATTAAACTTATTAAAAACATTTAAAGATGGGCCCTTTTCCGATGACATCAAGGATATAATACGAACCCCAACGTATTACGGTCGAAGGGATCACGAATATAAGACTAGAGAGATAGACTGCAAGACTGACAGGTTTAAAATGTCATTTTTTCCAAGAACGATAAGGGACCAGAATGCTCGTAGTCGAAATTCCCCAGGACTTAGTTCATTACAATAAGTATTAACGTACAGGTTAGGGACTTCGCGAGGATGTATATACATGTGTGTATGTATGTATGTATACATATGTATGTGTGTACATATATATATTTTTTTCTTACAGGTTCCCCGCACCTTTCCTCAACTAACTCCCAACCCCCTCAACCCTTACCCTTCCCTCATGGTGCTACACCCCCTGCCACACACCTTTTTGGTGGCTCGCAGGGTACTTATGTAGATGTAGGTGTAGATGTATGTGTTTGCAATTGAACCTGTATCTTCCTTATTTAATATATGTGGTCTGATCTACCTAAGTAGTGTGTGGACATTATTATTCATTTTGTGTCATTAATAGGTGTAGGATGTAGCAAGAAATTGGTCCAACAATGTGCAAGCTAGATTTTAGTAGGTAGCTAGGCGGAATTCCACTTCCACCAGAACGTGCAACATAAAACGCTCTCCTACCCGAGGGGGTTACTGTTCATGTATAGGTGCCAGAAAATGCGGACGTTTAAACTGTTATAGGTGAAAGTGTTTAACTTAAATTAACTTCGTCCTGATATTTCTTCAGGAGTAATCGCATATGTAGTGATGCATCTCAAGGTTCCAATAGTACAAATCTGTCCAGTCATCCAATACAATTGAATGAATTAGGTCTAATGGTCGAAAGGTCATTAGGTAGATAAAAGTTATGTTGCACGTTCTTGTGGTGGTGGTATTTCACCTTGCTACTTACTTAAATCTACCTTGCACGTTCTTGGATAAATTTATTGCTGAATCCTAAGAAACAATTATTTTTTATACTTAATCATGTGTACTTGCATGCTTGTGGAGTGAAGGGAGGTAGATGTGTGTTTGCATCCGTGTAAAATGATAGGTTGTTTCTATGAATGCATGCACGACTGTGGATTTGGGTTTGCATGCATATGTTAGTTTTGAATGCGGTTTTTCTTTTTTCCTTCTTTTGGGTGGTGACCTAAAACCCCCCGCCACACGCCCTTGCGGCGGCTTGCGGGGTATTATGAAGATGTAGATGTAGATGTGAGAAATTTGGCCTAATGCTGCAGGTAGGAGGAAGGTTCCCCCACGGACAGGGACAAGGGATGAAAGGGGAAATTTAGGGTACCAAAAGCAGAGCAAACAATACTGTAAAGAGCACTTAATTCGTATTAGTTTTCCACGAAACGAGCTGACCGGCGTTGGACCTTCTCTATTCCCCGAATGGGGTCTTGTTCACTCGGATTCCATACGCTACATGCATATTCTAAAATGGGCTTCACAAGTAAGAAGTTGAAACAATACCTCAGTTGATTTTAATGAGGATGGACACAGGTACACTCGTCGAGACTATTTGAATATTATTTAGATTACCGGCATGCATAGCGAGCCGAGTTGTAATTAGGCAAAGGCTGCCAGGTGAATGCTTACAGAAATATTTAAATGTTTAGCAGCATAACAATCGCAAACGACACATAAACCTTAAGCGGAAGAGGACCGAACTTAAACAACATTAGAATACTAAATCACAAGTAACTAGGTCTATATACCGATAGGGTATACCGATGAAATTAGTTGTTTAACCCAATTACACAATATGGCGGAAGAAAGCCACACTCAAAAGTTTTAAGATTTGAGTAGACAGAGAGAGGTGAGGGAACTTTCGGGGGTGCAGAGGGGTTCAAGTGGCAGGGGGGGCGGATGCTGGCAGAAGGGCATAATGAAGTAATCGAAGCACTTGCGTGAGCACGGCGGGGGGAAGTTGAAGCGATCGCACCATGAGGGGTTGCCCGCACGGGATATGACCTGAGGAGCGTGTGGTGGCAGGGGTGGCGGGCGCTGCTCTCCGGCGAAGGGGGGCAACGGGAGGGGAGTTGGCTCAGTGGGCAGGGGGGGAAGTCATGTTAATAAAAGAGGCTGAAGTGAGTGGTATGCAGGGGGTGAGGAGGGCCCCTCCACAGAAGCGGACATGCTCGCCGCCCCTGGGGAATATCCCCTCCTTGAGCCAATTTCGTGAAAACGGGGAGAGGGAATGTTTGAACTCGAGGGTTGGACGACTTGAGGAAAAAAACGTTCCGGCGATAACAGGCTTTAGCCAAACCAATCGCGCATGCGCAGCAGATCCGCATGTGTATAACCCACAGTGCTGTCCACGCCCCACGGTGCTATCCTCTCGCGGTTTAGAGGCGGCCGGCCCTTCGCCGCCAGGGTAGAGGTGTCTCTTCCTTGAAGCATCCACCATCCCTTGCTACCCGACTCCGTTTGGGTTCGAGCGCCAGTCGCTCTCATCGCTTTTGACGCATTCACTGAAGACTTCTACATCTACATCTACTCAAGACCCCGCAAGCCGCCGCAAGGGCGTGTGGCGGGGGGTGTCAAGGGTGTGGCGGAGGGTGTTAGTTCACCAACCGTAAATTAGGGAAAAAAACCCGCATGCAGAAGCCACAAATTTATAGTCCCCCCACAAACCAAACATGATAAACATTCGTGTAAGAACCCTTTTACCCCAATCCTTCCACACAATTGCAAACACACAAATTACAACAAACATACCCTTGCACAATCTTTGAATTTTGTTCCAACTCTCAATTTAAAAGTCTTAATATTTCAAAATGGACTTCGGATTATTACTATTATGATATCTGATTGTTCGGGGGAAGAATGAGCATTTGAATCAGTCTCCCTTAATTTATCTTTGTGGTCTGATCTACCTAAGTAGTTTGGGGCCATTTTAATAATTCCTTTTGCTTATCGTTTAAAAGGCTCCAAGGCAAAATGCCCAAAGAGACCTGTTTCACTTAAGTAAGTAGTGCATGCATTCATAGAAACGTCCTATCATTTTAAAGGCTTGCAAACACACATCTACCTCCCTTCACTCCACAATTATGCAAGTACATACGCGGGAAAAGTTTTCACCCAACACACATGAGGTTAGTGAAAGTGCATGCAATTGAGTATAACTAATTGTTACCTAGACGCCGAGAGTGACAAGTGTCATTTTTGTTATCTACGAGTGTGATCCTACAGTTGTTATGCCGTATTGTCCGTGGGATGAAAGAGTCCTTGAGTCTGCTAGTTCATCTACATCTACATAATACCCCGCAAGCCGCCGCAAGGGCGAGTGGCGGGGGGTGTTTGGTCACCACCCAAAAAAGGAAAAAAGAAATACCGCATTCAAAACCAACACACACATGCAAACCCCAATCCACAGCAGTGCACACATTCATTGTAACATCCCATCTTCGACGCGCATGCAACCACATATCTACCTCCCTTCACTCCACAGCATGCAAGTACATACGCATACCTACAACAAATAATTATACCCTAGGATGTAGCAAGAAATTTATCACGAACGTGCAAGCTGCTTTACAGCAAGTAGCCAGGCGAATCACCACCACCAAAAGAACGTTCCACACAAAATTCTCTCCCACTGAAGACGAGGAATTTGGCCCAACGTTGCAGGTGGGAGGAGGGCACACCCGTGGAGAGGGACAAGGGATGGAAGGGGAAATTTAGGATACCAAAAGCAGAGAAAACAATACTGTAAACAAC
This sequence comes from Hetaerina titia, assembly GCA_037158775.1. Classification (NCBI taxonomy): domain Eukaryota; kingdom Metazoa; phylum Arthropoda; class Insecta; order Odonata; family Calopterygidae; genus Hetaerina; species Hetaerina titia. The sequence goes on from CM073769.1 coordinate 146,887,654, forward strand.
AATACATTACTTAATGGCATTCCAATGCGGGCATGCAGGAAGGGTTTTGACACAACACACAGGAGGTTAGTGAAAGTGCATGCAATTGAGTTTAACTAATTTTTACCTAGACGCCGAGGGTGGCAAGTGGCATTTTTGTTATCACCGAGTGTGACCCTAGAGTTGTTATCCCGTATTGTCCGTGGGAAGAAGGAGTCCTTGAGTCTGCTAGTCCTGGCATCTACTTCCCGAATTTTGTGCACATGATCCAAGCGACCTATGTATGTTGGAGCGCGAATAATTGTCGAGACCTCGGTGCTGAAACATGCGGATCCGCATTTAGTTAGTAAGTTTAACCTAGCATTGAGTCGTCTTTCTTCCAATGATTCCCTTCCCAACTCCATAAGCATTTCAGTGACACTCTTGTATTATCGCAACAGTTTTCCACGAAACGAGCTGCCCGGCGTTGTACCATCTCAATTTCCCGAATGAGGCCTGTTTCACACGGATCCCATACGCTACATGCATATTCTAAATGGGGCCTTACAAGAGCGTGATAACAACACTTCTTCACCTTGGAGTCACTTCTACCGACAATGCGTCCAATAAATCCTAATTTTTATATGCTTGCCCGCAGACTTTACGTACATGGGTCCCCAAGGTTAAGTCTTTAGTGAATTTAACACCTAGGTATTTCACCGTATCAACTACTTCAAGGTCAACTCCAGCTAATGTGTAAACGAATCCCGTGGGTCTTTTAAAGAAATTTACCACCGCACATTTATTAAGATTGAAAGGCAATCCGCATTTTGAACACTATTCATTAATGCTATTTAAATCACGTGCTAGAATTAAACGATCCTCATCCCCAGATATCTCCCGATAAATCACTGTGTCATCCGCGAACATCCTTATCTTACCTTTCACTTCGCGTTTCAGATCGTTAACAAAAATCAAAAATAGTAACGGTCCGATAAAACTTCCCTGAGGAACCCCCGAGGTTACTCGTACGCTGGTAGCACTAGCGCCGTCAAGGACTACCCTCTGTTCCCGGTCTGAAGAGAAGTCTTCAACTCAATATAATGCCCTCTTGTGTACATCTACATTTACATAATACCCCGCAAGCCGCCGCAAGGGCGTGTGGCGGGGGGTGTTAGGTCACCACCCAAAAAAGGAAAAAAGAAATACCGCATTCAAAACCAACACACACATGCGAACCCCAATCCACAGCAGTGCACACATTCATCGTAACATCCCATCATTCGACGTGCATGCAAACACACATCTACCTCCCTTCACTCCACAAGCATGCAAGTACATACGCTTAACTACAACAAATAATTTTACCCCAGGATGCAGCAAGAAATTAATCACGAATACCTGCGCCTTTAATTGTATACCTGCGCCCTTTAATTTATGGATGAGTCTACCATGCGGAACCTTATCAAATGCCTTTTGAAAGTCTAAAAAGATCGCATCCACTTGCCTACCACTTTCACCCGATAAAATTAAGTCATGTGCGAACAATCCTAATTGGGTCTCCCATGAGCGGGTTTTTCTGAATCCGTGTTGATTGTCACTTAAAAAGTTAATGTTATCAAGATGTCTCATTATGGAACTGACAATTATGTGCTCTAAAATATTGCCACATATAGAAATGAAAGAAATGGATCTGTAATTGCTGGGGTCCTCCCTGTCACCACTTTTAAAAATAGGCCTTATTTGCGCGGTTTTCCAATTCTTATGGACTTTGCACTCAGTCAGTGATTTGTTAAATATAAATTTTAGATACGGGGCGATGTTAGGAGCTAAGTGTTTTAGCACCCTAGCTGGTATGTTTTCGGGACCCGGGGATTTGTTTGGTTTAATGTCTTTTAGCAATTTGACAATTCCTTGCTCGTCCGCTATTGTTTTTGCCATGGGTTCAGTATATATTGTTTCTTGGAGATACGTGGTGGCTACATCGTTCTGAAGACGCTCTGGGAGAATTCGTTTAGAAGGTTGGCTTTACCCTCACTGTGAGTTCTGGCATATATACCCCGAATTTTGTACACATGATCCAAGCGACCAATGTGTGTTGGAGTGCGAATAATTTGCTAGACCTCGGTGCTGAAATAAGCGGATCTGAATTTATTTAGTAAGTTTAACCTGCCATTGAGTCGTCTTTCATCCAATGATTCCCATTCCAACTCCATCGCCGTCCATAATTTCAATGTTTGTTACGTTTTCGGGCGTAGAATTCGAGACGATATCAAGTATACTGTGGCCCAGCGTGGTCGATTTAACAATTTGTTATCTACATCTGCATCTACATAATACCCCGAAAGCCGCCGCAAGGGCATGTGGCGGGGAGTGTTAGGTCACCACCCGTAAAAGGGTAAAAACCCGCATTCAAAACCAACACAAGCATTATTTGACCTTGAAGTAGTTGATACGGTGAATTACCTAGATTTGACATTAACTAAAGACTTAACTTGGGGGACCCATATACGTAAAGTCTGTGGAGATGCATATAAAAATTAGGATTTATTGGACGCATTGTCGTCAGAAGTGACCCAAAGGTCAAGGAACGTTGTTATTACACTCTTGTTAGGCCCCATTTAGAATATGCATGTAGCGTATGGGATCCGAGTGAAAAAGGCCTCATTCGGGAAATTGAGAAGATCCATGGCCGGGCAGCTCGTTTCGTGGAAAACTGTTACCATGAAACGATAAGCGTCACTGAAATGCTTATGGAGTTGGGATGGGAATCATTGGAAGAAAGACGACTCAATGCTAGGTTAGGCTTACTAAATAAATTCAGACCCGCATGTTTCAGCACCGAGGCCTCGAAAATTATTCGCGCTCCAACATACATTGGTCGCTTGGATCATGTGTACAAAATTCGGGAAATAGATGCCAGGACTAGCAGACTCAAGGACTCCTTCATCCCACGGAAAATACGGGATAACAACTGTAGGGTCACAGTCGGAGATAACAAAAATGGCTCTTGCCACCCTCGGCGTCTAGGTAAGAATTAGTTATACTCAATTGCATGCACTTTCACTAACCTCCTGTGTGTTGTTATCAAAACCCTTCCCGCATGCCCGCATTGGAATGCCATTAAATAAAGTAGTACTGTTTACAGCATTGTTTGCTCTGATTCTGGTACCCTAAACTTCGCCTTCCATCCCATGTCCGTCTCCGTGGGTGAGGCCTCCTTCTACCTCCAGCGTTGGGCCAGATTCCGCACCTTGAGTAGGAGAGAGTTTTACGTAGCACGTTCTTGACCTGTTGGTATTTCGCCTAGCTACTTACTAAAATCTACCTTGCACGTTCCTGATAAATTTCTTGCTGCCTCCTGGGGTACAATTATTTTCTGTAATTAAGCGTATGTACTTGCATGCTTGTGGAGGGAAGGGAAATAGATGTGCGTTTGCATGCACGTGGAATGATGGGATGTTGATTGAGGTTTTCATTTGTGTGTTGGTTTTAAATGCGGTATTTCTTTTTTCATTTTGGGTGGTGACCTAACACCCACCGCCACACGCCCTTCCGGCGGCTTGCGCGGTAATGTAGATGTAAATGTAGTAAGCATAACTATTCACAGTAAAAAGGAAGACTACAGACGAAACTATGACTATGGTTGACTCTACACTACACTTCTCTAGATGAGATAGCAGCAGGCTAACAGGCCAGTATCTATCCTCTCAAATAACCAAAAGACACTAAGAATACCCACTAAAATTACCACCACTTTATGAAGAAATAATAACAAACAGCACAAAGACTAAATTAACTTACCTATTTCACAAAATTAAGGCAAACATTACGCTACACTTCACTAGGGAAGAATATGCACAGAGGCACACAAGTAACAGCAGGCACGCAGATAAGCTCGGTTACGGTCTAAGTGGTTTCAGGGAGCGAGGTCAGGCACGTCTGTTCTCGGCGGAAGCCATGGAGAGAATGAAGCTCTTGCGGCGGCTTGCGGGGTGTTGAGTAGATGTAGATATACTTTTCCTTATTATGAATTTTGTCAGTAATTCAAATTTTAACTGGATGCAAATTATTTTTACTGTTGAAACTGGACGGGTATTTTTCATGGAACCAACTTGCTAAAAATTGAGGGCCATAGTTGTCAAAGTTAGGTCTTTGCAGTTGATTTTTGGGGGTCTTTCAATAAATTTGTACCCGGATCTCTTCCTCAAAATTTTCCCTTCATACCTTTGTGGTCTTTTCAAATTTAACTTCACTTTTCATAATAACCGCCGCAATTATAACAGATGCCGTTGGTAACGTACTCTATGTGGATTTGGCATTTGAGTTTGAGTTCACTTCACTTCTGCTGCGAAACGTGAACCGGAGTGGGGTACAAAACATCCTCACCGCTATCATCTTCGCGAATGCTTGACTTATATTCTCCCTTTCGATCTCCGCCGGACTGGAAGGATACGGCGAGAGGTGGCGCAGGACGAGCCTGCCACGGAGCGGAAAAGGGTACACTCGTATGCCCATGCCAACAACGCAGAGAGAGGGTAAAAGATCGCAGTGCCATGATCTCCCATGCCTATCAACGTTTGAACCTGAAGACCTTATTTTTCGCTCGGAGGGACTTTAAGAGCATATAATTGCATTCTCCCCGGCTGCGGAATACTGTTTTGGGTGCAGAAACTTCGGCAACAAGGGGGGAAGACAATGCACCCCTCTCCCGTCCCCCAGTTGTCACGCGCCACTCCTCTGGGTGCAAGAGACTTCTCCGAAGCCTGCACCCAAGTACGACGCCGCTGATATACTTTTGGCATTCGATTGTATTCTTACACTCCGATGAAACAATCCCCGAATATAATTACTAATACAACGTGGCCTTTCAGAAACCTGTAAAAACAACATATCACTGTCTTCAGGGAGAGTACCAAAAGGTACTCTCCCTGCACTTGCAGGGACCAGCAGCAAAGCACACCCAGAACAGCCGCAGGGTTTGACTCGCGTCATCATGTGCTTTCAGATTATCCGGAAACACTGACCGACCACGGATCACCTCCGCAGTACAATACAAGGCGATGCTGAACACAATTTTTTTTGAGTTTACACGATTGTAAATTATTCAAACTGGTGACACTAATTTAGTAAAAAATTAATTTTTTTAATAAAAAAAACAAAAATGCTTTCTCTGCAAAATCTCATGCTATTTTATGAGTTTAGGAATGTGATCTCAGATGTTGACTAAAACCAGCAATGACCATCGAAAAATACAAAGGCACTATGTCGACGCGTAGGTTCGTTTTGCTTGGATTATTTATTTATCGTATGGTTTCATAGGCAGCGTGACCGTCACGACCGACCAATGTACGTGATCCATTATGAAAGTAATAGTTTTATTGTGACGCGACTATCCATGGACGCGGGGTGGATTCGGTCGGGAATGTGGCGAGGTATCTGCCCCGACAAAGCAGTCGGTCACTAGTTTGCTCCGAGCAGTTCTTCCAGCGTGTCTGCCCTTCCAACGCAGCAGGTTACTAGTTTGCTCCGAGCAGTCTCAGCGGAAAGACGTACCTCCGCGTGAATTTCGACTTTATAACACGCGACGCGATGGAGCGTCCAGCAGCACGCCGCGTGGCCCCAACCACACGTCCTTCATCGTTACCAACTTCCTGGCCTGGTGCACCGCCCCTGGTTGGTCCTCCAGCCCCCTTACAGTCCCGACTTGGTTCCGTGAAACTTTTGTTTGTTTCCCCGTTTACTGAGGAGAGAGAGCGGAAAGCATTGGGAGAAAAGCATGTTACAACGTTCCTGAGAGACATTCCCTTTTCAGTGTGCCTTCCAGGCGTGGCAGACACGTCTCCGCGAGTGCATTGATGTAGGGGGGGGGAGAATATTTTGAAGGATTTTAAGCATCCGTACAAGTACGTTAATCAATAAATCTATAGTCCCTAGAGAATGCGCATCACTTTTATAGTGGGGCCTTTAAACTTTTTAAGTTCTCTTAGCTTTTTGTTACTCTTTTAGCTTTGATTGAAAATAAATAACTGCTTTTCCCAATGAAATATTTCATTCAGCAAAACACGACCTGCATTTCGTAGAAGATCTCTCAGTCTTAATGATGTAGTTCTATAAAACCTAATTCATGATGTGCTAAACGACGTTTTTACGTGGAAAAACAAAGTTACACTTTCTTCTAATTGGCATCCTTAAAAGTACCAGTTTACAACTACATATCCATTTACATCCCGAGGCGATGACTATTTTGTTTCGAGGGTCCGATTACATGTTAACGGAATAGCCAATGTCTGTGATGGGATTTGAGCCGTCACCTTGCGGGTCGATCTCTTCCAGATATGCACAGAGAGGCAGAACCGAACAATGAGTGAATATAATTGGGAATTGTGGAGTCGGAGACGATGGGTAACGACACTCGGAGGACGAAGAAGTTAGAAGGAGAAGTGGTTGGTTTTGGTGGGTGAAACATATTAAGTAATGCCGTGAAGATGCCGGTGCACCCAAAGTGTTGCGAATGTGATTCAGAAATGAAATACAATTTTTGCTCTATAAACTCTATCTCATAATTATTAACTAATTCAACCAAGATATCTCATTTTCTGTCATTATTTCATGACGTGTGAATATTTACAGTCGATTTATATTAAAAAATGAAAAATATGAAAGCTTTGGCATTTAATAACAAAATTGATAATCCTTAGTAGCAGAAAGGGTTATTATTAACATTGTTTTGATAAAGTACGTCGACAGAGTAATAGGCTTACTTATTTTTGAGCAAAATTATTTGCTTGATATGATAAGTGTAGGGAGCTTTATTGTTCTCCATTCATATTAGACATAAATATTGATTAAGATAATATAAATGGCAGCGACAGGATAGCTTCATCAAAGATTTGGGGAATAGTATCCAATAAAGAGAGAACTGACTATTCCTCGTCGTCCCTTCGGAGGCAGACGGATACGCACGCTGCCGTCGCCCGCCTATCGAGGGGACAGAAGGATTCCTCCCGATGAGACGTGGCTGGGGATCGTGGATCGTAGCCACCCTTCGGACGGATCCCATCTAGGACGGCGCACTGCTGTCCAATTCGTCCGCCTGGAGTCGTGCAGTCTCCAGCATTTGTTTAAAGAGTTTCATCTTGACTTGTAGTTGATTCATAATTATTTGAGTACATTTTAAAAAAAATCAAGAAACTGAGGGAGATGCCGCAACAGTAACTTTAAACGGAGTCATCTGCCAACATGCATTTCAGTGCAGCCATTTCAGAGTGTAAATATCATTCCCCTTGCCCGGGATTCAAACCCGGATCCCTGGCTAAAGCACTCGGCCAGAAATCGAGGGATCCGGGTTCGAATACCGGTCAAGGCGAATGATTTTTACACTCTGAAATGGCTGCATTGAAATTCATTTTAAAAGTTGGTAAAACTCATGTTACAAATTTCAGACCTTTGCAGTGTGACATGTTATAGCTTATTTATGGTGAAAATGTATTTTTCCGTAGTGGTTCCGCCGTGCAAGATTCCTGATCTCGCAGGTGTAGATTCACATCCGTTTGTAGATCAATGGCCAATTCCAGTGTCACGCTATTCTGGTAAACTCCGCAGATTGCGTCGAAAACCATTGTTCCACCTCTTTAATGATGTCATTTTTGTATCAAATCTCAGGACCCGGAATTGTTCTTCGAGTTTTGGGAATGAGAAAAAGTCGCTCGGGGCGAGATCGAGAGATAAGGCGGATGTGAAACAATCACAAAGGCACCTCGGTTAGATTGCAGGTCGCCCCGTGTTTGCTTCTGTAAAGGAGTCGGCAGTCGGGAAACCCAGCGTGCTGACTCCATTGAAATGTGCAGTTCTTCGTGAATAATTTACACTTACTCCTGTAGCTATGATCATGTTGATGGTTGTTCTCGGTTGATGTTGATGGTTGCTCTCCGGTCTAATGGAGGCACAAGTCCTCCACTTTCGTCTTAACATTGGAGGCATCATCCGTCAGTGATAGTCTTCCACTTCTTGGACCGTCTGTGTTAAGTGAGCCGGTTCTCCGCGTGGTAATTCCTCCCGTGCTCCCCTTCGCGGCCCTCGATCGGCCAAGTGTGGCCCCGGCCGCGCATCGACAGGGTTGCTCCTACGGATGCCTGCATCTATCTCTTTTATCGGCGAATTACCCTTCCTGCACCTCAGCGCCCCCTTCATATTCCGCCACCGAAGGAGGGGGCTCCGTCGTCGGACGCATCTCTTCCTTCCCGTTTACATGGAGATAAACCCCCGCCCCCTCTCCAGGCGGAGGACGGCAGTCGTCCCCTTCCATTCACGCCCCCACATCCAGCCCCGTCCGTTATCGAGTGAGAACAAAGGAGCAACTCGCGGCGGTCCGGTGAAAACATCCGCCGCGCTGGGAAAGGAGCGCGCGCAAGAGCCGCTGCGCTTTTGTCAGCGGGCGGGGAAGTACGTTTGGCGCCGCGACACCACCTCCGCCGCTTCGTGGTCCGCCCTCCTTCGCGCAACGTCTTCGTCAACCCCCTCTTCCTCTCTCTCCACTCTCTCCGCGCCCCCAAGGGATCACGACCGCGTTCCCTTTTCCCCGGCGCCTTGCCGGCTGCGTCCCATTCGGGGGCGAGGCTGTGTGACCCAAATATAAGCAAGCAAGAGGTGCGTCATGTGCGGTTCGATCGCCCGGACGGCCCCCTCCAATTTCCCCTCCTCCCACGGCGTTGGTTTCTTCATCGCCACGGCGTTTTGGAGCAATTCTGGGAGAACACACTTAGTTGCGAATTCGGCCTTCTCCGATTTCCTAATGCCCATTCGGGTGTACCACCATTGTTAGTTCCATGATGAGGCACCTGGATAGCCAAGATTTATTAATTAATAACCAATAGGGCTTCCGTAAGGGTAGATCCTGCGAAACTTAACTCGCACTTTTTGTACATGAGATATTGAACTCCGGTGAAAGTAATATTCCAGTTGATACGATATTCCTAGATTTTAAGAAAGCTTTCGATAAAGTCCCTCATTGCAAATTACTCGCGAAATTGGAAACTTATGGAATACACGAGAGTATTATTAACTGGATTAAACAATTCTTAAGTGATGGTGTCCAAACAGTCGTCCTGGACGGTGTATCATCCGATACTGTCAAGGTCACGTCGGGGGTACCACAAGGAAGTGTCATAGGTCCCCTCTTTTTTCTTATTTTAATAAATGACCTCAGTACCGTAGTTAACAGCAAGCTCCGTCTTTTCGCCGATGACGCAGTAATTTATGGGGACAGCCGAAGTCACGAAGACAGAGTCGTGTTAGCCAACGACCTAGATGCAATTAAAAATTGGTGCGATACATGGCAATTGGAATTAAATGTTAAAAAATGCGTAGTAACACATTTTTGGGAAAAGAGTGATTCCCTCCCTTATAGTTACAAAGTGAAACAAACCAATATCGCGAGGGTAGATTCCTTTAAATACTTGGGTGTAACAATTACTCACGATCTGTCCTGGGGAAGACATATACGAGAAATATGCGGTCGTGCTAATAAAAAATTGGGATTTGTGAAAAGAGTGCTAGGTAAAACCGACGAAAAGGTGAAAGAACGATGTTTCCTTGCCTTGTTCAGCCCCCACCTAGAATATGCTGACAGTATATGGGATCCTCATAACATAAATTTGGTTTCGGAATTAGATCGAGTTCAGCGGAGGGGGGCTATATTTGTCAAACATTGTTATGACCAACGCAGCATCGTATCCACTTTGCTAGACAATTTAGGATGGGATTCTCCTACAAAGCGGCGTTTCCAATATACTATAGATTAAACTTAATTTCAAGAAACTGTAACAGTAACTTTAACGGAGTCACCCGCTATGTGTGCATTATAATGCAAAAATTTCAGAGAGTAAAAATTAGAGTGTAAGAGGGCGTCTCGGTAGCTTAATTTGTTAAAGCACTCGGCCGGATATTGAGGGATCCGGGTTCGAATCCCGGTCAAGGCGAATGATTTTTACTCTCTGAAATTGTTGCATTATAGATTAAACTTATTAAAAACATTTAAAGATGGGCCCTTTTCCGATGACATTAAGGATATAATACGGACCCCAACGTATTACGGTCGAAGGGATCACGAATATAAGACTAGAGAGATAGACTGCAAGGCTGACAGGTTTAAAATGCCATTTTTTCCAAGAACGATAAGGGACCAGAGTGCTTGTAGCCGAAATTCCCCAGGACTTAGTTCATTACAATAAGTAAAGGATATGTATACATGTGTGTATGTATGTATGTATATATATATATATATATATATATGTATATATATGTATAAATATATATGTGTATATATATGTATATATATAAAATTCACTAAATAGTCATAGCAAACACAGAAACTAAAACATATTAAAGAGGGACCCACTAGTTCTCGAATTTTCAGTGGTGCCACCACCTTTCTCAAGAGGAATTAGGAACAGAACTGAGGCAGAGGAGAGCCCGAAAGCAGTGGTAGGAAGGAGAAGGGGGAAAATGGGGGAAAAAAGGGGAAAAGAGGGGAAAAGAAAGGAAAAGGAGGGAAAAAAGGGGGGGAAAGGAATTCGAGGTAAGGGGTTTGGAGGGGTAGTGTATGGCCCGGGAATATTAAAAAAAAAGGTGGGGATGATATGGAAGTTGTTGGGGGCGGAGGAGGATGAAATTATATGCATAAAGGGGGCAATTAATGTCTAATATTAATACCTCGGCGATTCCAGGAACCCAAGAGCCAGATGAAAGCTAGCTCTAATGTTTTGAGTTTCAGTGGAGGCTCTGAGGGTGGAAGGGGTGCTAAGACGGATACTTTTCAACATTGGTCATAGGCCGTGTTGTGTTCGGAGGCATGTTTGAGGTTTGGGAATATACCAATAAGGGAGGAATTGTTGCATGAGGCTCGATGATTATTGATTCTAATATTAAGGGGTGTGGTACACTGTCCAATGTAAAAGGTAGGGCAAAGTTGGCACTTGAGAAGGTAGACAAGATTGCTGGAGGTACACGAGGAGTAGGGAATTGGTTGGAGAGAGTTAAAGAGCGGGTGGGAGAGGGATGGGATTCTGGTTAGGAATTAGGGGCATTTGGGGAAAAGGTTGGTGGTGGAATTGTGGTTTTTGAGGATAGGATAGAGGTCCTTTAGGATAGAACGCAGAGATTCTAAGCCAGGAAGAAACGTGGTGCAAATTGAAAGAGGGTGATTTTTCGCGGTAGTGGAAGGTCTGGTAGTGTAAGTATGTCTACGGATCCTCTTATTCAGGAGGGATTCGGAATAACCTCTTTTGAGGAGGGAATGGTGTACATTTATGAGGAAATTGTCCAGGGAGTCAGGGTCATTGCAAATTCTTTTTCCCCTTTTGGAAAGGGAATAAGGAATGGAACGTTTGGTGTGGCATGGGTGACAGCTGTTGAAATGTAAGTACTGTTGTTTATTTGTGGGCTTTATAAATATATATATATATATTTTTTTTAGGTAATCTACCGGTTAAGGTAGGTTTTTGGATGGACCCAACTATCAAATAAACATTTTGTGACTCCCCACCTAGCAAACTAATCTATATCAGGTCCCTCTTCATCTCGGTGTACTTCTTTCCTCCCTTCATCTCGTCCAACATCCCTATCCTGTTCCTACCCTTACCTCGCTTGCCCAACATTCTTCCCTCTATTACCCTCTTCAACATTCCACTACCGCTCAGTACGCCCTTCATCCATTTTTCCTGCCTCCATAGGATTTCTCTCAACAACCCCCTCTCCTCCCCCACCATTTCTAGTACTTCCTCATTTGTTTTCCTTTCGGTCCATTTCACCTTTTCCATTCTTCTCCAAACCCACATTTCAAAAGCCTCCAATCTACGTCTATCCTCCTGCTTCAGTGACCACGTTTCCGCGCCGTACATAGCTACGCTCCATATCAGAGTTTTTACGAGTCTTGTCTTAACATCCCTACTCAATGTCCCCGTCATCAACTCCCTCCTCCTTGAGAAAGCCTCCTTGCCTGGCGCAATTCTTCTCCTTACGTCCCTACCACTTTGACCGTGTTGGTCCAAAACACTTCCGAGATATGTAAACTGTTCTACCTGCTCTATTTTTTCCCCGCCTATTTTAATATTTAGCTTAGCCTTTTTCTTTCTGGAAAATCGCATAACCTTTGTTTTATTAATATTTATTCTCATCCCATATTTATCGCACTGAACCTCCAATTCACTCAACAATGCTTGCAACCCCTTGGCTGACTGAGTAACTAATGCTTGGTCATCAGCAAACCTAAGCGATTTTACGAATTCCCCTCCGACTTTCATTCCTACCTCCAGTTCTTCCCATGCCTCTTTAATCATTTCCTCTACATATACGTTGAACAGTACCGGTGACAATGGGCAACCCTGCCTTACACCTCTCCCTAAAACTGCCCATCCGGACTCTCCGTTCCCCACTCGCACCTGAGCAGCCTGAGACATGTACAGGTTGCGGATCAGTCTCCTGTCCCTCCAATCCATTCCTATTTTCTGCAATACACGCATTAATTTTTCCCAATTCACTCTATCAAACGCTTTTTCGAAATCTACAAAACAGGCAAAAACGTCCTGATTGTATTCTATATTCCTCTCGACTAGTGATCTCATTACTGCAATGGCATCACGCGTACCTCTTCCTTTCCTGAACCCAAACTGATCATCCCCTAAGTAATCATTTGCCTTACTCTCTATCCATTTGTTGATGATCCTGAGAATAACTTTAGCTGCGTGGGATATCAAACTTATTGTTCTGTAATCCTCACATGACGAAGCCTTTGCCTTTTTTGGAATAGGAACTAACACCGATCTCACAAAATCTTCCGGCCAGATTCCTTCCTCATAGATACTACGAATCAGTCCATATATGGCCTTCTTCCCACCTTTCCCTAACCATTTCAACATTTCTACAGGAATATTGTCCACCCCCACAGCCTTATTTGCTTTCATCTCCTTTAATGCCCTTTCTATTTCATCGTCGAGTATGCCTGGACCTAAGCTATCTTCTTCTACGTCATGTTCCTTTTCTATGTCTAACCTTGTCGGCCTAAGTTCTTTACCATACAGTGTTTCTATATATTCCTTCCATCTCTCTTGGATTTTTCCTGGTTCAACTATTATCTTACCCCATTTATCTTTAACTGTTAGCACACATCTTGCCTTCTTACTTCCCGATAATAACTTAACCTTGCTGTATAGAGCACCAATTTCACCCTTCTTCTGTAAACTTTCCATATCCTCGCATTGCGTTTTCCACCATTCTTCTTTTGCTTTATTTGTGGCCCTTCTCAATTTATTGTTTAACTCTTTGTACTTCATTTTGCCTAACTCTGTGTTTACATTTTTCCATCTTCTTCTTTCATCCATCTTTGCAATCATCTCATCCGTTACCCATGGTTTCCTTATCCTTTTCCCGTTAACGGTTCCTATAGTGTCTTTAGCGGCTTCCAATATCCCTTTCTTGATACATTCCCATTTTTCTTCGATAGTACTCAGTTCTTTACCGTCATCCATCATTTTCTCTACAGCCTCCTGATACTCCTTCCTCGTTAATTCATTTACTGCTTCTAAATTCCATTTTTTAGCCCGCCGCCCTTGCCTTATCTTCTTGAAACGAACATTACATTTCATAACAACTAAATTGGGGTCAGAGTCCGCATCCGCTCCTGGGAAACTGTGCGAATTTATCACACTGTTCCTAAACCTGTGCCTAACCATAATATAATCTAACTGATACCTTTCTGAGTCACTTGGCATTTTTCATGTATACCTACGCCTTTTGTGGTGTCTAAACCATGTGTTAGTGATGACTAACCCCTGTCTCCTGCAGAATTCAATTGCTTTCTCCCCGCGTTCATTCCTCGTTCCTAACCCATAGTCCCCCACCTCACCACCATCTCTACCTTCGCCTACCGTCGCATTCCAATCCCCCATCATTATCAAATGTTTCCCTGCAGGAACACTCGCGATGATATCCTCTAACTCATCATACATCTATCGACTTCTTCCTCCTTGTGGTTGCTCGGTGGCATGTATACCTGAATAATGACCAAGTTCGTCGGCTCTGCTTTAATCTCTACGAGTAAAATTCTATCTGTCGCTTGCTCTATGTTGACTACGCTTCTTCCTACCCCTTTATCTAAAATTACGGCAACCCCTCGTTGGCTCTCGTCCCCGCCGCTGTATATTACTCTATAATTGTCACTCCAGTAATCCCCGCTATCCTTCCATCTCACCTCGCAGAGGCCTAAAACATTTATGTTACCTCTTTCCATCTCTCGCTTAATATTTTCTAATTTGCCTCTCCTCAACATTGTCCTGACGTTCCAGGTTCCTATTCTAACTACTTTCGTCTTCTTCTGCATCTTCTGTCCTGCTGCTGTTATTTCTCCCCCGCAAGGATTTCGTGGGATGACGACCGCGGAAGCCTTGCCTCCCCCGCTGCCGGGCACGACACACGGCCCCTTGGGCCGAGTCCCGCAGTTGCCAGGACTCAATTTCTGTTTTGCGTCCATCATATTTTCTTGGGAATGATAATTGAGGTGGTTTCCCGTTGCCTTCCTCAATAGTGTTTTTAACGTGACACCATCACTTAATGGCCGCCCCACTGGGGTCAGACGCCATTGCAGCCGCCTCACTGAGGAACAGACGCTGCGTGTACTACCTTTCGTCTTGCTCCTAACCTTCGACCTATCTGGCATGGGTGACCCTTCCAGGAGTAATTATTATTACTCCCGCCAGCACAGCTCTAGGGGTCATCGGAACACACAAGCCCTTCCACCACGACAAGGTTGTAAACCATGGGAGGGGATATATATATATATATATATATATATATATATATATATATATATATATATATATATATATATATATATATATATATAGATGATTTCTTCGAAGTAACACGGAAGTGTTGAATAAAAAAAAACTTAGACAGTAACACACAGCACGAGAACACATAAAAAGAACACTCACGATAATATCTTGTTAATTTCGACGGAGCTCAAGTCCGTCGAAATTATCAAGATATTATCGTGAGTGTTCTTTTTATGTGTTCTCGTGCTGTGTGTTACTGTCTAAGTTTTATATATATATATATATATATATATATATATATATATATATATATATATATATATATATATATATATCCCTCCCATGGACTACTACCTTGTCGTGGTGGTGTAATCCAATGGATGAAAGGCGTATTGAGCGGTAGTGGAATGTTGAAGAGGATAATAGAGGGGAGAATGTCGGGCAAGCGAGGTAAGGGCAGGAACAGGATAGGGATGTTGGACGGGATGAAGGGAGGAAAGAAGTACACCGAGATGAAGAGGGACCTGATATAGATTAGTTTGCTAGGTGGGGAGTCACAAAATGTTTATTTGATAGTTGTGTCCATCCAAAAACCTACCTTAACCGGTAGATTACCTAATAAATAAAATATATTATATAAATATATACTATATTTGTATATATATATATTATATAAATATATACTATATATACTATATATGTATATATATTATATACATATATATATATGTATATGTAATACATAATGCAAACATGATGCAAAACATGTCGTATTTTCTTAACCGTCATCCCATCCCTCTCTCACCCGCTCTTTAACTCTCTCCCACCAATTCCCTACTCCTCGTGTACCTCCAGCAATTTTGTCTACCTACTCAAGTGCCAACTTTGTCCTACCTTTTACATTGGCCAGTTTACCACACCCCTCAATATTAGAATCAATAATCATCGAACCTCATGCAACAATTCCTCCCTTATTGGTATGCTCCCAATCCCCAAACATGCCTCCGAACACAACACTGTCTTTGACCAATGTTTTAATGTATCCGTCTTAGCACCCCTCCCACACTCAGAGCCTCCACTGAAACTCAAAACATTAGGGCTAGCTTTCATCTGGCTCTTGGATTCCTGGAATCGCCCAGGTATTACTATGAGACTTTAATTGCCCCCTTTATGCATATAATTTCATCCCCTTCCGCCCCCAATAACTTCCATATCATCCCCACCTTTTTTTAAAATTCCCGCGCCATACACTACCCCTCCAAACCCCTCACCTCGAATGATTTTCCCTCCCTTTTTTCCCTCCTTTTCCTTTCTTTTCCCCTCTTTTTCCCTTTTTGTCCCCCATTTTCCCCCTTCTCCTTCCTACCACTGCTTTCGGGCTCTCCTCTGCCTCAGTTCTGTTCCTAATTCCTCTTGAGAAAGGTGGTTGCACCACCGAAAATTCGAGAACTAGTGGGTCCTTCTTTAATATATTTTAGTTTCTGTGTTTGCTATGACTATTTAATGAATTTTATATTGCACTTTCGTGGCTTTTCCAAGAAAGTGAATATGTATATATATATATATATATATATATATATATATATATATATATATATATATATATATATATATATATATATATATATATATATAAAACCATAAACACGGTATTCAACCCGAAGGTCGGTTTAGTAGGTGATGGTAGAGCTCACCCGTGTACCAATACACGCCCTGATGTGTGAATATTCACACATCAGGGTAGGGGGGCTAGTTCCTTTCCCTGTGCCGGTTATGGTTTCCCAGGAAGACCTGGTACCCGAAAAATCAACTAGCTTGGGTGGAGCTGCAGGTGCCCAGAGTGCCTTGCCCGGGAATCGAACCCGGGACCCTCCGGTCAGTAGTCCAACCCTCTACCCCCTAGACCACCGCGACCCGCATATATATATATATATATAAATGTACGAGTGTCATCCGGAAAGTAGTACCCGTTCGTGAAATAAAGACACAAAAGTAAATATTAACAAACATAAAAAATTTATTTGAAAGAGGATACTTTAAACTACTTCTCAACATAATCTCCAAGCAAATTAAGGCATTTGTCATAACGTGTGACAAGTTTCTGTATTCCTGCTGCATAGTCCTTCGCCGCCAGCTCATTGAGATACAGGGTCACTCCTTCTTTAAGTTCTTCATCGCTGTCAAATCTTTTTCCTGCCAAAAAGTCTTTAAGCTTTGTAAAGGGATGAAAATCTGAAGGGGCCAAGTCCGGGCTATACGGTGGATGGTCGAAAGTTTCCCATTTGAATTGCTGCAAAAGTTTTTGTGTTATCCCAGCTGCATGAGGCCTGGCATTGTCATGAACGAGAATGACACCAGTAGACAATAGACCTCGCCGCCGATTTTGTATATCCCGCCGTAATTTATTTAATGTTTCACAATACGCATTGGCATTAATAGTGTCTCCACGGGCCATAAAATCAATAAGCAATACACCTCGTCGATCCCAGAAAATGGTTGCCATGAGTTTCCTGGTGGACAGAACTGTCCTGAATTTTTTTGGTTTGTTTGGTGAATGAGCATGATGCCACTCCATTGACTGTCGTTTACTCTCAGGTAATGCATAACAAACCCATGTTTCGTCACCAGTAATTATGCGAGTCAAGAAAGAGTCTCCTTCATCAGAATAACGTCCCAAAAACGTCAGTGCTGCAGCCATACGCTTGGTTTTGTGCTCATCTGTAAGCATGCGAGGGACCCATCTTGCACAAATTTTTGCATAATGCAGATGGTGTTTAACAATTTCATGAACAATTGTTCGAGAAACATTGGGAAAATGCTCACAGATGTCATCAATTGTGACGCGCCGATCGTTCCTCACGAATTCGTCAACTGAGCTCACCAGTTGGTCTGTAATGACAGACGGTCTCCCCGAACGCTCATCGTCGTGTGTGTTCCCCCTCCCCATGTTGAAGTTGCGACACCACCGTCGAACAGACGACTCGTCCATTACATTGTCTCCATACACCTCCTTTAATTGGCGATGAATATCACATGGGCGAACGTTTCTTGCATTGAGGAATTTAATCACTGCCCTCACTTCACAACTGGCGGCGTTCTCAATTTTTTTAAACATTGTAAACAATCACAGAAACAACACAGGCAATGCTAGCGTCACGCAACTTGGCTCAGAGAAGGCAGACAAGCCACTGAAGCTATCTGACCTCGCCCAGCGGCTACTCGCGTCGTCAGCACTTCATGCGGCACGAACGGGTACTACTTTCCGGATGAACCTCGTATATATATATATTTTTTTTTCTTACAGGTTCCCCCCACCTTTCCTCACCTAACCTAACTCACCTCACTAACTCCCTCAACCCTTACCCTTCCCTCATGGTGCTACACCCCCTGCCACACACCTTTATGGTGGCTCGCAAGGTATTTATGTAGAAGAGGAAGTACCACCCTCGCATCAAGTGGTGGTAAAATTTAGCACCCACTCAAGTGACTTCATACTTCTCTTCATCCACAACCTCTGACACACCCCCCGAAACGTGATGGTGTCAGTCGGTGCCGTGGCACCCGTCTTTTGTTTATTCAAGCTTGGGATAACTTTTAAATTTATGAATTTTTAATGTTTAGTTTGTTAGTGCGCCGATGTTAAATGTCTTCGATGTTTCATTATGATTGTTTCGCTTCGATATTTCATTATGATTGTTTTGAATTTTATTGATTACGATGGCGAGTTACCACAAACGAAGAATTTTAGTCGTTTTTGTTGCGTGGTTAGTCTCAGATTGTGCAATAGTGTCAGATTATAGTCCGCAAAATGGCAATGAAATTCCTTTCGTATAAGTTTTTAGGATATTACTATTTTATGTAATTCTTTGCACCAGATTATTTTAACAGGATTAAATCATTTTAAATATAAAATAAAAGAATAACTTCTGAAAATAACGATAACATATTTTTCTGCTTCAGATATTTCACCCGCAGGAGTTTTCAATTACAGACTAATTTGATACATTGCTCGCGTTCATTTCAATAATGTTCTTTGAAAATTTACTTTTCGCTCTGAGCGACACCTCCACATAGAAAAAGGTCGTTTAACCTCAAAGTGATGGCTTTGATGAAAACGCTACGATTCAGCTTCAAAGGCATAAACGTTTCAATATTTCAATCTTTGTTCCATTCGGAAGAATCTGAATTGCTCCTCACAGCGTCCAAACCTGCGTTTTTCGGGAATACTCTATTCAGCTTCCGTCAAACAGGCCCTTGAAGCGGGGCGCGCACTCTGGACATCTTCTCGCGCATTCGATCACAAAAGCCGAAGATCGGAAGATCTTGCTTTCAAGTATCTCCCAAACACCACACAAAAACACACTGGTGCACCAAAACAATGGACATGAGTGTTAAGCCCAGTAGCAGGGGATTGATTACACAGGCCAACAGTGTTTTTGGTGCCGGAGCTTTTAATGCTGATTTAAAGAACAATTGGGGTGCTGAATCCAATTATGACACTAGTCTTTTCCTATCAGCTATAGTTTTCAAGATATAGATATGTTGTTACTTACGTAAAAAAATCTTCTACATGATGATATGGGAATATTATATTAATAATAAAACCCACTAAATATAAAGACTTGATTTATTTCTAGGGCTGTTAAATCACCCACAAACACAACAGAATTTTACGATACAATTGAACACAAATACTAAAATTTTTTACTGTAATAAAACAAATTGGAAAAAAATACATAAAAACATCACTCAACACATCGGAAGCTTCTTTTGCGCGATTTTCTTGAGTGCACTATGTTCAAACAGTCTCGTTTTAAGCACCAGCAGTAATCTGCCATCATATGGTTATCCCATCTTCCTTGGTAGCGAGCTTCCACTGTTTTTATATCCTGGTGAAATATCTTTCACCTTGTTCTTCACTTGTGTCTCCTAAATTTCCAAGAAAATTGTCTAAGTGGCTGTGTAGGTAGTGAACTTTTGTGCTCATATTACATCCAAGGGATTTGAAGTTACTGAGCATAATGTTTACCACCTCAATATAATTTTCACTTTTGTGATTTCCTAGAAAATTTTTTATGGCCTCAACAAATGACATCCAACTAATTTTTTCAATCTCATTCATTGACTCGACAAAAGCAGGATCCTTTGTAAGTTGTCTGATTTGTGGCCCCTCAAAAATACCAGCTTTAAGTTTTTCAATACTTATATGGGGCATCTTTAGTCTTAAGTAGCCGAAGCATGGTCCATCCTTGTCAAGAGCCTTTACAAATTGCTTCATTAGGCCTAGTTTAATATGTAGAGGCGGTAGGATGATTTTCTCTTTTTCAACTAAAGATTCAGCAATGATGTTTTCTTTCCCAACAACCAAGTTTTCTCTCTTAGGCCACTCCTTCTTCATGCAGTGGTTTTGTCTGTCCCTGCTATCCCAGAGGCACAAGAAACAAGGATATTTTGTGTAGCCACTTTTCGTAAGATGTGCCATATCTAAAAAAGTAGAGCTGTTAAATAAAAACGGATTTCATATTTGGATTCAGCTCTACAAATATAGTTAAAATCATCACAAAGATTCGCGGCACCAAAAAAAAATTTTTTTTGTAGGCCTGTGTTATTCATAAGCCATACATTCTCCCAAATCAACATCATTATCATCTTCGTCAATCTAATACATCACCTAAAACATTTTTAGAAACTAAAATTGATGAATATCAGTTATTGATGTCCATTACATAGCTTACTATTTTTATGTGTCAAAATGTGCTCAAATTCTCAAAATTAAACTCAGAGATTGGAAAACGGCTAACGTAACTCCAATATTTAAAAACGGAGACATGGAGGAAGCGAGTAATTACAGACCTACTCTATTTCCCTCACATCCATTTCGGTGCAAGGCTATGGAACATATAGTTGCCAGTTCGATCGTGAAAAACCTCGACAATCGGGAGTTATTGACCAATGTTTCAATGGATGCGATTTTTCTAGGTTTTAAGAAAGCTTTCAACAAATTACCTCATAGTAAACTACTCACAAAGGCAGTAGCATGGGACATAGATTAAAATGTCCTGGGTTGGATTGAAGACCTACTTTTATAAGAGGAGTGTTGAAGAAATGCGATGAAATTGTCGAAGAGAAATTTTATCTGTCGCTGGTTAAGCCTCATCTAGGATATTCTGCAAGTATATTATGGAATCCTCAGGAAATTGGATTAACTGCCGAATTGGATCGCGTGCAGCGTGAAGAGGAGCTAGATTTGTAAAACGTTGTCATGATAAACTTAGTAGCGTATCCAAAATATTAGATCGGCTAGGCTGGGAATAACTCAAGGAGCGAAGGCTAAATTACAGATCAAATCTCTTGCATACATTGGAAGGACGTGTCTTTAGCAGTGATGTTGGAAATGTATCATTACCCCCATCGCAATACGGTAGGAGAAATCATAACAGTGAAATTGTAAGCAGTAAAAATTTTTCCGCGAACGATAAGAGATTAGAATTAATTTGTCTGACCGCGGTAGGGGTAAACATATTTGGGTCAAAATTAGTCTGATGTGTATTCACCCCCAGCCGCACACCCTAGAAGGGTACCAAACGGACAAAAACTCCCCCAATTCAGGTGTCATATGGGACGTTTTTAGCTACGCCCGATACAGTTTCGGTTACTATGCTTCAACGAGTGAATTCTACGTGTTTTTTCCTGTTTGATATATATTTTAAACAGGTTTCCTTAACTGCTATTGTTGTCGAAATACTTTAGAATTATTACATAGATTAGACACACAATACATAAGAAAGCGGAATTATGACCACAAGAATGATAGTACTTGTTTTGGAACGGTTGAAATACACGAACTATTTCTTATGCAGTGGCACCCGAGTGAAACACTATTACCACTGTTTGAGTAAAACATCACAACGGAATGAAAACATTGCCGTCCCTCAGATGGGAACTGACCTGAAATACATACGTGGGTAGGAATAATGAATTGCGCTTCCTCCATCTTCCATGTGATGTTGAAAATGTGTCATTACCCCATCTTACGACGGTAGACGAGGTTCTGCCAATAAAATTAGAGAGATTGAGTGTAGAACAGATAGATTTAAGATGTCACTTTTCCCACGAACGATGAGGGATCAGAGTACCATCGTCCGACCGCGGAAGGGTGGAAAGGTGCTTTGGGTCAATCGTAGTGTTCAGTCACCCCCCTGCCACATAGCCTACTGTTGGCTTGCAGGGTATTGTATAGTAAATCAGACATCCCTTGGTCGCGCTCCACGGGTAAACCCGTGCATGAGAGAGGATGTAGTCTTATGAATCCCTTCCTTTGGAGAAGAAGGTGGCTAAGAGGGCGCAAAGGCCGAATTTCAAGAGCGCCGCCCTTGAAATTCGACCTTTGCACACCCTTTGCGGATTGCCCCGGGTCGCATCGGAGGGCACGAAGTCCTTGTGAACATTCCTCCCACGGAAAAGTTTATTTATAATCCCTGACTGGCAGACGATGTACCTGCACCTTGCGTGTTTTTATTCCATTCAAGATCAAACTCTGTAAAAGTAGAATGCTAAGTAGCAGTGATCAATTGAAATCTTAAATGCATCTAATATATTACAATTAATAAAACCATGTTAGAAAAAGGAATCTTTAGGAATACATAATTCATGTAAAATTGATTAAAATTTTGATGATATAACCTGCGGCTTTTGTTCGCTTAAAATTTTAGTACTCACCCGATAAATGCAACGAAAATTCTACCGGCGGGTATCTCTCAATCACTATGATGGTACATGATTTAATTACTCTGGAGAAGAAGTGAAATTACTCTGCTAAGAGCGAAGCTAAATCTTTCTTGTCATATTAAATTTGAATCTCAAAAAGGTATTATTAAAATTTATTTTCCTTTTTAACGCAACTTGCAATGAAATGTCGTGTTTCGACTTTAAAAAAATCCTTTTAAACATTCATCGTAATTACTCGGAGAATCATTTCTTTGCAAAAAATTCAGATTGTAAAAACCATTCGTTTTGACCGGGATCTCCAGAACCAGGACAAGGCAAATGATGTTTAGATTCTGAAATTGTTGCAAAGGAATGCGTATTAGCGGAAGACTCTGTCAAAGGTTAGTACTGTGTCACCTCCTGCAGTTTCTTGGAATTTGTCAAAAGCATTTCCTTTGGCTGTCACTTCGTGAATAAGTGGCTTCTTAAACGATCGGGTAAATAAATATCTGAAATCCTTTTATCATTGGGAGTTTTAATTTTCACGAATTTATTAGAAAATTAAATAAAGGATTAAAATTTATAGTTGTCCTCATTACCACAAAGCCTCTCTCTAATTTTTTTGTAATACTTTCTTTGAAATGTCCGTGCTACGGTATTTTCCGACGCATATTTTTACTGAAAACATAAATTACTCGAAGTAATTGCGGATTCTGAAGATTGCCTCCTCCGTGCACGTTAGTGCTCTTCATATTAATGTTAACCCTTGGGCCCCTATGGAATGAATGGCGAGTCGCACTGTGTTGACTGGGACTTCGTCTTGTAGTCTGCTGTAGGTGGTCACGACCATTTAGTTAGATAATTGTAGTCTTGGCTCGATCGAAGCAGCAATGGACTCCGTGGGCACTGGGATGCGTCCACCGATGGAAGGGGACGGGAGCGTCGTTTCTCTCGCGATCCAAGGGGGAAGGCTTTTCAACCCCCTCCCTCCGACCCCTGATTCTCCCCTCGAGTGGCGGCACCCCCGCGCCCGCACCCTCCGCAAAAAATAAAAGGGGTTTGCTTGCGTAGGAGGGATTTTTTAATTTAAAATCAGTTTCATCTCACTCAATTTTGATTCCTCTTGTCCCACCCCGCCGCTCCCCTCGTTCCATCCCGCCCCACGCTAGGCGCTCCCTCCCTATTCCCGTATGCTTCCAATTTTTCTTTGGCGCGGTTGACCTTTCAACATTGGATATGCTTACTTATCACTGTTTAATTGCGAGTTGACCTGAGGCAATAAATTTGTGAGATGAAACTGGCGGTACTCGAAACACCACTGGCGAAAGGCCATCAATACGGTTGCACAGATTCTCATGTCCATTTCAATAAAGCCATTGGTACTGAGAAACTCATAAGAAATAGCTGTCACAAACCTAATACGCAATAATTATTTTTTTTAAACTATTAATTAGCTGTGGTTGTACTATATTAAATTGTTTTAGTATTTTTTGATAACCTGACTGATATATATATATATATATATATATATATATATATATATATATATATATATATATATATATATATAACTTCCCTCCCATGGACTACAACCTTGTCATGGTGGAAGGGCTCGTGTGTTCCGATGACCCCTAGAGCTGTGCTGGCGGGAGTAATAATAATTACTCCTGGATAGCGTCTGACCCCAGTGGGGCGGCCATTAAGTGATGGTGTCACGTTAAAAACACTATTGAGGAAGGCAACGGGAAACCACCTCAATTATGATTCCCAAAAATATAATGATGGGCACTATAGATAACATGAGTCCTGGCAACTACAGGACCCGGCCCAAGAGGCCGTGTGTCGTGCCCGGCAGCGGGAGAGGCAAGGCTTCCGCGGTCGTCATCCCACGAAACCCTTGCAGGGAACAAATAACTTCAGCAGGACAGAAGACTCAGAAGAAGGCGACAGTGGTTAGAATAGGAACCTGAAACGTCAGGACAATGTTGAGGAGAGGCAAATTAGAAAATATTAAGCGAGAGATGGAAAGAGGTAACATAGATGTTTTAGGCCTCTGCGAGGTGAGATGGAAGGATAGCGGGGATTACTGGAGTGACATTTATAGAGTAATATACAGCGGCGGGGACGAGAGCCAACGAGGGGTTGCCGTAATTTTAAATAAAGGGGTAGGAAGAAGCGTAGTCAACATAGAGCAAGCGACAGATAGAATTTTACTCGTAGAGATTAAAGCAGAGCCGACGAACTTGGTCATCATTCAGGTATACATACCACCGAGCAACCACAAGGAGGAAGAAGTCGATAGGATGTATGATGAGTTAGAGGATATCGTCGCGAGTGTTCCTGCAGGGAAACATTTGATAGTGATGGGGGATTGGAATGCGACGGTAGGGGAAGGAAGGGATGGTGGTGAGGTGGGGGACTATGGGTTAGGCACGAGGAATGAACGCGGAGAGAAAGCAATTGAATTCTGCAGGAGACGGGTTAGTCATCACTAACCCATGGTTTAGACATCACAAAAGGCGAAGGTATACATGGAAAATGCCAGGTGACTCAGAAAGGTATCAGTTAGATTATATTATGGTTAGGCAAAGGTTTAGGAACAGTGTCATAAATTCGCACAGTTTCCCAGGAGCGGATGCGGACTCTGACCACAATTTAGTTGTTATGAAATGTAATGTTCGTTTCAAGAAGATAAGGCAAGGGCGGCGGGCTAAAAAATGGAATTTAGAAGCAGTAAATGAATTAACGAGGAAGGAGTATCAGGAGGCTGTAGAGAAAATGATGGATGACGGTAAAGAACTGAGTACTATCGAAGAAAAATGGGAATGTATCAAGAAAGGGATATTGGAAGCCGCTAAAGACACTATAGGAACCGTTAACGGCAAAAGGATAAGGAAACCATGGGTAACGGATGAGATGATTGCAAAGATGGATGAGAGAAGAAGATGGAAAAATGTAAACGCAGAGTTAGGCAAAATGAAGTACAAAGAGTTAAACAATAAATTGAGAAGGGCCACAAATAAAGCAAAAGAAGAATGGTGGAAAACGCAATGCGAGGATATGGAAAGTTTACAGAAAAAGGGTGAAATTGGTGCTCTACACAGCAGGGTTAAGTTATTATCGGGAAGTAAGATCGCAAGATCTGTGCTAACAGTTAAAGATAAATGGAGTAAGATAATAGTTAAACCAGGAAAAATCCAAGAGAGATGGAAGGAATATATAGAAACACTGTATGGTAAAGAACTTAGGCCGACAAGGTTAGACATAGAAAAGGAACATGACGTAGAAGAAGATAGCTTAGGTCCAGGCATACTCGACGATGAAATAGAAAGGGCATTAAAGTAGATGAAAGGAAATAAGGCCGAGGGGGTGGGCAAAATTCCTGTAGAAAAGTTGAAATGGTTAGGGAAAAGGTGGGAAGAAGGCCATATATGGACTGATTCGTAGTATCTATGAGGAAGGAATCTGGCCGGAAGATTTTGTGAGATCGGTGTTAGTTCCTATTCCAAAAAAGGCAAAGGCTTCGTCATGTGAGGATTACAGAACAATAAGTTTGATATCCCACGCAGCTAAAGTTATTCTCATGATCATCAACAAAAGGATAGAGAGTAAGGCAAATGATTACTTAGGGGATGATCAGTTTGGGTTCAGGAAAGGAAGAGGTACGCGTGATTCCATTGCCGTAATGAGATCACTAGTCGAGAAGAATATAGAATACAATCAGGACGTTTTTGCCTGTTTTGTAGATTTAATGTTACACAATGTTTATTTGATAGTTGTGTCCATCCAAAAAGCTACCTTAACCGGTAGATTACCTAATAAAAAATATATAGATATATATATATATATATATATATATATATATATCCCTCCCATGGACTACAACCTTGTCGTGGTGGAAGGGCTTGTGTGTTCCGATGACCCCTAGAGCTGTGCTGGCGGGAGTAATAATAATTACTCCTGGAAGGGTCACCCATGCCAGATAGGTCGAAGGTTAGGAGCCAGACGAAAGGTAGTCCACGCAGCGTCTGTTCCTCAGTGAGGCGGCTGCAATGGCGTCTGACCCCAGTGGGGCGGCCATTAAGTGATGGTGTCACGTTAAAAACACTATTGAGGAAGGCAACGGGAAACCACCTCAATTATCATTCCCAAGAAAATATGATGGACGCAAAACAGAAATTGAGTCCTGGCAACTGCGGGACTCGGCCCAAGGGGCCGTGTGTCGTGCCCGGCAGCGGGGGAGGCAAGGCTTCCGCGGTCGTCATCCCACGAAATCCTTGCGGGGGAGAAATAACAGCCGCAGGACAGAAGATGCAGATGAAGACGAAAGTAGTTAGAATAGGAACCTGGAACGTCAGGACAATGTTGAGGAGAGGCAAATTAGAAAATATTAAGCGAGAGATGGAAAGAGGTAACATAGATGTTTTAGGCCTCTGCGAGGTGAGATGGAAGGATAGCGGGGATTACTGGAGTGAAAATTATAGAGTAATATACAGCGGCGGGGACGAGAGCCAACGAGGGGTTGCCGTAATTTTAAATAAAGGGGTAGGAAGAAGCGTAGTCAACATAGAGCAAGCGACAGATAGAATTTTACTCGTAGAGATTAAAGCAGAGCCGACGAACTTGGTCATTATTCAGGTATACATGCCACCGAGCAACCACAAGGAGGAAGAAGTCGATAGGATGTATGATGAGTTAGAGGATATCCTCGCGAGTGTTCCTGCAGGGAAACATTTGATAGTGATGGGGGATTGGAATGCGACGGTAGGCGAAGGAAGAGATGGTGGTGAGGTGGGGGACTTTGGGTTAGGCACGAGGAATGAACGCGGGGAGAAAGCAATTGAATTCTGCAGGAGACAGGGGTTAGTCATCACTAACACATGGTTTAGACACCACAAAAGGCGTAGGTATACATGGAAAATGCCAGGTGACTCAGAAAGGTATCAGTTAGATTATATTATGGTTAGGCACAGGTTTAGGAACAGTGTGATAAATTCGCACAGTTTCCCAGGAGCGGATGCGGACTCTGACCACAATTTAGTTGTTATGAAATGTAATGTTCGTTTCAAGAAGATAAGGCAAGGGCGGCGGGCTAAAAAATGGAATTTAGAAGCAGTAAATGAATTAACGAGGAAGGAGTATCAGGAGGCTGTAGAGAAAATGATGGATGACGGTAAAGAACTGAGTACTATCGAAGAAAAATGGGAATGTATCAAGAAAGGGATATTGGAAGCCGCTAAAGACACTATAGGAACCGTTAACGGGAAAAGGATAAGGAAACCATGGGTAACGGATGAGATGATTGCAAAGATGGATGAAAGAAGAAGATGGAAAAATGTAAACACAGAGTTAGGCAAAATGAAGTACAAAGAGTTAAACAATAAATTGAGAAGGGCCACAAATAAAGCAAAAGAAGAATGGTGGAAAACGCAATGCGAGGATATGGAAAGTTTACAGAAGAAGGGTGAAATTGGTGCTCTATACAGCAAGGTTAAGTTATTATCGGGAAGTAGGAAGGCAAGATGTGTGCTAACAGTTAAAGATAAATGGGGTAAGATAATAGTTGAACCAGGAAAAATCCAAGAGAGATGGAAGGAATGTATAGAAACACTGTATGGTAAAGAACTTAGGCCGACAAGGTTAGACATAGAAAAGGAACATGACGTAGAAGAAGATAGCTTAGGTCCAGGCATACTCGACGATGAAATAGAAAGGGCATTAAAGGAGATGAAAGCAAATAAGGCTTTGGGGCTGGACAATATTCCTGTAGAAATGTTGAAATGGTTAGGGAAAGGTGGGAAGAAGGCCATATATGGACTGATTCGTAGTATCTATGAGGAAGGAATCTGGCCGGAAGATTTTGTGAGATCGGTGTTAGTTCCTATTCCAAAAAAGGCAAAGGCTTCGTCATGTGAGGATTACAGAACAATAAGTTTGATATCCCACGCAGCTAAAGTTATTCTCAGGATCATCAACAAAAGGATAGAGAGTAAGGCAAATGATTACTTAGGGGATGATCAGTTTGGGTTCAGGAAAGGAAGAGGTACGCGTGATGCCATTGCAGTAATGAGATCACTAGTCGAGAGGAATATAGAATACAATCAGGACGTTTTTGCCTGTTTTGTAGATTTCGAAAAAGCGTTTGATAGAGTGAATTGGGAAAAATTAATGCGTGTATTGCAGAAAATAGGAATGGATTGGAGGGACAGGAGACTGATCCGCAACCTGTACATGTCTCAGACTGCTCAGGTGCGAGTGGGGAACGGATAGTCCGGATGGGCAATGTTAGGAAGAGGTGTAAGGCAGGGTTGCCCATTGTCACCGGTACTGTTCAACGTATATGTAGAGGAAATGATTAAAGAGGCATGGGAAGAACTGGAGGTAGGAATGAAAGTCGGAGGGGAATTCGTAAAATCGGTTAGGTTTGCTGATGACCAAGCATTAGTTGCTCAGTCAGCCAAGGGGTTGCAAGCATTGTTGAGTGAATTGGAGGTTCAGTGCGATAAATATGGGATGAGAATAAATATTAATAAAACAAAGGTTATGCGATTTTCCAGAAAGAAAAGGGCTAAGCTAAATATTAAAATAGGCGGGGAAAAAATAGAGCAGGTAGAACAGTTTACATATCTCGGAAGTGTTTTGGACCAACACGGTCAAAGTGGTAGGGACGTAAGGAGAAGAATTGCGCTAGGCAAGGAGGCTTTCTCAAGGAGGAGGGAGTTGATGACGGGGACGTTGAGTAGGGATGTTAAGACAAGACTCGTAAAAACTCTGATATGGAGCGTAGCTATGTACGGCGCGGAAACGTGGTCGCTGAAGCAGGAGGATAGACGTAGATTGGAGGCTTTTTAAATGTGGGTGTGGAGAAGAATGGAAAAGGTGAAATGGACCGAAAGGAAAACAAATGAGGAAGTACTAGAAATGGTGGGGGAGGAGAGGGGTTTGTTGAGAGAAATCCTATGGAGGCAGGAAAAATGGATGAAGGGCGTATTGAGCGGTAGTGGAATGTTGAAGAGGGTAATAGAGGGAAGAATGTTGGGCAAGCGAGGTAAGGGTAGGAACAGGATAGGGATGTTGGACGAGATGAAGGGAGGAAAGAAGTACACCGAGATGAAGAGGGACCTGATATAGATTAGTTTGCTAGGTGGGGAGTCACAAAATGTTTATTTGATAGTTGGGTCCATCCAAAAACCTACCTTAACCGGTAGATTACCTAAAAAAAAAAATATATATATATATATATATATATATATATATATATATATATATATATATATATATATACGGGGAAGATTATAAGATATTATTAGATAAGGGGATTATATATTGATACATATATAAATATAAATATATATATATATATATATATATATATATATATATATATATATATATATATATATATATATATATATATTCATTCACGTTGAGATAGAGATCAGGAAAATGGTAAAGGAACACACATAAAGGGCGAACACAAGAGAGGTGGGGATGGCGGATGTGAGTAGATCACGAATGTAAAAATATTTTCCTCGACCGGGACTTGAGCACCGGATCTCTCCACTTGCCGAGAGGATGCTCTAACCACTTTAGCTGTCAAGAAAAGGTACTTTTACACTGAAATCTGCGATCTTATAAAGCGCCAAAGTGCTCCGAATCATTATCCAGAAGATGGCGTTAGGGAGCTGTTACACCCACCAAAGGAGAAATTGCCAAACACAAGAGGAGAATGGACAGTAGGTTAGCAACCATACAACTTCATAAAGGATAGGAACGATGCGTTTCACGGCACGCATAGCCAGAAGAGGCGATCCTCATTGGCGAGATGCACATTCAAATACGAAATACCGCCATACGGCGAATAAATATTCTCTCCGGAAAAACATTCGTCGAATGAAAGGTGATGGGAAATTGCATGTGAAAGGATAGAAAGATAAGAGAGTGAGGTAGAATAACAGGAGTAGCGGTGATTAATCATTCGAATAGATAAAGGGGTAATGCATTCGCCTATGTAAAATGAAGTACATTGTTTGCATGACATAAGATAAATAATGTTCTTCGAGAGGTAATTAACGTGGGAACGGGGTGAAGGGACAATGAGAGAATGTGGAGAAGGGGAGCAGATATGATCAGAAGACAGGTTTTACATCGGGGGAGGTTGCAAGTTGGGGAAATTTGAAGAAATTTGTCAGCGTGGGGCGCCAAAGGGTTGGTACATCTCAGAAAGTTTCTCAGATTGGGGTTTCGTCTGTAAGCGACAGAGGGGCATTGGGACAGAAAGGATGAGGTCACCTCATTGTCGTGTAAAATAGGAAAAAGTTCTTTAAATCATATAGCTGCAGGTGTCTAGAGTGACTTGCCCGGGAATCGAACTCGGGACCCTCCGGTCAGTAGTGCAATGTTCTACCCCCTGGGCTACCGCGGCCCACATACACATACACACATATAAACCATGGGCACAGGAATCATGAAAGTAAACACGACTTACTTTTATCGGGTGACAGTGGCAGGCAAGTGGAAGCGATCTTTTTAGATTTTGAAAGGACATTTGATAAGGTTCCACATGGTATACTCATAAAAAAGACTAAATAAACTGAGCTATTTCACAAAATAAAAGCTAACACCATACACACTACACTTGTCACCTCGGGGGTTCCTCAGGGAAGTGTTATCGGACCGTTATTATTCTTGATTTTTGCTAACGATTTGAGCCTCGAAGTGAAAAGTAAGATAAGGATGTTCGCGGATGACACAGTGATTTTTCGGGAGATATCTGGGGATGAGGATCGTTTAATTCTAGCACGTGATTTAGATTACATTAATGAATGGTGTTCAAAATAGGGATTGCCTTTAAATCTTAATAAATGTTCGGTGGTATATTTCTTTAAAAGATCCACGGGATTCGTTTACAAATTAGCCGGAGTTGACCTTGAAGTAGTTGATACGGTGAAATACCTAGGTGTTACATTCACTAAAGACTTAACTTGGGGGACCCATATACGTAAAGTCTGCGGGCAAGAATATAAAAAAATAGGATTTATTAGGCGCATTGTCGGCAGAAGTGACTCCAAGGTCAAGGATTGTTGTTATCACGCTCTTGTAAGGCCCCATTTAGAATATGCATGTAGCGTATGGGACCCGTGTGAAAAAGGCCTCATTCGGGAAATTGAGAAGGTCCAACGCCGGGCAGCTCGTTTCGTGGAAAACTGTTACGATAAAACGAAAAGCGTCACTGAAATGCTTATGGAGTTGGGATGGGAATCATTGGAAGAAAAACGACTCAATGCTAGGTTAAACTTACTAAATAAATTCAGAGCCGCATGTGTCAGAACCGAGGTCTCGAAAATTATTCGCACTCCAACATACGTTGGTCGATTGGATCATGTATACAAAATTCGGGAAATAGATGCCAGGACTAGCAGACTCAAGGACTCCTTCTTCCCACGAACAATACGGGACAGCAACTGTAGGGTTACACTCGTAGATAACAAAAATGCCACTTGCCACCCTCGGCGTCTAGGGAACAATTAGTTTTACTCAATTGCATACACATTCACTAACGTCCAGTGTGTTGTTGTATCAAAGCCCCTCCTGCATGACCGCATTGGAATGCCATTAAGTAATGTAGTGCTGTTTACAGTATTGTTTGCTCTGCTTCTGATACCCTAAATTTCCCCTTCCATCCCTTGTCCCTCTCCGTGGGGGAGTCCTCCTCCTACCTGCTGCGTTGGCCCAATGTCCTCACCTTGGGTAGGAGAGCGTTTTATGTTGCACGTTCTTGTGGTGGTGGTATTTCACCTTGCTAGTTAATTAAATCTACTTTGCATGTTCTTGGATACATTTCTTGCTGCATTCTAAGGTACAATTTTTTGTTATAATTAAGCATATGTACTTGCATGCCTATGGAGTGAAGGGAGGTAGATGTGTGTTTGCATCCGTGTAAAATGATAGGATGTTTCTATGAATGTATGCACAACTCTGGATTTGGTTTTTCATGTATGTGTTAGTTTTTAATGTGGGTATTTTTTCCTTTTTTTGGGTGGTGACCTAACACCCCCCACCACACGCCCTTGGGGCGGCTTGCGGGGTATTATGTAGATGTAATCAACCTGAAGGTCGGTTTTTAGTAGGTAGTGGCATAGTTCACCCAGTACTAAGCCCGGCGGCGTGTGAATATTCACACATCAGGGTAGGGGGCCCAGTTCCTTTCCATCTGCCGGTTTTGGTTTTCCAGGAAGATTTGTTACCCGAAAAATCACATAGCTTGGGTGGAGCTGCAGGTTCTTAAAGTTCCCTTGCTCGGGAATCGAACCCGGGACCCTCCTCTTATTAGTATTTTATATATATATATATATATATATATATATATATATATATATATATATATATATATATTTTTTTTTTTCACTTTATTCAATTTTTTGAAAATCCCACGAACGTGCACAATAATGTAAATGGACTAACTAGTCGACACGAACACAGAAAATGAAACACATAAAAGAGGGACTCACGGTATCTCGAATTTTCGATGGTGCAATCACCTTTCTCAAGGGGATTTGGGAATATATAAATTCATTTAACTGGATGTACGATCCCTTCGAGCATTAGAACATTTTGTATGGCCTCTCTTTCATGATATATTATACCTTCGAATTTTTTCTGGTTCTTTTAATCAAATACTTGCGTTTTTTGGAAGTTTATTTCATTTGGATAACGAATATAATGGGACTAGAGTCATGGTTATTTTGTTGTTAGGGTTTAAAGGCGTGTTTTTTAAATATTTCTAAGCAAACCAGAAGGTTAATTATCAACATGGGTAGAGTTTACCTTTTACTAATCACCTGCGGAATCTTAAATTCTCTCAGCCCGCGGTGGGGATTGGGAACAGGTCCTACGGCGATTTACCTGGAAAGTAGCTGAATTTGCGGCGAATTCAACTTAAAAATATTTAACCGCGGATAGCCTAAGCTTTCCCCGAACGACTGTAAAACAAAAGCAAGAAATGGGTGAGTACTACCATTTAGAACCGCAAAATAAGCAGTAAATACGTGATCAGGTGCAAGAACCCATGGTTGAATTAATGGAGGTGAAAACAAGAAGAATAACAGCCATTTGGGTGTTGTTCGAATTTGCATGATCTAATATTTGATCATTAGAAAAGGGTTTTTTAGGGTGAGGGGAGACTGCTGCGCCCCTTCGAAGAGAATCCCACAAAAGTATAGATGATCCGGCTGCATTTGTCGGTGTTGAAATTTGCGGTTGTCTGTATTTCATGTGTGTTCGTTGAAGCAATTTTAGTAATCGGAACGTACCAAAAATGAGCCCTTGGGGCACTCCGATAGAATCCTTGAGGGACCGATATCCCAATTGGTCGCTTAAGGGTGTCGGCCGGACAGTTGGGATCGAGGGTTTGCGAGAGTGTGCGAATCGGTGTGGAGTAGGTGGCGGCGGAGAGGGGATGGATCCGGAGGGGCAGGAGAAGAAAGACCGCAATTTAAAATCAATACTCGTTCTGGCGGCGCCGGTCGAGTCGGGAATCCCTCAACTTCACTCGCCACCGGCCATCCCCCTCCCACTTCTCCCCCAATTGCCGCCAACCCGCTTTCGAAGTGGGAGAAGAGGGATGGGGGGCGGGGGGGGGGGAGAACGGTTGGCGGACGGACGCTGTCCTTCCCTTTTAAAGCCCTCACTGCGATCCGGGTCCTCTCCTGCCGAGAGCACTCTCATTCCCCTTCCCTTTCTCATCCTTCCTTTTTCTCCCGCCACGCTCCTCTTCGGATGAAAACAGTTCGGCGCGGCGTCGACCTTGTGTCATTTAGACATCGTTTTTCAAAGGGAACACTCGCCATTATTTCACACCTTTTGAATGTGTACATGGTGTCCACACCCTCCAATGTACATCTTATGAGATCGTGCGTTTACTTCTCTCCTCCCTGGCAACTACATCCTCTTTCCTTCCTCCACTTGCTCCGTGCATTTTCTCTTTCGGCCACTTCCATCGCGCTCATTTAGTGTCAAGGTGTTCCCATACGATCTTGCTCTTTTCTCTTCGTGGTGCTTCGATAGCTTCCTCCAATAATGCTCCCTCCTTTTCCACTTCAAATATTCGTGAAGTTCCTCGTCCCTCGGGCCTCCTGCATCCAGGTCTCCAAGTATCCCTGGGCGCGGATCAAGTGAAGAGACTGCCCAGTACTCCTCCCGTTTCATATCAGGCGTTTCTTGAACCCACCATTCGGTCTGCTCACGGAAAGACCTACAGTTAACGATAAATGAGCTCCAACACTTAATATCAAACTGCATTTTAATGGATATAAACTGAATTATTTTAGGTTACTTGAAATTTTTAGAGAACATGGTTTCCCCGTACCCTGTCGTTTACTGAAACCCTGGTGGGACCTATGAATTGCAGTATATGGTTGTAGTTCTTGTACTCATTCTGTTAAAATGTTTTCATCGGGAGTTTAATTGAGAAGAATGATGCTCATATAGTTACGCCGATATATTTTGTCGAGATTGAGACTAGATAGTCTCTTATTCCACCTAACCTCTAAATTTGTTGATATAAGTTGATAGAATTGAAGTGACTGGCATTGTCATTGCTTTTGAATAAAGACGTGGAAGTGGTTTTAATTATTGATTACTGATATGAATGAGTAAGTACATGCCGTTCCCTAACCAGTACTCGTACATCTACGTAATACCCTGCAAGCCAGGAGACTGGTTACTAGGCTATGCTTGATAGGCTAATTACTAGGATACCAACCGTAATACAATAGAGTACATCCACATCCGTTGATGCCAGAAAAGGACTTGTTAATGCGCGAAAACAGCAGACAAAGGTATATATTCATGCAAAACTTATTTCAAATTACACTAATGCAAATACACAAATGGACGACTAAAATGCGTAAGCGCATGCATCTACGAATGCACTAGATGTCTACGCGGCGTTTAATTTGATTCGCTGTGCCAAGGAATCCGTAGTTTAACGTCCCATTCGGCGAACGGCGTACTTACTCAAAGTTCTCTCCTCACGGCACCTCATGTAGGGATCGGGATACCCCTGAAAAATTCTGCCGCCGTCGGGTTTCGAACCCTGGCCCTATGGGTGGGAGCCAGTACGATAGCCACCGCACCATCCCAATCTCCATGTCTAATCGCCCTGGAGTACATAAGTTTCCTAATCTTATCATTGTGCATAGTTATGACGATTACTGAAAAATGAAGTAGAATAATGATTTTGAGTAATGTTTCTGTGCTGATATCGCTATCGCAGTTGAAGAAAACAGGGGAAAATAAGTCGGGAACAATTCCATTGATAACTTTGTGACATGGAAGAAGAGAGAAGGGAAGCATTATTCTGCACGGAATCCCCTCCCTACCATGTAAAGAGTTTTCCCACTCCCATGCTTTCCGTTAGCCCGTCTCTTTGCAAGCACACCAGTCCCGTTTGTGACCCTCTCCTCCCCTCTGCCCGGGACCCTTCTCCCTGCGATTCGTCTCGGAATGGACGCCCCAAACCACTCCCGGCCCTCCCTCCTCACCCATTCTCTTCTTCTTGGTCGCGTTTGGCGAAGCAGTGTGCAATAGTGCATTGACTGGCGTCGGCAGCCGACAAATCGCGTCCAAATCTTTCAAATGTTTATTTTCGTTATGAATATCATGAAATTAACACGAGTTCACGCTCGATTCTGTTAATTTTGTGTGTACAGGTAGGGGCATCTATTCGTGCTCAACAAAGATTAAACCCCTAATTTAAAATGGGTCTCCATCAATTTCAACTAGTGCCAAATCATTACTGATAGTTTAAATTTGGTTTTGGTAGAGTGCTATCCTAAATAATTAGGATAAGTCATTTAAGTAAGATATGTGAAGAAGTTTTCAAGCATTGGCGTGTCATATTCCGTAATATAATTCCGAGATAAATACTTTCTGGCGGTGGAAGTGTTAGTATCGGATAGTTCCGTACAAGTTCCACATATATTACGTACATCCATATTTACTGTGGACTAATACTCGCTCAACTTCACGCATTTCACCCATCCTTCCGGACACTATTCTCCTCGAAAGATCTTTTGCGTTCGGACAAATTTAGTCACCATGAAAGAAGCTACTTATGTGTAAAATATTCAGGAGCAGGATAATATAATAATCATAAGGAAATAATGCTATAAAAATGCTTGCATTTAGAAGTTATGGGTTACAAAATATGTACAATATCAATCCTAATTATCTCCTACACGATTGCTCTCATGTCTAATTTTTGAGTCGAGTGTTCTGCCGTCGAGTGTCGAGTTCGAATGTCGAGTTTTCTGCCCACATTTCTGGTCCACTGTCTTTTGCGACGTCAACACGGTCACTTTTTTGCATGAAATTGAGGTATTTTGGCACCAACTTTGCTGCTACACGACGGAAACCCAAATTATTAACCACAATGTCTTGGGCGGATCCATAGGCAATGTTCAAGTCCTCCGCTAGTTCTCTGATGGTTAATTTGCGGTTATTGACCAACATTTCTTTTACTTTATCAATTTTTTCACCGACTTTCGATGTCGATGGTCTGCCACTGCGTTCATCATCTTCGATTGACTCACGACCACTTCTGAACCGCTCGTGCCACTAGTAAACGACCGGTTTTTTTAGAGAATCGTTGCCGAAACACTTTTCCAACATTTCCAACGTCCGTGCGCCACTAAATCCGTTTTTTACGCAAAACGTAACGTTTTTGCTCAGGGTATCTCTATTCGGCTCCAAACGAGCCTTCCGCGGTCAGTACGTGGCACAATACTACAAATACTTAATTTAAGAGGAACCTTCAACTCTGCCTCAACCCGTTTCACCTCCGAGTGCATCTCCTTAAAGGAGCGCAGGATCTCTTCAGATCCACGTTTTGAGGCATCGTTTGTTCCCACATGAGCCACAATGCGTAGCTTTGAGCAACCTGTATTACTGACGGCCGCCTTCATCGCCTACGTCGCCTGGGGTACCCCGCCGCCTGGTATACACCAGGACGACAAGAATCCAACACCTCCCTCCTGTTGAACTCTGCGGCGCAGCGGTTGCATTATACGCCGGACGTTAGAACTGCCTAATATAACGGGTCCCTCCCTTCCCGAGCGCTGATGTCTTACTCTAGGCAGTGCCCTCGGAGTAGGGGTAGGAGCTGCAGGTACGGTGGTGCTGTTATCCGACAGCACCTGGTACCTGTTGGAGACGGGGATGGTGTCTGCCTCCGCAGAGTCCAATCCTCGCCGCAGCGTTTCCTTCCCCTTGCCCCGAGATACAACCCTCCAATCGTCAGACCTACGGACAAGAGGTACTCCCTCGTTGAGAGATGGGACACGAGGCAGATCTCTAATCGCCCAGCCACGTGTAGCATTCGGACGAATCCGTGCATCCCTATGGGCGTTGCGGGTTTTTGAATTCCCACACCGAGTCCCAACTCTCCCGAGGGGAGCCCTCCCTCCGGCGATCTCCGAACGAAGCTCCCGCACCATCCTCTCTAACATGACGATACGAGCCCTTAAAGCTGCGCATTCCCCAGTGCCTTCGAGCATGGCAACAGGGGACCTAGGTGAAGCCATCCTGGTTATTAACCGAGTCCCAACAAAAGCTAACCTGAATACACTATGCTAAGATGTCTAAGAAGGGTTCCCCAAATATAAAAGCTAACCTAAACCTGCTATGCTAAATATATGTTTTTGTTTTATATAGTGCGGTACTATACACAAAAATGTACGAAATTGGTAACTTAAGGTAATGGACACTGTACTTGTAACTGTAAGTGGCTACTCAGGGGAAAATAAGAGAAGAAGAGAGAGAGTACTCACCAATAACCAGTCAGAGGAGCGGGAAACAAATAACTACAAGCCACTAAGAATACCCACTAAAATTACCACCACACTATTAAAAAATAATAACAAACAGCACAAAGACTAAATAAACTAAGCTATATCACAAAATAAAAGCTAACACCACACTACACTTCACTAGGGAAGAACCTGGGCGCACAAGTAACAGCAGGTAAGCTCGGCTACGGTCAAACCGGTTCCAGCGAGCGAGGTAAGGCATGTCCGCTCTCGGCAGAGGCCAGGTAGAGAATGAAGATCTTCAATAGAATACATATGATGAATGAAATGAATGAGAATGAGATGAATGAGAATGATATACACATGATCCAAGCCACCAATGTATGTTGGAGCGCGAATAATTTTCGAGACCTCGGTGCTGAAACATGCGGATCTGAATTTATTTAGTAAGTTTAACTTAGCATTAAGTCGTCTTTCTTCCAGTGATTCCCATCCCAACTCCATAAGCATTTCAGTGACGCTTTTCGTTTTATCGTAACAGTTTTCCACGAAACGAGCTGCTCGGCGTTGGACCTTCTCAATTTCCCGAATGAGGCCTTTTTCACACAGATCCCATACGCTACATGCATATTCTAAATGGGGCCTTACAAGAGCGTGATATTACGTTCCTTGACCTTGGAGTCACTTTTTCCGACAATGCGTCTAATAAATCCTAATTTTTTATATAGTATGCTTGCCCGCAGACTTTACGTATATGGGTCCCCCAAGTTAAGTTTTTAGTGAATGTAACACCTAGATATTTCACCGTATCAACTACTTCAAGGTCAACTCCAGCTAATTTGTAAACTAATCCCGTGGATCTTTTAAAGAAATTTACTACCAAACACTTATTAAGATTCAAAGGCAATCCCCGTTTTGAACACCATTCATTAATGCTATTTAAATCACGTGCTAGAATTAAACGATCATCATCCCCAGATATCTCCCGATAAATTACTGTGTCATTCGCGAACATCCTTATCTTACTTTTCACTTCGCGGTTCAAATCGTTAACAAAAATCAAGAATAGTGATGGTCCGATAACACTTCCCTGAGGAACCCCCGAGGTTACTCGTACGCTGGTGGAACTAGCGCCGTCAAGGACTACCCTCTGTTCCCGATCTTAAAGGAAGTCTTCAACCCAATTTATTGCCCCCTTGTGTATACCTGCGCCCTTTAATTTATGGATGAGTTTACCATGTGGAACCTTATCAAATGCCTTTTGAAAGTCTAAAAAGATCGCATCCACTTGCCTACCACTTTCACCCGATAAAAGGAAGTCATGTGTGAACAATCCTAATCGGGTCTCGCATGATCGGGTTTTTCTGAATCCGTGTTGATTGTCACTTAAAAAGTTAATGTTTTCCAGATGTCTCATTATGGAACTGACAATTATGTGCTCTAAAATTTTGCAACATATAGAAGTGAGGAAATGGGTCTGTAATTACTGGTGTCCTCCGAAATACGTCTCCGTACGAAATACCGTAACATACCGTTTATTAACATCGTGGACTGTGGCGCGTCGCGCACGACTACGAATGCCTGTGACATTGTACGAGTATGTACTCGTATGTAAGGTATTTCGTCATAACATCTTGTTCCTTTAAAGCCCCCAAAATTTCTGTGTGTAAGATGACGTCTCGATAGCTTAAGTGATCAAAGCACTCGGCCGGATATCGAGGGATCCGGGTTCGAATCACGGTTAAGGCGAATGATTTTTACTCTCTGAAATGGTTGCATTATAAGGCATACATAGCGGGTGACTCCGTTAAAGTTACTATTATAGTTTCTTGAAATTCTATTTAATCCTTAGTTTTAATTTTTTAATTAATTGCTGTCTGCAGTGCTGTTATTGTACCGATTTATAACTTCCTGCGGCCAGCCAAAGTACGAGCGCACTCCGTTTTCCGAAAACCTTCTTTCGAATCACATTTACTCTTACATCACTCACAATAACTTTTAAGAAATCTATAAATATTCCCATATTCAACAAAAAAACCTGCAACAAAATTGAAGTCAATTCCTTGAAACTAATTTTGTATTCTCTGATTCTAGTTCATTTTTGAACCACCTATATTTGTTAACAAAAACAAATCTTCCTTAGAAAACTTTGTTGAACAACTGCATTCTAAATGGCAACATTAACCTCAACACAAACCAGAGGGTTTCAATAAACACTGACGGTGCACGTCATAGCCTTCCTCCTCTAGGCTCCTTGAAACTTAGATATATGAGTGAATGTGACGTTGGACTTATCCACTCGCACGACTACGCTTCAATAGTCTCACGAACTACGTACATGGCGCATATTGAACTTTGACCTCGGAAATTAAGCGCTGAAAAAAGAATTAGGGGTGTTAACCCGTACTTGTACCATTAACTCGAATGTACGCTACGAATGGGATTATTCTTCCACTGGACCGATTATCTATTTGAGAGCAACATACTCCACTTAATCAGAGTAACCACTCCTCATCCTATCACTACATACAATAATAGAGCTCCCAGTAAACCTATTTTTGAAAAACTAGAAATCTTACCTCTTCCTTGTCTATACATTCTTGAAACAGTGTCTCTTATTAACAAAAATCAAGACATGTTTATTAAAAACTGTGACCTTCATAGTCATAATACGAGAAGCCAAAATGCATTCCATGTAAGTCAGCACAGAGTAAATAAAACGATTAAAGGGATAGATCATCAGGGAATACTTATGTACAATATATTGCCTGCTTATATTAAAAATATCAAAAGTTCCTTTAAATTCATGTGTGCCGTGAAAAAACTACTTTCATGTAAATTATTTTATAGTGTAGATGATTTTTGAATGCATACCATTTCAAATGTATAATTGAAATGTGTTAATCCCAAAAAATTGTAAATTGTATGCATTTGTACTTTTCAAATTGTTTGATTTTGCATAATGTTTTTTATTGATATGAAGTGTAAAACATGTATTGACAAAGCCATGCATAATTCTATGCTTATGGTGAATGAATAAATTACTATTACTATTACAAGCCTGCAACTATTTCAAGACAAAATTTAAAACTTTTTTCCTAGATCGTAACTATTCCAAGTTGACACAGGCAGCAGTATTAACATCCTCATATTCCATTTCTTTTCTCTAATCTTAACAAAAAAGCTACAAGAATATTGAAACCTCATGTGATACCAATACAAAACCTTGAAATTTTATCAATCCATTAAAAAAAAAACAGAGATCATTACCAGTACAGAGACCAATCATGAACTAACACCGATAAATGTCAGATAAATTCATCGTTCA
Organism: Hetaerina titia; assembly: GCA_037158775.1. Classification (NCBI taxonomy): domain Eukaryota; kingdom Metazoa; phylum Arthropoda; class Insecta; order Odonata; family Calopterygidae; genus Hetaerina; species Hetaerina titia. Next base: position 146,929,287 of record CM073769.1, read on the forward strand.
AATTTAGATTTTAATTTGCCACAAATTCTTACATCCCATCCGCTTTAATCATGTTGGCGTTGTTTGGGTCAAAGCTGCGTTCGCTGACCCTCACAACGAGGAGACGCGTTCGGTGGTCAGTGACTTCGCAAATTATTGTCTGGTCAAGATTATGCAAGCAAAGGAAGTAAGATCGAGTGGACTCACACAAGCGGTCTCAAATAATCGCTACTATAATTGAGTAAATAGAAAATAGCCTCGACAATATCATCAACTTCCACTCGTGTCATTTACGCGAATTAGATATTGAACACTTACTCTCAGCATCTGTGGTTTTTCGTAAAGCGATTTATAACTTTAACTCAAATAATAACATCTTCATCCCAACGTTAAAATGGCTTTAATGGTGTATATATTTTCCCCGAATGAATTGAAATAATGTTTTCCGGCATGATTTTGCTGCGGCAATAGTGTGAGAGGTAGTGCAGTATGTGCACCACCATTTGTGCAGAGCGCTGGAGAGAAGGTTCGATGCCCAGAGATGACCCTGGGCGCCCTCGGGTTGCCTTTTTCCAAGCTGTGTTATTTTTCTGGAACCAGATCTTTTTGGGAAACCGCGGACACCTGACATCGATTTCGGAACTCCCCCGAGCTAATTAAAATATGCCCTCTTGCAATGCCAATTGTGCATTTAGTTGTGTTTCCTGTTGTGAGGTAATTATCAAATACATAAGAGCACCTGCTGCATGGGGATTGGTACGTGAGGAGAGAGATCGACCCTCGCTCATACCACTCTGGCTGGAAGTGAGATTGTATGAAATATGAACACGTGGTATTATTGACAAGTTATCGTGTCAGTGGTTCGGCTGGGCACGACGTGGACCACTGGCGACGACAGCGGCGGTGTGCCCGCTCGCCCTTGGTGATTGGACTTACATGTACTGTACAGTGGAAGAGGATTGGAAGCCATAAATTCTTTTTTTTGCAAAATTTAGTCTACATCGATTTTGTCCCCTTCAAAGCTTTCTCCATTCGCTGCTATGCACTTATTCCATCTTCTTTTCCACTGTTTAAAGCACCCTTGGAAGTCATCGGGAGTAAGGCTCTTTAGTTTTTTCGTCGTTTCCTGCTTAATAGTCTCCACATCATCCCTGTGATGTTCCTTCATTACTTTTTTGCACTTTGGGAATAGGTAAAATTTGCAGGGGGGGAGATCTGGCGAAATAGGAGGATGACCGATAATGGTGATAGACATTTTTGCCATAAATTGGCGAACAATCAATGCTGAATGTGCAGGTACATTGCCTTGGTGAAGATACCATCTATCAAGCTCGTTTAAAATAGTGTGCACTGTTGATTTTCGTAATTCAGTTCATCAGTTATCATTCGGACAGTTTTTCGACAATCGGTAATGACAAGGGACAGCACACGGTCAATGCTGTCGTCAACACAGGTGGTTGAAGGTCGTCCCGGCCTTGCATCATCCATGGCGTCTTGTCGGTTATCTTTAAAACGCTTAATCCACTTGCAAACGGATGATGTCTTCGGCTCATACCGCCCATTGCCCAAATCCTGCAAGAACCATTTCCCGACCTCCTGACCTCCTTACGACGGCATGTTCCATGACCCCCTGGCTCCCCAGATTTGTATATATATATATATTGTAAATTATATATATATATTGTAAATTCACTAATAGTCATAACAAACACAGAAACTAAAACATATAAAAGAGGGACTCATTGGTTCTCGAATTTTCGGCAACCACCTATCTCAAGTGGAATTAGGATACTTTCTCAAGAGGATTAGGATTAGTCCTAATTCCTCTTGAGAAAGGTGGTTGCACCACCGAAAATTTTAGAACCAGAGTCCCTCTTTTATATGTTTTAGTTTCTTTGTTTGTTATGACTAATAGTGACTTTACATTATTGTGCACGTTCGTGGGTTTTTCAAGAAAGTGACTATATATATATATATATATATATATATATATATATATATGAAGATATATATATATACAGAAAGATATGACTAAGCTAGTCATATCTTATCTTCCGAAGAAGACGGAGCTCAAGTCCTTCGAAATTATCAAGATATTATTGTGAGTGTTTTTTTTATGTGTTCTCGTGCTGTGTGTTACTGTCTAAGTCTTTTATTCAACACTTCCGTGTTACTTCGAAGAAATCATCTATATATATATATATATATATATATATATATATATATATATATATATATATATATATATATATATATAATTACTCCTGGAAGGGTCACCCATGCCAGATAGGTCGAAGGTTAGGAGCCAGACGAAAGGTAGTCCACGCAGCGTCTGTTCCTCAGTGAGGCGGCTGCAATGGCGTCTGACCCCAGTGGGGCGGCCATTAAGTGATGGTGTCACGTTAAAAAACACTATTGAGGAAGGCAACGGGAAACCACCTCAATTATGATTCCCAAGAATATAATGATGGGCACTATAGATAATATGAGTCCTGACAACTACGGGACCCGGCCCAAGAGGCCGTGTGTCGTGCCCGGCAGCGGGAGAGGCAAGGCTTCCGCGGTCGTCATCCCACGAAACCCTTGCAGGGAAGAAATAACTTCAGCAGGACAGAAGACTCAGAAGAAGGCGAAAGTAGTTAAAATAGGAGCCTGGAACGTCAGGACAATGTTGAGGAGAGGCAAATTAGAAAATATCAAGCGAGAGATGGAAAGAGGTAACATAGATGTTTTAGGCCTCTGCGAGGTGAGATGGAAGGATAGCGGGGATTACTCGAGTGACAATTATAGAGTAATATACAGCGGCGGGGACGAGAGCCAACGAGGGGTTGCCGTAATTTTAAATAAAGGGGTAGCAAGAAGCGTAGTCAAAATAGAGCAAGCGACAGATAGAATTTTACTCGTAGAGATTAAAGCAGAGCCGACGAACTTGGTCATTATTAAGGTATACATGCAACCGAGCAACCACAAGGAGGAAGAAGTCGATAGGATGTATGATGAGTTAGAGGATATCATCGCGAGTGTTCCTGCAGGGAAACATTTGATAGTGATGGGGGATTGGAATGCGACGGTAGGCGAAGGAAGAGATGGTGGTGACGTGGGGGACTATGGGCTAGGCACGAGGAATGAACGCGGGGAGAAAGCAATTGAATTCTGCAGGAGAAAGGGGTTAGTCATCACTAACACATAGTTTAGACACCACAAAAGGCGTAGGTATACATAGAAAATGCCAGGTGACTCGGAAAGGTATCAGTTAGATTATATTATGGTTAGGCACAGGTTTAGGATCAGTGTGATAAATTCGCACAGTTTCCCAGGAGCGGATGCGGACTCTGACCACAATTTAGTTGTTATGAAATGTAATGTTCGTTTCAAGAACATAAGGCAAGGGCGGCGGGCTAAAAAATGGAATTTAGAAGCAGTAAATGAAATAACGAGGAAGGAGTATCAGGAGGCTGTAGAGAAAATGATGGATGACGGTAAAGAACTGAGTATTATCGAAGAAAATTGGGAATGTATCAAGAAAGGGATATTGGAAGCCGCTAAAGACACTATAGGAACCGTTAACGGGAAACGGATAAGGAAACCATGGGTAACGGATGAGATGATTGCAAAGATGGATGAGAGAAGAAGATGGAAAAATGTAAACACAGAGTTAGGCAAAATGAAGTACAAAGAGTTAAACAATAAACTGAGAAGGGCCACAAATAAAGCAAAAGAAGAATGGTGGAAAACGCAATGCGAGGATTTGG